>JAOWBW010000213.1:165304-765304 GCA_026119855.1 Campanula takesimana | reverse complement strand
TTGGTTTCCAGAACAGAAACAGGTTTCAGTGACTGAGCAGAACAGTGGGGTGTGGGCACAGTTGCCTGCATCAGAACAGAATTGAACCCTCGGACTGTTTTAATTTTGTGTTTTATTTACCGGTCACACGGGTGATTCGGGAGTTGTAATTTTATGTGCTTATGTGTTTTGTGTGTTTTTCTTTCTTTTCAAAAAAAAATAAAAAATAATTTTTTTTTGTCACTTGTTAGACCTCACACTACATGCACATATTCCTATGAACTGCTCACTATCGAGTCGCACAAGTCCAACCCCAAACCCGTCGAGGCCCGTCCTAGAAAGTTTCAAGCTCCACCAGACCTTGGCTCTTTCGAAGCGGTAAACCTCAGCCCGTGGCGTAGTTCAAGACTACATGTCGGGGGTGACCTTTGAGCCTCATATTCAAGCCGAGCACAAACCACACAAATTCTAGTTAGGGTCTAACACTCCGTGACTCAAGTCGGTTTCCATGTACCGAGATTTCCCTAAACTAATGTCTTCAAATCATACATGCCAACTTGTTGAAAGGGACGCAATAAAAATCCGTCCCCAAAAGTGGTTATTTTGGACGAAAATAAAAATCCGTCCCCGCATGTATGCTTTACTACATTAATTTAGTTAATCCCGATACATGTAGGATTCACAAGCGCGATGGAATCCGATGAGTATATGGGACCGCGAGATGGTCTATATACTAGTGTGACGATTCCATTATTTTCTTAGAAACCCAAAAGGGATTCATTCCCTCCGACTTATAAAAAAAAAACAAAAAAAAGGAGTCTTTTCTTATATGGTTCGATTCGTGTGCCCAACTGTGTGTTCTAAGCCTCTTCATGGACCGCAAGTGTTACTCAAGACTGACAAGGGCTTCTTCTGCAATATAGGTTCAATTGGTACTTACAAAGTCTACCGGGATTCAGCAAATCGGTTATTCCGTGAAGAGATCACTCCAACAGCTCCAACATCAACCATGACCGGCAGCAGCAACACCATGTCTCTCGAACAGCTCTCAACTATGGTCCAACTCCTCCAAGAGCAAGTCTCCACCCTTAACAAGGAGGCACAAAGAAAAGACGACATTTGGCAATCCCACCTCGACAGCCAAAGGGAGGCCCACGAGGCCGAAATAGAGCTAATGAAAGAAAAGCTCACCAACCTTGCCAAGGGAAAGAACAAGAACAATGATGATGAATCCGAATGGACCGGGTTTGTTCAAGAGTCCTTATGTCAACACCCGCACCAAAAAAATGGGGGAACCAAGTTCCGAGAACAATGAGCCCAAAATGGTGGATTCTATCATGGCCTACATCGACCAAAAATTCAATGGGCTCAACATGGGGAAAGGCTCCGACACAAGACTTTATCAATCATCCATCCTCATGAGTACTATGGCCGCTCTTCCCGATAAGTTCAAGATGCCCGACATAAGTAAATTCAAGGGCAACTCTTGTCCTATGGCTCACATTGAGACTTATATTTGGGTAATGGTTCCAAAGAAGGTCTCCCCCAAGGTGATGGCTCAATGCTTTCCTCTCACTCTCGAGGGGGCGGCAAAAGATTGGTATGCTACTCTCCGCTCACTGTCCGTCTTGATTGGACTCCGCCATGCTTGCCTTCAAGAACCAATACCAAGGCAACACCACTCACCGGCCCACAAGGAAAGAGCTAGAGAACACTACTCAACGAGACAATGAGTCCTTCATCGACTTCACAAGGAGATGGAATGACAAACTCTCTGAAATTGTTGAGAGGCCGAACACAAAAGAGCAAATGGACATATTTCTCAAGTGTCTCAAGATTGATCTCCGCACTCACCTAAGTGGGGCTTGCTACTCCGACTTCTCCCAAATGTATGAGGCGGGGGTACGCATGGATGACTTGCTCAAGGAGATCAAGAAGACCACTCCTACTTACCGCTACAAGGCCGCTTCCAACTCCACGAAAGAGGCCTCGGTCAACGCCGTCACTATTGACAAGGGGAATTACAAAAAGGTTCCTCCACCTCAAGGGAAGAAGTCCCGAAGTGACCGTGTCTACACGCCTCTCCAAGGCATGACTCAAACCGAAGTGTTCGAGGTCCTCAAGGCAAAGGGTCAAGTCACACCTGTGCAAGGGTACCAACCCAAGACGATCAACTCCAATCATGCTCACCACAAATATTGTGGCTACCACCAATATAGTGGCCACACCACCGAGGATTGCTTCATTCTCCGCAATGTCATTCAAGATCTCATAGATAAGAAAGAATTTGTAGTGACTAATGACGAGCATGTCAATGTAATAGAGATAGGAGAACTCGAGGGGACCACCCATTCAATCCCAATTGTGAATGGGGGCCCCAATGTTATGAATAAACTTGACAATTCTTGTTATGTAGTGACTTACGATGAGGTAATGAGGGAAGTACTAGAGAATAGGAAAAAGAAGCAAGATGGGAACGTCAACATGCTAACTCGATCCGGTCGAGTCATAGCAAGCAACCCTTCCACTTCCGCACCGAGCTCCTCTTCTCAAAAGCCGCAAGCTCACAACGCTCCCGAAGATCCTCTACTTTTCCAACTCAATAAAACTCAAGCCAACATCTCTATTTGGGACCTCATTGCATCCTCGAAGAAACACCGAGATCTTGTCATCCGCAATCTCGATGATACATCAGTTTCTCCCGATACTACTCCCGAGGACCTCACGGCAATGATTGGTCACATTCATTTTAGCAACGTCATCACCTTCGCCGATATGGACCTTCCACCGTTTGGTTCCGACCACAACGAAGCTATTTACCTCAAAGTACGAGCAAGGGGGAGGCCCGTCTCAAGAGTCTTAGTGGACGGTGGTTCCGCACTCAATCTCATGCCTGGTAGGATCATGGGCATACTGGGGCTTAAGGATTCTGATTTGAAGCCTTCTACTCAAGTAATCCGAGGTTATGACAGCACCGCCCGTACAGTCATGGGTATGATCGAAATTGACATTGAGTTTGGGAGCATGGTCATGTCCGTTCCATTCCAAGTGCTTGATATCCCGGCCTCGTTCAACTTACTGTTGGGTCAACCATGGATTCATAGTGCTAATGCCGTATCGTCAACTCTCTACCAATGTGTCAAGATCCGAAATGGTGATGAAATAGTGACCGTAATGGCTGAAAACATCACTATCCACAAAAAGGTGAGCCTGTCCACCAAGTCCAGCATGGTCTACCAGACTCCACTCTCTCCGGCGTCTCAATCAACGCCATTGACAAAGAAGGGGGAAACGGATCATGGACCCCCAGCAATCACAAAGTCCTCCGTATGATGAGGAATATGGACTACTTCCCTGGTTTAGGCTTAGGGAAATATCAACAAGGAATCCTACATCTTGTCCAAGTCCCATTTGTCAAGAACACCTTCGGTTTGGGGTATGAGCCTTCCAAAGAAGACTTGAAACAAGAGCAAGCAATCAAGAACGAAAAGGCCCGAGCTCGTAAAGAAGGCCGTCGTTATGAAGTCCCTAATCTAAGGCCTTACCGCAAGACGTTGAATGGTTATTTTGTCCGCCAAGGGGAAGACATTCCATACATGATCTTTCCTGAGCCGTGGGTTAACAATAAAGGTGTCAAAAAGCCCGGCCTCGAAATCTTCTCCGATTGTGAGATCCAGAAATCCGAAAGGGAACCAACTCCCATGTCGCCCCGTGAATGGTGGGGGAGGAAGATGACTATAGAGTCCGAGACAGAAATCACCGTGGGGGAAGAACTGATAGATTTAGCCTCCATGTTTGAAGAGCTTGCCATGATGAATGAATGCCAAGTTAACGCCATCCATGACACCGTCATCATGAACGAGACTATCAGTGAGATCCCGCCAAGCTCCGAGCTGATCAACAATTGGTATTCAAAAAAAGGGCCCGTGGTATCCGAGGAATTCTTAGTCCAAGAAATGGGTTGCATACCCCGCACAGCAACAAAGGAAGAGCAGCTCACACTTACTTTCGAGTCCGAGAGTGTCTCTAATACCCTCACCCAAGAGGATTTGGAGGCCATAGCCGAGCGTGTGTTTCCTTTCTTTGCTAATGAAAAATTTGATATTTCTGAGTACCCTGAGATTGCAAACATCATAAATGATGAATTAACTAATAATGAACTTAACGAACAAGTTAATAACGATTCAAATTATGATGAAATAGACCACGAAAACACAACATACTTAAATGAACTTGCTCAACAAGTCCGTAGTCGTGCGAGAATGGTCCAAAGGCTGACGAAGAATTGCATGTTGTTAATCTGGGTACCGAAGAAGAGCCAAAAGAAACCAAGATTGGAAGCTTCTTCAAGGGAGACGACAGAGACAGATTGACTGCATTACTATGGGAGTTCGTGGATGTATTCGCATGGTCATACAAAGACATGCCGGGTTTAGACAGAAAGGTAGCGGAGCACAGGATTCCGATCAGAGAAGATGCCAGGCCAGTAAATCAGAAGCTCAGAAAGATCAATCCAGAATGGTCTTTGCAGGTCAAAGAAGAGATTGAGAAGCTCCTCAGTGTGGGTTTCATCAAGGTTATCGAGTATCCGACATGGTTAGCCAACATTGTGACAGTCAGGAAGGCGAACGGCAAGGTTCGAGTTTGTGTAGACTTCCGGGATTTAAACAAAGCTTCCCCAAAGGATGATTTTCCACTCCCTAATATCGACATGCTAGTCTACTCCACTGCTGCCTACGAGGTTCGCTCATTCGTGGATGGGTTCGCTGGGTACAATCAGATTCTCATGGCCGAGGAAGATCAACATAAGACAGCCTTCACAACACCGTGGGGTACCTTTTGCTACACAGTCATGCCGTTTGGGTTAAGAAATGCTGGGGCTTCCTACCAAAGAGCCGTGACAGACTTGTTCTACGATATGATTCACAAAGAAATCGAGGTCTATGTGGACGACATGATCATTCACTCCAAAGGGACCGATGGTCAACATTTAATCGATCTCCGCAAGTTCTTCGAAAGGCTTCGTCAACACAAGATGAGGCTCAAACCTGTAAAGTGCACATTCGGGGTTATCCGAGGCAAAGTTCTTGGTTATATGGTCACTGAAAGGGGAATCGAAGTAGACCCCTCCAAAATCAAGGCAATCATTGACATGCCTCCTCCAAAGACGCAGAAAGAGATTAAAGGTTTCATGGGTAGACTACAATACATCAGTCGGTTTGTGCACCAACTCACTTCCATGTGCGAGCCAATCTTCAAGTTACTCAAGAAGAATGTAGCTCTAGAATGGACCGACGCGTGCCAAGAAGCCTTCGATCAAGTGAAGCATTACTTAACGTGCCCTCCTATTCTAGTTCCGCCGCACAAAGGAGAACCCTCTGTTACTCTATCTCACTGTTAATGATGAAGCCCTAGGGGCTATGTTAGCACAAGAGCAACGAGAGTCCACAAAGGAGAACGCCATTTATTTTGTCAGTCGCCGATTCCAAGGAGGCGAAAAGAACTACTCTGTCTTAGAGAAGTCATGTGCAGCATTGGTTTGGGTCACTCAAAAGCTCAAACACTATATGGAAGCTTTTCCGATCAAGCTAGTAGCAAAGGTGGACCCGCTCCGCTACATCTTCGATAAGCCTTTCATGTCAACAAGAATAGCTAAATGGTACTTCATGCTCGCCGGCTATGATATCACTTACGTCACACTAAAATCCGTCAGGGGGAAAGTGTTCAGTGACCAGCTTGCCGAATTCCCGTGTGACAAAGTGAAGGGGAAGATGTACAGTTCCCCGACGAGCATTTAATTTGTACTGCAACCGAGGAAGACAAGTGGCAACTTTTTTTCGATGGCGCCGCCAATAAACACGGTTTTGGTATAGGGGTATTGCTTGTCGATCCAAAAGACATCTACACTCCCATTGCCATACGCCTGGAATTCGAAGCTACCAACAACATTGCCGAGTACGAAGCATGTATAGGGGGCTAGAAGCAGCTCTCGACAGAAACATCACAGAACTAGAAGTATTCGGCGACTCTTTGCTCCTTATCAATCAGCAATCGGGTAAATGGCGAACCCAAGACCCGACTCTCCAACAGTATGGTCAGCACCTTGAAGAACTGGTTGAACAATTCCAAGAGATCACTTTCAACTACCTGCCAAGGGATAAGAATCGCTTCGCCGATGCACTGGCCACTATAGCTTCATTAGTTGAAATGCCCAAAGGGAAAATGGTGAAGCCTTTCAAAATTGCTCGAAGGAACAGTCCGGCATATTGCATGAGTATCGAGATCAACGAGGTTCAAACAAACTCTCCGTGGTATTCGGATATCATGAACTTCCTCAAAGACGGCACTTATCCCGAGAACATCAATAAGAAGTCTCAAGCAGCTCTGCAAAGGTTAGCCTCTCGGTACGTACTGATTGGGGACCGAATATATAAAAGGCACCACGACGGGATCAATCTCTTATGCGCCAATGAGACCGAAGCTCAAGAGATAATGTGTGAAGTGCACGAAGGAGAATGTGGACCCCACATGAATGGGTTTATGCTAGTCAAGAAGATACTTCGCATTGGTTACTATTGGAGCACTATGGAACGAGACTGTATCGAGAAAGTCAAAAGGTGTGCCAAGTTCCAATTCCACGCTAATCTGCAACATGCTCCACCCTCACAACTTTACAACATGGTCACACCTTGGCCTTTCTCTTGTTGGGGGATAGACATCATCGGTAAAGTTCATCCTGCCGGGAGCAATGGGCAGTCATTCGTCCTAGTGGCAGTCGACTACTTCACAAAGTGGGTCGAAGCACAAGCCTATCGAACCCTCAATGCCAAGAAAGTGGCCGAATTTGTAAAGATTAATATCATGTGCCGATACGGCGTGCCTCATGAAATCATTTCCGACAACGGCTCTCACTTTGAGAAGGAAATGGATGCACTTTTGATAGAATACAAGATCACCAAGCACAAGTCATCTCCTTACCGGCCCCAAGCAAATGGCGCAGTCGAAGCAGAAAATAAGACCATCGAGACCATCGTCAAGAAAATGGCCTCAACAGGAAGGGATTGGCCCGAGAAGCTACCACTAGCATTGTGGGGCTACCGCAAATCAATACGATCCGCAACAGGAGAAACTCCTTATGCATTGGTCTATGGTTCTGAAGCTGTACTCCCTATCGAACTTGAAGTCCCATCTCTACGGGTCCTCCTCGAGAATCAAGTCAACGAGCTCAACTGGATGCAAAGTCGATACGAACAGCTAGCCTTACTCGATGAGAAAAGGTTAAGAGCACTCGAACGCACGAGGGCATATCAGCAAAGGATGGCAAGAGCTTTCAACAAAAAAGTGAAGCCTCGAAACATCAATGTGGGAGATTTGGTCTTAAGACAACATCCTCCTAATGCCATGAATCCCCTGGGGAAATGGGGACCCCGATGGATCGGTCCGTACGTGGTCAAAAAGATACTAAGCGGTGGTTCAGTCCGGCTCATGGATTTAGATGGTGACCAGCTGCCAAAGGAGGTCAACCTCGACAAGCTCAAGAGGTTCTACGCTTAATAAACAAAGACCATTAAAAAAAAAAAAAAAAAAAATCGCTCGCTAGGTTGAAAACCCGCAAGGGCGGCCTAGGCAAAAATTAGAGCACGTGCAAAAAAGAAGCCCGCTAGATTGAATACCCGAAAGGGCGGTCTAGGCAAAAAACAGGGTGCACAACAAAAAAAAAAAAAAAAATAAAAAAATTGGTCTTTGTTTGTTTGAACTACGAAGACCTGAGCCTCCCAATTGGAGGAACGTAGGCAACCTTCGGGTGCGGTCTAAAACATATCAAAAATACCCAAATCACTTCAAATAACAAAATGCAATTTTTATTCATTCAATGAGTTATTCAAACCATTACAACGGATTTATTGAGCAACAAAAGACATCAAAATATTAAATCCTAAAACAAAGTGGTCTAATTGCAATCTCTTGGGGTACAAAGAAAAATCTAATCTTTCTTAGGTTTGGGAACCCATTGCTTCTTGTTATGTCCTTTAGTCTTCTTGGACGGGGACGGAACATTCTTGGGACCGCCAAGAAGGGAGAAAACGCTAGGACGGGACGGAGCTTCATCAACGGCTTTCCCTTTACCCTTATCAAGCGGAGCCTTAGCGGGGACAACCATGGGACGCTTCCGCACATAGGAGGAATTTCCTTTACCTTTCTTCTTCTTGGGAAAATGACGGGGTCTATAGTCCCGCACATGAACCACCGGTCTCACGGGGTCAATAACATCGTCATTGGGCCTTCCCAAACGATCAAAAACGCTCGGATGCTTCTCCACCATCGAGACGGACCCCACAGCTGGAACGGCGTTCACCATTGGAACGGACTTCTCACCCTCGGGACGGAAACCTTAACTTCAAAGGAGAAAGTCATTGGGGCCATTATGACAAGAATTTTGTGATTTAGGAGGAGAAAGTGTTTGCAAAAGAATGCTGTGTGACCATTCTGGTCGAAAATAGTTCAAATTTATAGCTGTTGGAACATTCTAATCAGAAAAGAAAGGGGCTGTAATTCAGCAGGCCAGAAGCGCGCGCCTCCGACCATGGCTGCACAACGCGCGCGCCTCCCACAAGCAAGGCCCGACGCGCGCGCCTTTGACAGCAGTTCAGACAGAAACAGCCCTTGTCTGTTCAGAACAGAACCCAAGCACTTCAACATACCCAACCTGCAGCAAAATCAAATCCCAGCAACAAAAAGGAGTTCAAGCATCGACAACAAGCAACCTTTGGGCACACATTTGTTTGTAAAGAGTCGACATCTAAGATCGAGTCGCTAATGGAACATAAAATGAGTAGTAAGATAACTAGGATTGTAAATACATGTTAAATGTTATAACAGGCAAAAGTAAAAGTGTTTCAATCCCTCATCCTCTCAGCCTCAACAGCTCGGGCACATCATCACCAGCACTGTGCTCACCCCCTGCTACCGCTCTCGGTCTCCTCATCGTCATCATCATCCTCAGACTCAGATGTCTCAATCACAACATCAGGACGGGTCCTCTTGGCAGCTCTCCCTGATGAACTGGCGCCGCCCCGGCTCTGGCTACCCTCTCGGCTCAGACTCCTACTATGGCTCAGACTCCTGCTCAGCGACTGCCTCGCCGAAGAGACAGCCTCATCAATGTCCAGCGCAGCATCCCTGCAGCCTCGTCCCATGCCCCGAGCACCTCGGGCAGCTCCTCTCGCAGCACCAGAGACAGCACCAGCAGCATCTCTAGTCATGGCAGCAATATCCCTGCACAGCTCCAGCACCCTCTCCTCCAGCTGACGGAGCCTCCGCCTCATCCCTTTGTTCTGCCTACCCAAGTGCCTATAAGCAGCTACGGGCACCTGTTGCAACAAAGAACGGGGAAAGGAAATTACGTCAATACAAAGAACAGAAAAACAAGACTGGAACTGAGAAAATGAAAAGATGGTCAAAAAAACATACCACAGCAGCCTGAGCGGGAGGCTCTCTCTCCGGTGACATATCCTCGGGAACAATCTCCCTCTGCTCCTCAAAGACCCCGAAGTTTGAATAAGTGTAATAAGGAGGAGGCAAAGGAGGATCAAAACAATACCCGGCACCGGTAGTATAAAACCGAGCGGAGGTCGAATGAGAAGCCTGTGATCTCCTCGGATCAGCGAACATAAAGCCCCGCATCAAGTTGTTCTCCCTGAAGAGGCAATAATCCTGATCCAAGTGAATATAAGGGACGGCATCAACCCCTACCATATATCCGCACGATCAGCCTCTGAAAGTGACCTCCAGTTACGAGGGCAGAAAGGAGGAACGTCTGGAACTGCAGGACGAGGAGGGGTGTAAAAGTCTGTCACCTGGGTACCATGCTGCCAAAATACCATATCTCCCAAGTACAAAGCCATACACTCACCCGAACTCATCAAAAGCCGAGAACGGGTAGGAATAAGAGTGTGCTCAAACCAGTGCTGAACTGATCTCCACGGATACAAAGAGAAGGCAACAGACTCAGGCCTCAGGGTGTCCAAGTGCCGTCGGGCCGAAGTAAGACTAATGGGGTTCGTGCCAGTCTTCACATTCCTCTCCTTATACGCCCACCGTGCACAATCCGGATACTGGGGCTGGCCTTCCTTGACAATCTTGAAATCCCTCAGATTCAGGATAGCAAAAGCCCAAAGCTGTAGACAAAAGGCAGAAACAAAGTTAATGACAGTCAACGAAAAGGCAGTTATGACTAAGGCAAAAAAAAAAGAATATAAAAGGGACAGTAAGTGGTATACCTCCCACAGCAAGCTGAAGCCCGTAACGGAGCTGGTGGTCGAACGGCTGGTCAAATCCATGCCGTGGTAACAAGCAGCCAAGCCCGCTGCGCCCCAGTTATACTGGTCGATCTGGTCCAAGTCCACTAACAAGTCAAGCAGAGCCAAAGAGGCCGAAGATCCCCCGTTGGCAAACAGAGTGTGGATAACAAGTACCAAATGAAGCAACGGGCCACAGCATCAACCCGATCAGCAGTAACACCTCGAGCCTCAGCCATCAAGATGCTGAAATAAGCCGGATTCGCCCCCATGTCACTCGAGAATTCTTAACCTCAAACCGGCAGTCAACCAAGGCCAGTAACTCGTCCGGAGTCCGAACAGCCCCTCTCAAAACAAAAGGGACAGGCACCCCCATGAACGGCAAGCCCGTCAAAGCTGTGAAATCAGTAGGCGTCATAGTCACCTCGCCCATGGGTAAATGGAAGGTATGGGTGGTATCCCACCATCTCTCCCTCAATGCCTGAACCACATCAGGGTCATTCTTCAAAGCTGGGAGGCTAGTGACAAAAAGACCAAAATGAGTCCCTGTGACTCGGGCCCGAACATTCTCGGTCAACCTCTTCCATATAGAGATGGGCCCATGAGCCCCACCGCGAATCTCTGTCAGACGGGTCCACTCCTGAAAGGAAAGAAGGAACAGCAAAATTTTCATCAGCATGACTGCTAGAAAACGGATGAACTCAACATAGAGATTTCAATGACAGAACAATATACAAGCAAGCATGTAAATGGGCCCCCAACATGTTTCTTACAACAAATCAGCGACAATGAACAACATGCAAAGAACGATCGATAAAGCTGCTGCAGCAATATTTCGGGTAAAGAAAACGAAACTTCATGAAACCCGAAATCGACAAGAAAGGTGAGGCATTCTTACCAAACCCGAAGTCACGAAGTGAGAAATATGGGTATGAGGCCGGAAAGTAAGCAAGCTCGGGTCCATAGCTTCAACCCCAATTTCGGGTTCCTCGCCCTGTGGCATCTCAAACGGAGGTGATTGCTGACGATCCGACATCGTTTCTTTGACGGAATTGATCCTAGAGCAGCAAGAAAGTGTTTTGGGGTGATTTCTCTACGAAAATTGGGCTTGGAATTTGGAGGGTTCTTCAAAATTTGAAACTGGCCGAAAACAGCAAACAGCCTGTTTAAATATGCTGAACTTATGTGCCAGGCGCGCGCCTCCCGACATATTCATCTGAAGCGCGCGCGTCCCACAACGAGGCCCGGACGCGCGCTATTCCCATCATCAGGCAGGATCAGTCTCCCATGCAAAAATCCATGCATCATATCAAGGTTTCCCCACAGATTCCAAACTCCCTAAGTTCTGTCACGGGTGCCACACCCCCCTCAAAGAGTCAATCTCAACATTTCATCCCCAGCAGGAACGTTTTTCTGGTCACGGCCAACTGTGCCCGTACCCCACAATTCAAAAAGTCAAGTGTGACTCCAAATGGCACGAGACTTCAAAGCAATATTTCATCAAACGGATTCACTAACGGATTCGTCAACAAGGGTTCACTAACAACCTCATTCAAAACATCCAACTGTGCCCACACCCCACAAAGTCAACAACGTAAGCAGATGCGGCTCCAGGTCGGCAACTCGGTCCATATCGAGACAAGCTCCCATGAGCTCCAGTTCGACAACTCGGTCCATATCGAGACAAGCTCCCATGAGCCCCAAGTCGACAACTCGGTCCATATCGAGACAAGCTCCAAGTCGGCAACTCGGTCCATATCGAGACAAGCTCCCATGAGCTCCAAGTCGGCAACTCGGTCCATATCGAGACAAGCTCCCATGAGCTCCAACTCAACAAACTCGGTCCATATCGAGACAAGCTCCCATGAGCTCCAAGTCGGCAACTCGGTCCATATCGAGACAAGCTCCCATGAGCTCCAAGTCGGCAACTCGGTCCATATCGAGACAAGCTCCCATGAGCCCCAAGTCGACAACTCGGTCCATATCGAGACAAGCTCCCATGAGCCCCAAGTCGACAACTCGGTCCATATCGAGACAAGCTCCCATGAGCCCCAAGTCGACAACTCGGTCCATATCGAGACAAGCTCCCATGAGCTCCAGGTCGGCAACTCGGTCCATATCGAGACAAGCTCCCATGAGCCCCAACTCAACAAACTCGGTCCATATCGAGACAAGCTCCCATGAGCTCCAATACAAACACCCCAGCAAAAGCCGCTCACACAGGGAGCGCACCACTATCTCTCGCAATTTCAGATTCCTGCTTTCATCGAGTCTTTGCCTTTTCTTGGTGATGTCCTCGGCGGGTGTTTTTAACTTTCGTCGACGCATTCTGCTTTGCAGTCCACGTCGCCGAGAAGCTCTGTAGACACCCCGCCTTGGACCGCTCATCCCGATTGCACATTTGATTTTGTGTTTCTCCCCATTCTAAGTGTTTCTCGTTAGTTTCCGTCACTTCCGTTAAGTTCCTGACTGACTTCGTTAAGTCCAGGGACTAAACTGAATGACAGGGCTGACTTTCTAGTCCATTCTGTCAAAATTGCCTTCTCTGAGTCGCGCGCCTCCGACAGGAGTAGCCAGGTGCCGCGCCTCCCGCCCCCAAAGCAGGAAGCGCGCGCCTCTGGGCGTCAGTTACAGATTTCTGGCCAGGATTCCCTCCCTTGCTCAATTTACAGGATTTTGCCCGAGAAGGATTTCTTGGTGACTGAGTTTTGGCACCAAAAAACACCCCTCTTTCACCTATAAAAACCTCTCTTTACCTCCATTTTCAAGGATGGGAAAAAGGATCGAAAACTAAGACCGAAAATTGAACTTACAAAACTATACCAAAATCACTTTCTAAAAGTTCTCCAAGGATTTCATCAAGCAATACTTGAAGGTCTTCAAATTGTAGGTAAAAGTCCATCTTTTCCTTCTTTTCTACTTCATCTCCTCTCTCTATTTTTACTCTAATCAAATGTACAATCACCCAAATCATTTTGGGACATGACTATAATGATCACCTCATCTCATTGAGGTTGGTTAAGGAGTTATCTCCTACATTCCAAATCCTATTTTAAATCCCCCTTTTCATGACTTAAAGAAGAAGAAGAAGAACATTTTCATTCATGTAGATTTTGATCAAGCAAGACCAACTTTAGTTGGGCGAGATGGGGTTTCGGTACTTCCCATCTCGTAATCTAACCCCCGGACCTCAAAACAAAGAATCTCTGTTTCGTAATCAAACTTAGGCTACAATCTATAGGTTTTTCTTATGTTCCTCAAAACATAGGTGGCGACTCTAAAAAACAAGTTAGACATCCTAGGATAATTCACGCGCTCTAGCCTAAAGCCGTGGTTCCCCTGGGGTATCTACAGCTCCCAACCTCTACTCAGCAGCCCGGTTATGGGAGAGACATTGTGCGTCTTCTTAGCAGCGACCGACCGAGCCGTAGCAGCTGTACTCGTTAGAGAAGAAGGCGGCATCCAGAAGCCGGTCTACTACGTCAGCAAGGCACTGTCAGACACCGAGATCAGGTACTTCAATGCCGAGAAAATTGCTTATGCCTTGGTAATTGCGGCCAGAAAATTACGAGCCTACTTCTCGGCTCATCCAATCACGGTATACACCGACGCTCCTCTTAGAAAAATACTTCACAAGATGGACAGCTCAGGACGCCTACTTAACTGGTCGATCGAACTGACCGAATTCAACATAACCTACAAGCCAAGGAAGACTCTCCTGGCCCAACCTCTTGCCGACTTCTTGGTCGAGACCGCCTTCACAAATGAACATACGGCGACCACCCGAAAGAGGAAGTTCCCTATGGATAGAGTGCCCTTGGAAGAGTTACCTCCCAACTGTTGGGTCCTATACACCGACGGGTCAACTACCCAAGGTAGAATCGGCGCCGGAGTCTACTTGACTAGCCCTGCCGGCGAGCATGTTGCACGTGATTTTATCAGGTTCAAGTTCCCTGCCTCAAATAATCAAGCTGAATATGAAGCCCTAATCCTGGGACTAGAAAGAGCCAAGTTCTTTGGTGCAACGAGATTGGTAGCATACAGCGACTCCCAACTGGTGGTGAATCAAGTTAAAGGGGAATACAACACCGAAAACCACATGCTGACCAAGTACAAAGATCTCATCCTAAACCTGACCAAGAACTTTGAGTTCTGGGATGTACGGCAAGTTGGTAGAGAATACAACCTGGAAGCCGACCTGCTTTCAAAGATGGCAACAGCTGAAGACTCGGATCCCCTAATCATTTATGCCGACCAGCCCGCTTATGAAAGACTGGAGATCTTGCTCCTGGATGACAAGGAAAGGACATAGATCGACAACTACAAAGAGTACTTGGAGAAGGGAAAGCTTCCTGAAGACGAGTTAGAAGCCAAGTCGATCAAAAAGAATACGGCAAGATACATAGTCTGGAACGGCATCCTGTACAGAAGGTCATTCTCCAGACCTCTCCTTAGATGTGTTGCGCGAAGCAGAGCACCGAGAAACTTCTCGACGAGTTAGAAGCCAAGTCGATTTGTGGGGACACCCGGGATACATCAGAACCCTTGCCGACGAAAGCATCACTGTACAGAAGGCTACTCTCCAAGATTCTCTAATGCTTTAAAGAAGAGTCTCGCCGAAGTAGCTCCGAGTTAGTTAGCCACCCTGGGGCCAGACCCTTGGCGACGCGGCAATTCAAACATGTTGTCTGTAACGAGCACTCCCTTCAACAGAAGCCAAAGGGAGCAACAAATACGTAATTGTGGCAGTCGATTACTTCACCAAGTGGGTAGAGGCGAAACCACTAGCAAAGATCACTGAAGAGAATGCCATCAACTTTATCCATGATTACATATGGTGTCGGTTTGGCGTGCCCCACACTATAGTGACAGACAACGACCTACAATTCTCTAATGCTTTCACCGAGGAGATGAATAGGTTGGGAGTCAAGCACAAGAAGTCGTCAGTTAGCCACCCTCAAGGCAATGGACAAGCAGAGGCCGCCAACAAACTTGTCTTAAGAGCACTCACCAAGAACTTAGAAGGCAGTCAAGGAAAGTGGCTGGACGAACTCCCCCTAGCTTTATGGGCCGTCCGTACAACCACTCGGGGCCAACTGGGGAGACACCCTTTTCTATGACTTACGGTTCAGAAGCAATGGCACCAGCCGAGATGGCCTTGCCGACTTTCAGAGTAACCAACTATGACGAGGTCGTTAATGAATACAACCGACTACTGGACCTAGACCTAGTCGACGAAAAAAGGCTAACTGCCCAACTCAGAATGATCAATTACAAGCAAAGAACCAAGGCCTACCATGACAGCAAAGTGAAAAAGAGAACATTTGAAGTCTGTGACTGGGTACTCAGGAAAATTGAGTCGACACACTTGAAGGCACAATAGAATATGCTCTCGCCAAACTGGGAAGGCCCTTACATCATCACCCACATTATACGGGAAGGGACCTACATGCTCAAAACTCCGGAAGGAAAAGAGCTTAAACACCCATGGCATTCTGAGCACTTGAGAAAGTACTATCAGTAGCACCTCAGTTAGCTATTTATTCCTTTTATCAGATTTTCGGTCTTAGATTCTATAGTCGATATCTAGTTGTTTCTTAAGTTTGGTTTCATCGATAAAGTTTTCTTTATTTTATTTACATCAAGCTCTGATTATAGTACATAACACGGTCTTAGCGTTATTTACAATGCCGAGATCACCTAACGAAGTCGATGAGCACACTTAAAGCATGACTTCTAAAGCCTAGTTTCAATAACTAGCACCCTAACAAAGTTGACGAGCACACTTACGCATAACTTCTAAAGCCTAGTCCTAACAACTAGCACATAAGACGACTTGAGCTGGTCCTAACGGTTAGACTCAAATTCGGATAGTAAACTCCCAACGATTTGAAACTAATCTCGAATGCTAGCTCTCGCGTATCAAAACCGAGCACTAGATGTTCGTCACGTCCATAACGGTGAACGACCATGGCCTACAAACGTAGCCTAACTCGGTTACAATCAAAACCTAACTCTGTCGGGTTACTACTCTCAAATTTGGGTTAAGATTGATACATCTAGCTCCCACGACAATATTGAGACTAACCGCGGTTTAGTTCTTTCAAACCGAGCTCCTAACGCTCATCGTGGCCATAACGGTGAACGACCACGGCCTGTGTCACAACCTAATCGACACATCTCATTTCAGTGTTAACGTCTCAAACCGAGATAAAATAACCTGATCAAATGATGAGGTAACACTTGACTACCTAGCAGTTGAGAAAACAGGTTTACACCTCGCTCCGAGGTAAACAAGTCCTTACAAAAGAAAAGTGTTTACGCCCCCCAGACTACGCTGGGCCCCGGCATACAAATACTAAACAAAAAACTGATTGTTTCTAGCCAAACCGGCTTACTGCAATAAAACAAACATTGTACCAAGAGGCCCCACCGGCCTTACATCATAAAAATAACATCAATCAACACCTGCATTAGCATCCGTCGCGACTCTTTCCAAAAGCTTTTCAAAGTTATTAGGATCCAATTCTGGTGGGTCCCAAATGGGCCTGTTAGCTTTTCGGTCCCGAGCCTTGATGATCCTTAGAGCGCCTTCTGAAAAGGGGACCATAGAGTGAGCCGCCCTTGCCTCCACATTATAAGCATCTTGCTGGAAAAGACGAGCACATTTCTCCAACGGCACGTTAACTTCCGGATCGATGTAGAGAAGACGAGTCAAATTAGACCAGGCATCATTATATACCGTGCGACACGGTCGCTCAAATCCTCCCTAAATTGGGGCCCATTCTTGTAAGCTTCAACAGCAGCTTTCTCCCTTCCCAACACACTCTCCTCCAAACGGGCATATCGGTCCTCAAACAGGGCAAGTTTTTCCTCAGCCGTGGCTTTCTCAACAGCGAGCATCTCAACCCTTTTCCTTTCTTCCTCGACATCGGCTCTTGAAGACGACAGAGATTCGTTCAAAGTAGCCAACTCGGCCTTAGCCTGACGTTGTAGAGTATCGAGAGAGGCCTTTTCCTTCTCCAAGGCGATCACCCTACCATTAAGATCACCGTTAAGATCTTTGAGCTTTCCCACCTCGGCTTATTTTTCCTTCAAAGATTCGTAGACTTGTCGATACATAGTGTAATCGACCTGTGCAAGGGAAGCAAGCTGCCAAAAAGGAAAAGTGAGCAAACGGATGTAGAGTACAAAGAAGTCGGAATAACCAGAAATAGTACCTCGCTAAGTATCAAGCCCTTGCGGTTCAACATCTGTTGAGAGGTGAGTCTCTCGGTAGCCAGCTTGTCTATGGTATCGGCATTCATAGCCCTTTTTATCACTGGGCCTCCTTTCTTCAGTGGAAGACCAGACCGAACCGACATGTCCAAGCCCGACAGGATGGAAACTTCACCAAAACGCTCCACCCAACGTTTCACCTCGTCTTCAGAAGTAACTGGGGCAGAAGCTGAGTCAGGGGTAGGGGCCACCCTTTTCGTGGACCGATCACGGGTCTCGACCTCCCTGGCTCTTTTCGGGCGACCATGAACGTCTCCCTGTTCCACCTCGGTCGTGCCCTGAGTGTCCTGACCCTTGTCCTGACCCTTGTCCTGACTCTCAGTTTGGTTATCTGAAGGGGATTGCTCGGTCTCGGGGACTACCTCATCGATACCCCCACCAGCCTCCTTGACGACTCGGTCCGACAGAGGAACCGCTGAAGCTTTTTTATTTTGGAGCAACGCCTGCCTAGCGTCCATATCAGCATGACGTTTTTCCAAGGCAGCGGCCCTCGATTTTTCCTTCTTCAACCTGGCCACCTCAACAGGATCAACTTCATCGATCTCAATCTCGTTTATTTGTTCCATGGTCAAAACTGCACAGAAGATAAATATCAAACCGAGACGAGATAAAAATCATGAAAGAAACAAAAAGAACAAGATTTGATAATTACAGCCAATCGTGTCTTCGGCCCTAAGAAAAATTTTGTTCTGTTCTTGACAACGCAAGCATTCATGAAGAAAAACAAAGTTTGGGTGGACAATCCAATCAGGAAACCTATTCCCCCGCAAAACATCCACCTTGGGCACAACACCGTCAAGAGGCCCCTTCATCAACCCGGCTTGGACATAATACCGAGGATCTCTTTCCAGCTCACTCCAATCCAGGGTACCAAGGTTAGAAAATTCCTCAAGTTTGGCGATCAGGTCGTCGCTCCATGCGGGCTTATGGATCTCAGTAGGACGACAAGGAACATAATCCGGAACATAAAACTCCCATCCAAAACAAGACTCTACTCTAATCACATAGGCGTTCAACCCGGACACTTTACTGATGGTGCCAGAAATGGGGGAGATGATTTTGGGTTTGGTGGAGTCCGACTTAATGGTTAGAGTCCTCGTAGCCTTGTTAAAACTCACGTTGAAAAAATGATCAAAAGCAGACATACAAGGCTCGAAGTTAAGACTACGGCACAATACAAAGAAACTGACCAAATATCGAATGGCATTGGCACCGATATGAGCCGGCACGATCTCCCAAGACTCCAGGAATTCGTTGATAAAAGGATCAAGAGGGAGCCTTAAACCCAGCTGAAACTGCTTGAAGAAAAACGAAACGACTGCCTGATCATAATAGAAATTATGGGCTTTCTCATCGGTGTCCAAAGGAACGGCTTTACTATAAACAGACGATACTCATCACGGTCTATTCTATATCGGGAATACAGAGTTTCTAACATCTCGTCCCCAGGTTTGGGATGTCTGTCTATAACGGGACCTGACTTCCCCATTTTCTTACTAGTCGTCTTAACACTTGCACCACGTCTCGGCCTGGAAACACCGGCATCAAAGCGGTCCACTATCCTATCGGAAGTGCTCTCCCCGGCCATACCTGTAGAAGAAGCAGGGGGTTAGACTCATCGAGAAGCCTTGGTAAGGCCGTATCCCCCCCCCCCCCGAATCGACTACGAGGACCGAGGAGGTAGTACCCTCAAGACGAGATCGAATCAAGGATTTGTCCTTTACATATAATAAATAAATATGGTCAAGGACTTTATCCTTATTATCGAAGACAATCATATCGGCATCGTCGTCCTCCCTAACCCTCGGGGCATAAAGGCCAGATGGATACCTCAGATCTTCCCTAGGTGACCCCCTCGAGTACAGGATATCCCCCACGGCTAATGACAGCATATTCCAATGCCCATTTGATGTAATATAAATCCTATTGTTTCTTTGATAAAAACCATACAAGGGATTTTCACCCGAAATCAGAGGTCCAGACATGGGAAAGAGGTGAAAGTTCAAAAAATATAGCTAAGTAAGAACAATGGCAGGCGAAGCAGTAAAACCCTAAAAAAACGCTCGGATCCCCAACTGTGGAAAATCAACAAGAGTAAAGGTGAAAAATACCTTAAAAATGGAAAGGGATCGGAGGGAGCTAGTCGAAAGGCCGCCTTAAGCACTTTAATCGAAGCAGATTGAGGGGAGTCGCTTCAAAAGCAGAGTTGTCGTTTGATTCGCCGGCGGCAGACACACTACGCAGGCGAGGAATTTAAAAATGGGATATTTTCAAGGGTTTATTTTGGAGCATATATAGGCAGGTCAAAAAATTATGGATCCAGGTTTAACCCGGACCTGGCCCACGACCCATGGGTTGCACATACTCCCACTAGCCCATCATGATTCACATTTAATGGGCAACGCTTTCAAGGTGAATGTCTCATCACCAGGACACGTGCACCAATCGATATAAAGGGAAGACAAACGATTGAAATGACCCAACCGCTGTTTGAAAACACGAGCAGACTGCCAAATGCTAGATCAACACGTGGCAAGCCGAGACCTATGGCAGGAATGCCAGTCGGTTTCGGGAAACACGACATTTCGGGCGTCTGGATCGACATTGAAGAGTTCAGCACATGGGCGTAACCGACACCACAGCTATGGACCGACATCTTTGATGATATCAAAGAGTGAGACGAGACCGGGGGAGAAAAGGTTAAGGGTAGGTCAATGTCGGGCGGTGATTGAAGTCATGGTTGAACGACGGATATGAATGCTTTCCATGCCGACTTGTCGACTAAGATCAGGTTACGGCATCGCTTTAAGGCGACATCACGAAAAAGATAGTGTTAATGATAAAAAAGTCAAGGCCATGCGAGATGCAGGGAGTTCAAGCTATGAAATCACAGTTAGAGTAAAGATGACAGAGGATAAAACCCCAGTGTATATATATATATATATATATATATATATATATAACAAAAGGGACCCCCACAATGAGGCCGGGGGCCTGGCCAATACAAAAAAAGAAAAAAAAAACTACAGAGTCATCCTATCTAAGGATTCAAGAAAGATTATAATCTTGATCTTGGTCTTCATCATCCTCCCACTCAACGTCTCCAACATACCCATATTCATCAATGATGATGGGTTCGGGATCATCCTCACTATCATCTTCATCATCATCATCCTCGTCTTCATCCTCTGACTCTTCTGCACTAGAGTCGTCGGAGAATTCATCAACGGGGTCCGGCTCCGAGTATTCGCCATTGCTATCGAATGGTGATTCTTCCGCCGGAAAATATGAACGTATCTTGGTTGGGAACATTGAACCATCGCTGCTCGGGGAATCATGGTAAACTTGATTTTCTGATTCTGTACTCACTTCTTCCGGGAATACATCATCATATTTTCTCTTTGGAGTCATCTTGGAATTCTATTTGGGATGTTCTTGGAGGATTCTAGAGGATGATGGTAAGGTAGAGAGTAACCAATGGACAGACCATTTATTTATACCCCTAGAATTTGAGGGGGTGGGGAGTTTATCAATGCTACTCATAATTGGGGTGCAATTAATGAAGCCTTCGATTTCCAAGAAGGGCAATGATTCCACCTGTATCAAATCCACAGTGATGTCAGCAAATCCAAGCAAAAGAGGATTTTTGGCGGCTGCAGGTCAAATCAACATAAATGAAGTGCGAAGCAAGTACAAGGACACAGTTCCTACTCGGCATGCCGAGATAGAAACTCGGGGGGCCACTGAACGACATAAACCGACTTGGTTAATGGGGACCCATAAACTCTGGGCCCACATACCTAACAGATCTATACTGAGAGGCCCACGTACGAGAAGTCCATGTTTATAGGCCGACATCAATAAGGCCGAGCAAGCGGTCCTTGCCTAGGCCGAGCCTGAGAAGTCCAGTCCCTAGCCGGCCTCTATGACGAGCCGAGTTAGATGACGGACCGACTTACATCAGAAACCTCCCATTATCGTTGGGAAACCTCTTACAAAGTTATGTTACAACTCTGACACTAAAGAATCCTTATCTAAACAAGGATATCTCTTCTACAAGGTAGCTGGGATACCACTCATCCTTATCCGGAGTCTATCTCCAAGGAACATGAGTCCCACAACAATACGGGCTCCCTGGCTACTTTGCAAGTCAGGACTCATTCACCCGTGCCTATATAAACAGGTCCTCATAACAGGAGAGGGTAATGAACTTTTGGCTCTAATCTGGTCAATTGATTTCTTTTGTTATCATACAAACCATATCCTTATTCTTACACTGGAGGGCCTTCGCCGGTGAAGCCCCGGTGTAGTTTACGTTTGTTTCGTGTGTGCAGCTCTGGCCATCAAGAACTGTCGCTGGGATTATCCGAACCGCTAGACGAAGACTGATCCAACCAGATTTTGGCGTCATCATTGGTTTTTGAAGCAACCAAGCAAGTGAGATTGGTGGTTGAGATTCAGCGGAGGTGGCGGTGGTTTAGTTCGGACCGAGACATTCAATCTAATTAATCAAATCACAGCAAAATCTTTTGACGAAATGAACTTATGAAAAGAACCGAACAAATGAACACAAACAAACAAAAAACACTTTTTCAAGCCATCATCACTGATCAGAAGACGTGCAAATTGTTTTGGAGAGAGACTACAAAGAAGAGAGATGACTTACGATGAAATATAAATTGCACCATGTTCCAAAGATGAACTGGATCATCAGAAAAAATAAAATCTGTAGATGGCACACCAACCAACAAAGATTTCCAAAAAAAAAAAAAAAAAAAAGGAAGAAGACAGGTTCACTCAATTTACCTCTTTGAAGACAGCAGAGAGATCAACCAAAAGAACTCAACTGTCTGTCCTGTCTGTCTGTGGGAAGTGGGATTTGAAAAACCTAATTATCATTGTGAGTTTATTTATTCCAAATAGGATCGGGAATCATTATCCAAATATGAACCGGATTTGTTATTTATTAGTAATAGGATCAGAAGATTATTCCAAATATGAACCGGATTTAGAAGTTTAAGTCTATATAAAGGAAAAGATTTACATGTTTAAAATACAAGTCATCTTTTATGCGTCAAACCAAAAAAAGATACTCCACTAATCTTTTACAAACGAAACGACTTTCTTTTTCTTCTTTAGCGCGAGAGAGAAAAATTAAGTACCATTATTATCTCTGAACCAACTCTCGTCATGTCTGAACGGAAAAAACTGACGGTGGTTGTCATCTATAATACAGAAGGCATACAAGACATGATGACAACCTTGATGAGGAAGAGGAAGAGGAAGAGGAATGGCTACCGTGAAAACGTAATTGGATTTGACGCAGAGTGGTCCAGCTCAACTAATGGTGCAACAACTCAGAAAACTAAAATTTCTCACCTCATATTTAGCAATGGTGATATTTCTTTTATATTTCTTCTTAGAGATTACAACGTGCTACCTGATCCTATCCTGTCTTTCCTTCGCCACCCGGAATTCACCTTTGTCAGCATGGGAATCCAAGAAAATATCGATAAACTACGCCAAGTATACCAAAGCGGGTTGCAGAAACACGGTGGACTTGGGGACGCTGGCGGCAGAGCTTACGGAGAATCCCCGCCTTCGAATTCTGGAATTCATCTACTGGCTAAGGGGATTGGGTTCCCCGAGACTCCAAAACCGTCTTCAGTTGTTATGTATGGGTTTGCCAAACCCCATCACCAAGACTACAACGTATTTAAAGATTATAACATTGACTTTGACAAAGTATCTGAAGCTGCTGCCAACACTTCCGCTTATCAGCGGATGGGCAAGAAATTACTCGAGGATAGTTAAAATTTATTTATCTAAATTAAATTACTGTAGTATTTTAGCATTCACCAATTTCATGAAGTTTTGATAGTTTGATCAAGATCGAATAAATCATTTTCTTTTCTATTGAATATTTTTTATTATTTTTCCCACTTCCTATGATTTGGTTATTGGTTTTGATCATGTAACAACAAACCACGCCAAGAGCCAAAACATTGGCAAATTTCTATCTTCATAAAATTTGAACTACTGTTATAACTCAAGTATGAAAGATATGATATATGATACCTAAGATAGTCGGATAAAATAAATAACAGAGACGCAGTGTAAACTTAGATGTGTTTATACCAGAAATCTTGCAGGGCTACTAACAGTTGCAAAATACCTGACCAATTTCCACATCGACTTACATTTGAAAGTAAAATTTAAAGAAAAAGATTACAATAAGGCGCAGTTTGGTAGCCCGTCACTGCACCATATCTATTAATTACTTTATATTAAAATAATAACCGCTGACATCAGCAATGTCATGTGTCAGCACCACATGAAATTTTTTCCCTCTAAAACTAATTGCTGACAACATCATGTACTAATTAAGTTAATTAAAAATTTATACATGATTTTAAATATATATCTGCATTAATTGCAGTCATCCAACAATTACTTTCCTAATTTATATCTTTTACTTATTCAATTCAACTAATTTATATCTTTTACTTATTCAATTCAACCAGTATACATACCTCAATAAAATAAAATTTTACATACTATAATTAACCAGTTTTAAATATGTACCAAATTGCATTAATATTAATTCTTGTTCTTTTGCAATTACTATATTTTTAAGGGCAAATTGCACCATACTACCACTAAGTTTACATGCAGTTGCAATGTGTGACCTAATGCACAAAAAGTTGCAATTTAGTGCACCATGTTTACATAAATTTGCAATCCTAAGCAATTTTGGATGTCCGTTAACTAAAGTGGACGGCCGTTAACAATAAATAACGAAACAAATGAAAATGTAAACTGAGCTCTTTTAAAAATGCATTTACCACTCCCAAAATTCAAAATGTAATTCATTTTCACAATTACGTTAACTGTGATCCAAAAAGCACACGTTCAAAACAAAAAAAAAAATGTTTATTAACAATTTTACACACTAGTTCAAAAAAATATTATTTAGTCATACTAAATTCTTTATAAAAAATATATTATCTATTTCTTATCAAGTAAATTCATGATATTCTATTTAAATTATCTACTTTCTTTTATTTCCATTTTTTTTTTTTGCAAGAATCTTACCTTTTTATAAAATATTCCCTCCGTCCCAATTTAAACTTTAAAAAAAAAAATTGGTTCAAGAACTAAGAAAAAAATGATGTGGTGTGAGTATAGATGGTTTGGTAGGAGAGGGAAAGTGGGGTAGGAAATAGTTAGTGGGTAATTGTTGTTAGTATAACATTTGGACCCACAAATAAAGAAGTATAAAAACTTTTTTTTTAGGTTTTGAAGTTTTAAACGGGATACCCAAAATAGAAATTTTTGAAGTTTAAAATTGAATGCAGGGAGTATGTGATTTCAAAAGGGGAAATTATGAAATAAGTATACCATTTTTTTGGAAAGCGAAATATAATAATATTTTTTTTGACGATGTCCACGCCATAAGGAGGCGAGGAGATGGATCGAACCCTAGCGCTCACCGAGGGTGAGGGTTGGCTTTACCACTGAGCCACTCCTTTGGGGACAAAATATACTAATTTTTTAATATACAAATATATAGACATCTTTTTAATATTTTAATAACCATTATGCATTTGCTTCAAAAAAAAACAAAAAAACAAATCCATTATCCACTCAAAAACGAATCCATCATCAATGTAAAATTTTAACGGTGATCGCTGCAATTTCTAAATAATCACATTAATTTTTGCTAACCTCCATCCACTTTAGTTAACAAACTGCATCCAAAATTGCTTAGGATTGCAACTTTATGTGAACAATGTGCACTAAATTGTAACTTTTGGTACATTATGTTCCACATTGCAACTACATGTAAACTTAGTGGCGCTATAGTGCGATTTGCCCTATTTTTAATTAGGGAGTGGCTAATGCCACTACACTTTTTACTTTTCCACTACAATTTTGATATTTGATTGAATTTAAAAGATGGTATTTTCCGTAAAATACAAAGATGATTTACAAACGTTTTATAGAGTCCCAGAATCCACTATTCTAGCTAGTCTATCCCTTAACTATAGGCAATTGAATCATAATTGAAATCCTAGAGATAAAACTAAATATATAAAGAGATAATCTAAATACAACAGAATATTTTAATCTATTATTCTAACACACCCCCTCAGTCGTAGCGGGATGTTTGCGAACGTTGAGACTGGTCCGAAAATCGTCAAATAGTAGCAAAGGAAGGCCCTTGTGAAAATATCGGCAATTTGATGACGATACGGTACATGCAACACACGAACGTCCCCACGAGCCACTTTTTCCCGAACGAAATGGATATCTATTTCAATATGCTTTGTTCATTGGTGTTGTACTGGATTGCCCGAGAGGTAAATAGCACTTACATTATCGCAATATATAATTGCGGCTTTGTGAATCAGACAATGGAGTTCAAGCAGCAAATTGCGTAACCAACATGATTCGGAGACGACATTCGCGACCCCGCGGTATTCAGCTTCCGTACTTGAACGTGAGATATTGGGTTGTCTCTTGGCAGCCCAAGAGACTAAGTTATCTCCCAAGAACATGCAATATCCGGATGTCGACCGCCTCGTATCCGGACACCCAGCCCAGTCCGCATCCGTATAATCCGTTAAGGATGATATGTACGAGGGATACAAAACAACCCAAAATCGAGTGTGCCACGAACATACCTTATGATGCGTTTCAAAGCATTCATATGAACTTCCCTCGAATCATGCATGTAGAGGCACACTTGTTGGACTGCATATGTGAGATCGGGCCGAGTGAATGTTAGATACTAAAGTGAACCGGCTAGACTTCGGTATAAGAAAGGGTCAGCTACAGGCGGACTTGTTGCACCGCTGACTTTGGATTTTGTATCTACTGGAGTAAGGCTTGGTTTACATGAATCCATTCCAGCCCGAGATACAATGTCAGTGGCATAGGTACGTACGTTGGGACAAAAACAGAGAATCTGGATTTCTCGTAACAGCTATACCAAGGAAATAGCTAAGTGATCCCAAGTCTTTCATGGCGAATTCTGAGTTAAGTTGAGACATAATTGAGTAACGGAGAGTATCGGAGGATGTTTCAAGATAATATCATCAACGTATAACAATAAATAAGCCATGTCGGTACCTTTGTGGTAGATGAATAAAGAGTGATCGGACCGGCTATGAACGAAGCCAATGGAAGATACATAGTTCGCAAACCGTTTGTACCATGCCCGAGGGGCTTGTTTAAGGCCATACAAAGATTTTCGAAGCAAGCACACATGATCCGGAAACGCTTTGTCCTTAAAACCCATGTATTGGTGCATATAAACCGTCTCAAGAAGATCACCATGTAAAAATGCATTTTTGACATTGAGCTAATGTATTGGCCAAATTTTTAGACAGTGAGAGGCTCAAAACAGTGCGGATAGTCGCCGATTTGACCACCGGACTGAAAGTTTCCCCACAATCAACACCCACTTGTTGTGTCTTCCCATTCCCTACAAAACGAGCTTTATGCCGTTCAAACGACTCATCTGACCTGTGCTTATGAGTAAAGATCCACATAGAGCGAATAACATTAGTATTAGCCGGACGGGGTACCAGATCCCACGTCCTATTATCAATAAAAGCTTGAAACTCATCAGACATAGCCATTTTCCAATTCGGGTCATTAAGAGCGGACAAAGGATCACGAAGAACTGGAGATATAAAAATGGTATTATTAAGATTAAATTGAGCTTTAGGCTTAATAATACCACGTTGACTCCTTGTGGCTGGTTTATAGGGCGGAACAAGAGGTGCCTGAGAACTAGACACCGATTGGGGAGGGAGGCTACTCGGCTGACTGGGCGGCCCAAGGTTAGAAGGAAGGGAAGATGGGAGTGGGATGCGTTGGTCAGGTAGTGGGCCAGAAGCAGGTTGGGCCGGAGCATTGGACAGTGGGTCCAATGAAGGAGGAGAGGAAGAATTGGAAGCTTGAGCTTGGCTAGCCCAATGGGACAAAATAAGGACTAAGACCCTCATCCAGAAACTGATAGGTATGAGGGGTCGACTTTTGTAGTGAAGCAAAAGGAAAAATATTCTCATTAAAGATAACATGTCGATTTATGATGATTTTGTTTGTTGATAAATCAAAACACTTATAGCCGCGATGATTGGATGGATAACCGAGAAACACACAAGGAGTTGATCGAGGTTGAAGTTTGTTAATTGTGGTAGAGGGAATAAGAGGGTAACAAAGACATCTAAAAACACGGAGATGAGAATAAGACGAATCTTTGTGAAAAAGAATTTTAAGGGGAGAAGAGTAGTCAATATTTTTGGGAGGCAAAATATTGAGAAGGTAAGTAGCCATATGTAAAGCATGATGCCAAAAAGAGGGGGGGGGTAAAGAGGCATGTGTCATTAAGGTACGAACCATGTTGTTTATTGTTCTAATTGTCCGTTCCGCCTTTCTAGTTTGAGGAGAAGTGTAGGGACAAGAGAGGCCAAAAGAAAGGCCATGTTGTTTGCAAAAATCCTAAAATTTGGCATTATCAAATTCCCTACCATTATCACACTGAATTGTTTTAATGTCTCTTTCAAATTGTGTGCGAATATAGGAACGAAATTCAATAAAGGTGGAAAATACATCTGATTTCTTTGACAAAGGAAAGGTCCATAGAAAATTGGAGTAATCATTAAGTAACAACATATAATAACTATGGCCCGAAGAACTCAAAACTGGAGATGTCCATAGGTCACTATGAATAATGTCAAATGGAAAAACCGTACAAGAATTCGATGAAACAAAAGGAAATTTAATATATTTTCCTAAAACACAAGCATGACAAATATGAGATAATTTTGAAGAATTACACATGATTGCTTTATTTTTCCTAAGAGACAGAATAATTGAAATGCCCAGATGGCCTAAACGTTCATGCCAAACAGTGGGAGAACTTTGGTGGACTTGGTAATTGGGTAAAGATCTCCTTTGCTCTCACGTCTCATGATGTGATGTCCCGTCCGAAAATCCTTCACAGAAAATCCACAAGAGTCAAACTTAATTGTAACGGAATTATCAGTGCAAAATTTACGAACAGAGACCAAATTTTTAACAATATTTGGTACATGAAGAACATTTTTAAGATAAAGAGGCAGATGAGGGGGATCTAACCGTCTATGTCCATAACCTTGAATTGGAATCGAATGACCATTACCAACATTGTATTATTTTTCGTACTCAAATTGAAATAGGGCGTAAGTTTACGTGACGATGGGGACATGTGAGATGTAGCTCCAGTATCCATGTACAAATTGTTTTCCGGCGGAGTCAAGTCGAGTGTGTACATAGCTGTATCAATGTGAGTGGGAGACGGCTGCGCAGAAGCTGTAAAAGCATGAGATGGATGTGGGCCAAGGACACTGGTAGAAGATGAGTTGGGCCTAGCCGAGGAACCTGTCGAACCAGCTGCAGTTGGGTAAGGATATGGAGGAACCTTCCAGGGCCATGCCCACCCATTGCCCCACTGACTTGATCCACCAGCATGTTGGATATTATGCCCTAGGCCTTTGAGAAAGGCCTATGCGTTATATCATAGCCTCATTGTTATAGAGATAACAAACCCGATTATTATATCATTTGTATGTTTATTATAATAATCATTGTCCCAAGCACTTATGAAGGGCTAGCATGAGTTTAATGGATAATCATATGATGATTATAGTACATAGGATGCGGATTAAACTTATGGGTACTTATTGGAGAACAATGTACTGGATAGACCCGTTATGAGATTTATGTCATGGTCAAATGTCATAATTAAATCTCATAATAGTTATATCATTTGAATCCCTAGACCTGAGATTATCATGGTCTTCCACATGATGAACATTATGTTTGACGTACTCAAACGCTACCCCTAACCGGGAAGTTATAAAGGCTACGATTGGCATAATCGGATTCTTGTAGGGAAGAATGATAAGTCAAGATGGGATTTGTCCCTCTCTCAAGAGAGATATCTGCTTGGCCACTCGATGAGTGAGATTGATGATAGTGTATGGCCATACCCAAATGAATTGATGTGTTCAATGTCATTTGCTCATATCAATCTACTCCGGATTGAGAAAGCATTGGACATCATAAGTTGACGTGGACCATGACTTATGTCCAATATGATATCGCGTGACAAAGGGATTATGATATTTTCTATAAGGTTACTTTGAACTTTCAAAGTTATACTAATTGGGTAGTCATAATGGCTTGGTAGAGTCCACTTATGACTTACGGGTTCTGACTCGTTCGGACTCGTTGCCAACATAGTATAATCCTATTGGGTCACACACAATAGAACGAATTGAAAAGGCTAAAATCTGGGAATTGGAAAAATGGCCACCGTACGGCTCATTTAGTGGCGTACGGCTCTGGTGGAGCCGTACGGCCGCCATCCCCATCCCCATACCAGTCCAGTTTTTTCAATTTTCTTTTGCGAAAAAGAATCCCGATCCCAAACAGAATTAGGTCAAATCCTTATATAAGAAATACAGCCGGGTTTGACAGCCTCTAATGGTGATTTTAGAAATCACAAACCATTGTTTTAGAAACAATAAAATATAGAGAGGTATGATTATTAATTGTGAGATCCATGATCATCAAAATACAATAATCAAAGTGCAAAATAATTCCATGAAGAAATCGTTTCTTCATCAAACATTGGGTCTAGCAATCCAGATCAAGAATGTGTTCTTGATATCCGTTCGACGTGTGGATACCGATGGAGGGTGTTTGCTTTAGCACCTTAAAGTCCGTGTTCATGGATGCGATCTTCAAGGGTATGTTTCTTTCATCTTATATTTATTTTAATCAACATGCACGGATCTGGGCTCATGGGTGTTTGATTTATATGTTTAATTCCGCTGCGCATGATGCATCAAAATCCAACACAGCACCTCATTGTGATGGCTGCGGCCAGTGATTAGGGCTTGAAGATGGTGTGCCGCCGGAATTGTGGCCCTCCCCAGACTGAGTACCCCCACGATTCTGATTACGTTGCCCACTCTCATTCGTCGAAACCAAGCATTTGGGCGAATCACTGGTAACGCCGGAGTCACCGAATCCCTAGCCAACATAGCACCCACAGCAGCGTTCTTAGCCAAACCCGCCTCCTCCAAAGTTACCATAGATCGGGCTTGGTAAAATTGAGGAAGGGATTACTCTGCCGTATCATAGTAGCTACACTATTATAAGCATCAGTAAGCACTTGTAAGCATCAATAAGCCCTGCCACCATCTGAAGCACAAGCCGATCATTAGACATCGGAGTACTAACATTCTTAAGCTGATCCGATAATTGCTAAGTTGTTGGCAGTAGCTAGACGCAGATGTGAAATCGACCATAACCGTGTGGGAGAATTCTTGTTCCAAAGCCACCGCACGAGAATTCTTATTGTCTTGGAAGATGTCACGAAGCCTTTCCCAAGCGGATTGTGCTGTACAATCAGGCTCCAAGATGGTGGTCAATAGATCACCGGAGATGGTAGAATAAATCCACCCAAGAACAGTTGCATCCAAGGTGGACCACAGTTCTTGTTCTTCATCCGTGGAAGGAGGCTTGGTTTTCTCGGATGGTATGATATGGGATAGAACGCGAGTGGAGCGAGCATGAACTTTGAACAGTTCTGCCCAAGAAGCATACTGCGTTTTCTCCAAATCAAGGGTGATTGCGATGTTGTTCTTGATATTAGAAACAACCAACGCGGGGTGAAAGAAAGATTTGGATGAGGAAGTCATTCTGTCGAGGAGGAAGAAGAAGGATACGCAGAAAAAAATGAATAACAAGAGAGGAGGCGCAGCGGAAGAAGGAGATTAACCTCAGTCTCTTGATACCATAAAAGATGGTATTTTCCGTAAAATACAAAGATGATTTACAAACGTTTTATAAAGTCCCAAACTCCACTATTCTAGCTAGTCTATCCCTTAACTATAGGCAATTGAATCATAATTGAAATCCTAGAGATAAAACTAAATATATACAGAGATAATCTAAATACAACAGAATATTCTAATCTAATATTCTAACAAAATTAATTAGTGATTTGGACTAATTTACCCTTTGATATACTTGCCGATTATAAGTACAAATGAAACTGCCTGAAATTCTCCTTAAGCTTAATTTCTCTCTCTTATTAATGAAAAATATATTTCTCTTTTTCATTAATGAAAAATATATGTATATTATTTAGTATTCTTCTCACTAGTCTCCCACCCGTGCGATGCACGGGTCAATATTTTCAATACAATTCTCAAATATAAAAGGCAAAACGTTCGAGTTAAATATTAATACTACTAAATAATGTCAAATGAGTAAAAAGAATAAGGTTTCAAAAAATAGAGAATCCAATGTGATTAATATACTTAAAGTTGAAACACTAAGAAAGTACAATTACAATAAGGAAGTAATATAAATGAAACATTAGGATAATAGGTATTATTTCTTCAATTAATCATACATTACAAAATGCTCAAAGCATCCACTTATTCACATAACTAAATTGAAATTAATAATTAACTTCATTCAGAAATTAATTACATTACAAATATATTTTATGAATGTAAGTTGATAATATGCTTAAGTAGTAACTTTTATGCTAAAATAATTTGAACTACTTTTTATTTAAATATTATCAAAAATATCTTTGTCAAAATATAACTTCACATGTTTTTCCTATATCCTACTTATCCTATTCACATAATTTATTTTAAAAAAATTATGAACTTATAAAAACATATAAATAGAACTAAATTATAACGAAATGATAATTAAACAATTTGGTGAATTTTATACAACCGCCAGACTAATCGTTTCTTTTTGGGTACAATTGTTGTATACATGCATTGTTTTGGAAAAAAGGGAGAGCTTTACGTTGATATTGGAGACATAATAAAATTTGTAAACAAATGTAAGGATTATATTTATAAATTTGTAACTAATAGTGTATACTTTTTCGTAACATATAACAAACACTTCCATCCGTTCCATTTAAAATTACAAAACTTGTCATTTTAAGTGTTCTACTTAAAATAAAATAAAAAATGAAAACTTTTACTGTTTTTCATTAATGAAACTCACTTGTCATACTTACATCAACTAACTCATTTACTATTATGGATTCCACTTTTTATCTTACCAAAGTATCGACACTCACAACACAAGACATCACAATTTTTACTTTTTCTTTCGTTACCGTAGCACTATATTTTTAGGAACCTAGACCCCCCCTGAAATTTTCTTTTTTGGGGGGTTCAATATAGTGAATTTGAAATTTGTAAAAGGCAAATTTGTAAAAATTACAGAAGTCAAGGGGGTCGGAAGACCCTCCTCAAATGGCCTAGATCCGCCACTCACCAGACAAAGTGAGCATCCCTTTTTTGGTTTTTTACCCACCTCTCTGGTATGTTCTTTCAGCCTTTAACCCTGAAAAATGGTGAATACGTATACTTATTATTTAAATTTTGTGAAAAACTTGTTTTATACTGGTTTTATTGTAAAACATGTTTTTATCTCTAAAAAAATGTTTTATATTAAAAGATGAAAAAAGATTTTACCCTAACGTAAGTGTAAAACAGGTTTTCCACAAGACTAATTCATAGTATTTATTTGATTGATGTACTTTTTATTGTCGCAAAACAATTAGCACTAATTTTTTTTAGGTGTCTTAGAGTCGGCCCTATAAAAACTCTGTTTACACTAAAAGATAGTGTAAAACCTGCTTTACATAAGAGATTTTGTTTTACGTTAAGGGATGAAAACATTTTCTATACTAAAGCGAGAGTAAATCATGTTTTTCTCGAAATTAAATTTTCATGGTGTCTTATTAGAAAATTTCATTTTCTAAAATATCCAACTATTATTTCATTATTCCACTTGTCATATTCACATACTCCCTCCGTTCCAAGTATGTTGAAACATTCATTTTGAAATTGAGAAATTAAGGATATAATATTATATTAAGAATGAAAGGTGGTGAGGAAGAGAGAGAATTAGTGGGGAAGGAAAGACAATAAGTGGAGAATAATGAGTGGTTGGGAGGAAGAGAGAGAATGAGTGGAGGATTATAAAAGTAATAAAAAACTTACATTTTTAAATTATTACAACTTAAGTGAAATGCCCTAAATATGGCAAAATGTTTCAACTTACTTGGAACATATGGAATATTTAAATTGCAAGTTCTATTATCATCATCATCATATCATTACACTCACAACCACTTTCGAACTCGGGATACTTTTAATTATATACTCCCTCCGTTTCATCTCACTTGATACTTATTTTCATTTCGATCCGTCCCAGTTGTCATATTCTCTATCTTCATTTTCTACTATACATTTTCCTTATTTTATCTTTTTTCTTAGTTATTGTACCCACTTTTTATGTCCCAAGTGAGGTGGGACGGAGGAAAAATATATTTTTTCTTTAATTCTCGTACAATTCCAAAATGGTGCAGGTTAGACGCAGATTTGATAATAATGTTTATTGTCAACAATTTTGGAGTTTTTAGTTTTTTTATTTCAAATATAAGGTTTGATTATTATTATTACTATTAACATCATTCATTTTTTTTTTTTTGTTAGAACCATCATTCATATTAAGAGTTGTAATAACTCATTTAGGAGAAAATAAATAAGCATAGAAATTTCATACTACCATTTCAGATGCTTATAAGAAAAATAAAAACTAAATAAATGATTTCACACAACATTTCAAAAACATAGGGCAGATTGAAACATGAAACCAGCCAAACACCAATATTGAAATGCTGAGCTGAGGTATTCATCGAGTCCAAATCTTCTGTGCCACTTCGTGTACCACTTCATGTGCCACAAGTGATCTAATGGCTCCCAGTTATTGAGATTGATATTATTGTAATTTTATGCAAACATGTGAACGGATGGATTACAAGTGGTACATGGAGTGGCACACAAAAGTGGTACAGGAGATCTCAACTCGTATTCATCTACCTCTTTCATTCCACTTATTAACCCTAAAGATTCGCTTATCATCTTGACGTAATCATCATAGCCTAAATTGGAACCAAAATAATGTAATTTCCAATAATCAACCTATATTAACTATACCAACAATGCCTTCAAATAAAAATACTCAAAAATAAAAATGAATAGACATTATCTATTTTGAAAAACAAAAGAATTTATATTTTACCATGTATATTGATCATCAGACCTCATATAAAATTCGTTTGAAGGTTTTTTTTTTTTTTTTTTTTAACTTACTCCTTTCGTCTCAAATAAAAATACTCAAAATTACTCCTAATCAAATCTTGAATAATTTAACGGGTATACCCATGGCAAACCTTGCCAAAGACAATTGCTCAAGTCCATCCCAAAACTCCCTCTTATTAATTATCCAGACATTTAATTTTCCAAGAAAGCCGCCCCACTTAACCTTTACCGTTAGAATTCTAATTTTCGAAAATACTACTAATAACAATCTTTCACCTCACACATAAAATAAAAAAGAAAAAACAATCTTTCACCTCAGACAAAAAAAAAAAAAAAATCTCCTCAGAAAAATTCTCATATTCCCACTAAAATTCGACTTCCTATATTTAATAGATTCGTCCTAGCAGGTAAATTTCTATATACAAGGCATATTACATACAAGGCACCAATAATGGCAAAACTACCCTTCGCGTGTCGTGTGCGAAAGGACGACAGGAAGCCTTCATGTCGTGTACTTTTACACGACATAGACCAATTGTGTAAAATATTAAGTCGTATGAACTTATACGAAATTTAAATTTACTATGTCATTAAGGTCGTACAAAACCACACGATATGATATCATAATCACGTGTATATCCATACGACATATCAAAATGAAGGTGTTCTTCGATGATTTGCAACACGATGTTAATGATACGCATATGCTATGATAAATTATTGAATTGTGTTGTTAATTGAGCAAAAATTGTACACTTAGACATGACAAGTAATAAATGTCATATTGGATCATACAATATCATATAACCTATCACATTTAAGTGATACCACTTTATTTATAAACCCCAAACAAATGATTGTGGTGTTATATTTCTAATCAAGATTATATTTAAAGAGGTAATTAAACATGTTGTAATTCATCATACAATATCATAAATAACCTATCACATTATTAGTTAAAAGTGATACCACTTTATTTATCAACTAACAGACGTGTTATGATGTGCATATACTATGTTAAATTAATGAATTATGGTGTTATATTTCTAATCAAGATTATATATAACGAGTTAATTAAACATGTTATATAACGAGTTAAGTTGTTTCGATGATTTGCCAAACGAGGTTAATGACAAGTTGTACATTAGAGGAATGCCACTCGCTCAAGATTATATATTTGAAATTATCATATTTGTTAATCAAGATTATATGTTTATTGTTATAATAATGTGGAAAACAAACAATGATTACATATATGAATGAACCAACATCATACAATATCATATAACCTACCACATTTATTTATAATTAAATTTCTCTTTTTCATAAGTTGTTTCGTGTGTGAATACACGACCTATGTTTGAACATCTCGTATGAACACTACACGACTTGATAGATTATATCTCGTGTATTGTTCATACGAGATTATTACCAGAAAAAAAAAACATTTCGTATGTAATTTATACGACTTGTACCATATTATCTCGTGTTTAATCACACGAGATACACCCAGAACAGAACACTTAAACCCCCATAAACCCTACCTGTAACGGCCATTAACACGCATTACAGACCGCCGATTGGTAACACCCATGCAGCACCATTGATATACACTTTCACAACAACCATTCTTAACACCCATCAATCTATACACATTATTATCATTATCTAACACCATATTATGGATTCTCCACAACATTCTCCAAGTCTTTATGATCACATTAATCTTGATCTTGTGGATTTTATTTTTGAAGAAGAAGGTTTGCCACCAAATTCTCCACATCAAAATCAAATTCCAAGCTGCAATGAAGTAAGTTCTTAAAGTTATATTTGGTGTTATGAACAAAATCACAATAAAAATCCAATATTGAAACTGAATTGTTTTTCAAGATTGGATTTTTAAATTCTGATATCGTGATATGTCGTGTACTAATACACGAGTGGTAATTTACTAGGTCGTGTATATGTACACGAGATATGCAGAACCAACTCGTATATAAGTACACGACATAGTTCTTAATATGTCGTGTATTACTACACGAAATGTCATTCAGCCTGTTGTTTATTTTGCAATTTTCTAATTGATGGTAATACAATTTGTAGGGACCGGATGTCAGTGATCAATTCGATACATCCCTATTATTTTCAAATAGGGATGAGCTTGTTAAACACGTACGGGATATCGCGGCCCGTCAAAATATAACCCTTTCTATAGGAGATTCGAGGAAGACAAGTGGCAAGATACTAGGCTACGCGAAGATTGTATGCCATTTTGGTGCAAGTACAGGTCCGGAAAAACTAAGGATGTGAGGTTGACTAGTACGAAGAAGATTGGGTGTAATTTTGAAATCCGGGCCAAAGAAAGGGGTGATGGGTTATGGGGTTACGTTGTGAAGAATGGTTCTCATAATCATGACTTTCCAACGTATCCCGAAGGTCATCCGTTGGGTAAATTGACAAGTTCTGAATATGAGGAGGTGTGTAGCGCAAGTCAGTCTTCGGTGCGTCCAAATAACATTCTAACAATGTTAAAGAGGAAGGATGAGAAGAACGTGAGTACTCCGAAACACGTCCACAATGCCCTCACAAAATGCAAGTCACAAGAACGACAAGGAAGATCCTCTTTCAACAATTCATAAAATTACTCGAGGATAAGCAATATATCGTCTTCATGAGGAAAGCCGATGAGAGTGACATGATCGGTGACATATTCTTCTCTCACCCACGAGCATCGGATATTCTTAACTGTTTTCCATATGTAGTACAAGGTGACTGCACTTACAACACCAACTGCTATGGAATGGCATTTCTTGAGATTATAGGATTTACTTCAACGGGGAAGAATTTCACAATTGCATATGCGTTCCTCCAAAATGAGAAGACTGAGAATTACACGTGGGCACTCAAGAATTTGCAAAGTCATTTTCATACTCCCCACATGCCAACAGTTTTCTTAACTGATCGTGACTTGGCTTTCATTAATGCTGTCCAAATGGTATTTCCCGAGACCGCACACCATTTGTGTCGAAGGCATATCGAAGTCAATGTTAGAAAGAGGGCGTTGGGTAAAACTAGTAGCCCGGAGTTCGCACTATCATTCATGAAGAGATTCAATTATGCAATATCATCCGCTACTCGCTCAGAGTGGGACACCCGTTGGCAATTGTTTTGCGATCATTGCAGCTCTTATCCTGATTTATTGACCTACCTCCAGGAGACATGGATTGGTCCATACTCTACGAGTATTTTGTCCATGCACACAGATCAGTTACTACACTTCGGAACACATACCACGAACAGGGCTGAGAGTGAGCATAACAGGTTGAAGAAGGCCTTGGGGAGTGCTTCTTCTACTTTTGACACATTGTTCAAAAAGGCTCATGAGATTATGAAATCCAAATAACAACAATCAAAGCTACTATGGAGCAATCAAAGAGCAGAATTCCAAATGATATGAAGACATGTGATCTATATCACGACATATTGGGGCGAGTGTCAAAGGCAGCCTTGGACATCATCAAAGAAGAGCGGAGTCGTTGTGGGGGTAATGTCATGGATGCTTCAGTTTGTGGGTGTTACTTGAGGCGAACACATGGACTTCCATGTAGTCACAAGATTGCGTGCATACAAAAGTCTGGGGGCCGGATAGAGTTGTCCTCGATTCATGCTTTCTGGAAGAAGTTGGACATTGAACTAGAATACTGTCCAACTGGGCCTGATTTTGAAGCTGTGTTGAATGAACTGCAGAATGCACCTGCACCGGTAAAGAGAAGGTTATTCCAAACGATAAATGAAGGGCTACATCCACACACCGGAGATACTTATGAGCCGGATCATATTTCAAAGGCAAATAAACCCCGGACCACCAGTTGTAGAGTACTGTCAGACTGGGAGTGTACCGACAGATATTTTGGAGTCCCCACTACACCACCCTCCACTAGCAGCAGGTCTAGATCTTCATTTATTGCATCAACCCAATCAGGTTTGAGGTCGCGGGAGTCACCCAATCCGAAATCAGCTTCAAACACTACACCATCTAGCCCTACTACTCCTACATCTCTTCCACCACTAGCTGGTTCAGGTCGTGGGAGAGGTAGAGGTAGAGGTCGAGGTCGGGGACGGGGACGGGGACGGGGTCGTGGAAATGGACAAGTCAATGAACTACATACTTCTGGGTATAGGATGTTGATTACACCTATCATTGTCCCATTTATTGATGGCTTCACAGATGTGATGGGTGATGGAAATTGTGTGCTTATACACGAGATGGTATATCATAACTCGTATAAATATACACGACCTGTTTCATTTATGTCGTATGAACATTACACGAAATACACTAATTACCCAGTAATGTATCTCGTGTGTGTTCATTCGAGAGGAAAGAAAACATGTCGTGTGTATATATACGAGATGAGTCACACCATCTCGTGTATAAGCACACGACATGGTCTCTGTACTGAAAAAAATAACAGACACTTAACAGAAACAGAAACATACCCAGAAACCAGAATTACAAACCAGAAATTTAAACTGAAACATATCCCAAAGTGTCAAACATCAAAAGTTTACAAACCAGAAATTTAAATTGAAACATATCCCAAAGTGTCAAACATCAAAAGTTTACAAACCAGAAATTTAAAATCAATCAATGTATCCCAAAGTGTCAAAATACCAAATGTATGAAATACATGTCTTACAAACCAGAAATTTAAAACATAAACCTAATGGGGACCTCCTAATAGCTCGTGCACCCGTCTAATCTCATCTATGACATCCGCGGGTATCCTGTCATCCGTGAGCATCGCAAGCAGTCTATCTCGAGCCTCTATAACCCTAGGCGGAGGTGAACGTTAACTAGGCCATCATGAATCGGATTAGTAATCCGAACATGAGTCCTAGCCAGGAACCACTTCATATACGTGGAAGTAACAGGATCAGATGCGCTCACGGACGGCCCCCATCTACGCACTGGATCGAAAACCCCCAAGCCGTCCTCTAACCAATCCTCCCATATATCATCACGCGTTCCATAGGACTTCTTGTACCCCTTTTGACCAGCCATCAATGAACAATCTCGCCGCAAGATATGGGGTCTCTGGGGATTTTCTGCTGGATCCCAAACTGCCGTGTAACACGGTCAGGCATATACGCTTCCGTGATATCCTGGAAGCGTATAACCCCACGGAAGTATGAGACCGGCAAAAGCGCCTCTGGGGTGGTACCGTAGGGAGTCCAACAAACCTAAAAATGAATTTGTTAGACACCGTCAACAGAAATAATAAATTATAACAATTTGTAAAACTTTAAATATAACTAACTCACCCTATCAACCGTCATCGTGTCCAGGGTATACCGGAACTTCAATAGATGGGGCATATCCCTTCCGGCCGTATCAGTACGTACCCATCTACGAGCCCTCGGCTGGCCCTCCGTCCATAACGGGTCAATATCTCTCCGAAAAACCGGAAAGTACTCGTATATCCAGGCCTGCAAATGTATGAAATAAATAAGTTAACAATGTTATAACCATAAATACATGTTGTAATTATTAAATGATTGTTAAATATTACCTCTAAAAGACTCAAACAACCACTGATCTGCTTGCATCCATATCTAGATGCCTTCCCCAACTCCCGGTATAGATATACCAACGCAGCTGTCCCCTAGGATAGAGCCCCCACTCTGTCAATATCCACGCACAATGAAAGGTATTCTGAGGGCATATTATCCTGAGTCTTGTCCACGAACGTGGAGCCGAGGAGGAACATGATGTACGTGGAAGCGCGCTCATCGTCAGTCATGTCGGAAGGGGTCTCAAAGGACCGGCGGAGGCCATCTAAAGAGTACGTCGTGCCCTTCCGACATGTATCAAGGCGTACCCTAATACCGGCTACGTTAGGCTCTGGAACCGCCTTCGTAACAGGGCCACCTGAACAGCTGATACCTACAAATTGAAAATGAAATAATTAAAAAATTGATAAAATTATATGAAATGAAATTGATAAAATTTATGTAATTTATAAAAAATAGACAACAAACAAGAATATACCTAGGATATGAGTGACGTCATGCATAGTGATCGTCATCTCCCCCCATGGCATGTGGAAGGTATTAGTCTCGGGAGACCACCGTTCCACAAACGCCGTTAGGAGCGCCATGCTAGGCCGGCGAATGGTAGCATCATGTAGGTAATGGAGGCCGGTACCCTGAACACGAGCCCACCAAGCTCTATCATCCTCCGGTAAAGAAGCAGGCGAGAACCTGTTGATTCCAAACAAAACATTATAATTAATACTCCCTCTGTTTCAGAAAAACAGTCCCATTTTGATTTTTTTTTTTTTTTTTTTTTTTTAACAAAAAAAATGGGACTGTTTTTCTGGAACAAGGTTTAAAACAATAACAACAAATAATAAAGTTATTTAATAAACAAATCATATACTTACTTATCTAGAATCTGCTGCCTCGTTTGGCGCTTCAACACCGGCTCACAAGTGGCGTTCTCCCATATCTTACGGGCTCGGTGATGACCAAACCCGTATAACAAATCAACCTCCTCCGGGCCGCCACCGGGGTTACTCTTAAGCTGCCACTGTTCATCCTTAGCCCCTTTCCCCTTTCTGGACCGTGCCTCCCCTCTAGCCACCCGCCTCTTGCGAGGCCTCAAAGCTGAACTCTCCTCCGCCTCCTCCTCCTCCTCCTCCTCCTCATCATCATCACCAGATCCGTGTACCCCACCTCCGGAACGAGTACCAGAAGATGACTCCTCCTCTGACCCCTCTAAGCCCGTCCTAGAATATCTACGCTCTAAATCCTCCTCACTATCCGTCTCATCCTCCTCAACGCGCTCAATCACGACATTCTTGTCGTGCCTCCTTTTGGTACGTGCATCTTCTCTAGCTGCAGCTGCCTCATCGCCTTCCTCTTTCTATTAGAGGCAGTCGCAGGTTTACGTCCCTACAAAAAATTAAATAAGAGACAATAAATAAGCAACATTTCAGGTTTTTCAAGAATCAGTATGCATTTCGTGTGCTAATACACGAAATGTTGGTGAGCATTTCGTGTTTAATCACATGAGATACCTGTCCACATTTCGTGTATTAGCACACGAAATGTAAACTGATGAATCAGTTTACATTTCGTGTTCTAATATACGAAATGTGGAAAGTATATCGTTTGCTTAAACACGAAATGCTCACCAACATTTCGTGTATTGGCACACGAAATGTGGCCAAGCATCTCGTGTGTGTTCATACGAAACACACCTCGACATGTCCAGATTATACACCCACAAATTCGTAACCAATTCAAACAAAAAACCCAAATTTGTGTTACCAAATCACAATTAGAACCATTTTGGATAGGTTTACACAACATTTAACAGTTATATAATCGGTTTTAGGCATAAAATTGTTGTTTGGTTTTCAAATTTAAATTTTAGGTTAAAAAGAGATTATATTACTTTTGGAGCGGCGGTAGAAGAGGCGGACTTTCCACCTGGTGAGAGGGAGGTTTGTCTTCATTTCCGGTGGTGGTGTTGTGGTGGTCGCCGGGTTCGTCGAGTCGTCGAGAGAGAGAAGGGTTCGCCGTTGGTTTTTGAGAGAGAGAGAAGAGGACTGATACGTTTGAATGGGAAGGAGGGATTTTTTTTTATTTTTTTAGTATATATATAAGGGCATTTTAGTCATTTGTCCATGCCTTGTAAAATGTGTGCCTTGTATATAGTATTACCCCACGCACTTGAACTATATTTTAAAATCATAAACAAATAAGGAGATGCAATTATCGAACACATAAAAAAATTTAATTCAAAAATTGAAACATAAAAGAGCAATATCTAATTCGTTAGATGCGTATTAGTGTTTCAATTTTTTAAATAGGCAACACAAAAATTGACTGCCTCCCTCTCTTTCTCCCTCCTTGAGTAAACTAAACAAAGTGCTCTTTCTCTTGTCATTCACTACTGACTACAGTACCACCGCCGGTCCTCTAAACTCCATTACCACCATCAACCAAGCTCAACCTTCATCTCACACAGCCTTTTGCTTCTCAAACACACTTGCATCATCTTCTACCCACCAGATCATAATCACCAACCCCTCCCATCCCCTCAAACTTTCTCACCCGTCGCTCACATTCTTGATGTTGCCGACAGAGCACTCAGATCTTTCGTTGTGGTCGCCTCAAATCTGAATCTATCTATTTGATGGAAGATCTTACCTGTGCCTTATTTGATCTCATCTCCGCCTTGTTTGATCTCATCCCCCTTGTTAACTTTGAAAGTTGATCTAGGATTTTTCTTTTTCATTAATGAAAAATATATGTATATTATTTAGTATTCTTCTCATTATATTGCAAACAAATTACAGATGTAAAATATACCCAAAGAGCATCACAAGCGCACCCCTTTTTTCGTACACGTATATTTTACTAGACGAATTCTCATATACAATGGCCGCTCATGTGCGGCAATGTTTTTTTTTTCCGCTGCTTCTCGCAGCCACTTGCTCTGCTACATCCGACCGTTGGATCCAACCCTCTCACTTCTCAGATCGCGACACGTGTCTTCCCTAAACCCCCCCCCCATTATGCAACGTAGTGTCCGATTTATATCAATTAATGCAACGTAGTAGCGACTTCTTACATTGTGAAACGTACTTGAAGTAGTTGTATCAAATAATGCAAAGTTCGAGCAATTTGACAAACATACTTGAAGTAAGTTGTATCAATTAATGCAACGTAGTAGCGACTTCTTACGGCTAAAAAGTTAGTACGTTGCATTATTTGATACACAATAAGCAAGTATGTTTTCTATTTTCAAAAGTAATCACTACGTTGCATTAATTGAATATTAAGACCTGATACGTTGCATAGTTCGGTAATTTTCCCACTTTAAAATGCTATATATTGAGATTTATAACTCAGAAAAAAAAAATTAAAAATACCGCTATATTCGTCTCGACGAGACGAATAAAACTACATAGGTCATGATATGGTTTGATTTTTTTTTTTTTTTTTAGAAACATATTTTTTTACACACAAAAAGTTTGAGTTGCTTGTCAGCTGAGATATAACACTCTATTCAAATAAAAGTAACAGTTTCATATTCAAAAAGTAACACTTTTACAATCTTATGTTATTTTAGAAAAAAAAAAGTGTTACATTTGGAAAAAAAGAGTGTTACATTCCTTTATAAAAAGTGTGACATTAGTTTAGTTGTCAATCTTTATGTTATCTTTAATCTATTGCAGCAAAATTGTGGTACATTTTGAAAAAAAAAATTGTTACATTTGAAAAGAAAAAAAATGTTACATTTCGTTAGAATAAGTGTTACTTTTGATGGGAGGAAAAAAAGGTTGGGGGTGGCAAAAAAAAAAAAAAAAAATCTCAGCAGAAAAAAAGAAAAGAAAAGAAGAAGGTAGGCTCCTGTCGCACGGTGCAACCGTTGCCCAGGAGACCTCCTCATTTTACTATTTCACTAGTTTTCTTCTCAATTTTATCTGGGATATTATTTTCTTAAAATTTTGTCCTTACTTTTAAGTCAAAGCGTATAGTGCACGTAAAAAAAAGTTAAACATATTATACTCCCCCGTATTAAACTTCACCTTATACAAAATTTTATAATAATTTTATCATTTATAATATTTAATTTATAATATTAATATTATTAAAATTTAATTTAATTTAATAATAGTTAATTTATAATTTTAATATTTAAGAAATAATTTTAAAAATAAAATTAATAAATATTTTGTATATATATATGTGTGAATATAATAACGTATTTATAATTTTAATATTTATGAAATAATTTATAATATTAATATTATTAAAAAATAATGTATTTAACACTAAAACTTAATAAAAATGTTAATTTTTTACATAAAAAATAACGTATTTTATGTCCGTATATTTATTGATACTCGTACTTACGTTTAGAAGTACTTTTACTAATTTTGTATTTTTATACTGTATTTTTCACCTTAACTTTAATTTTTTTTAATATTAAACTCGTACGTAATAATCAACGTTTTATACGTGTCTCGTATTTAATCCAGTATACATGCTTGTAATAATGCTCTCTAGGGAGTTATTATTTTTTGTTGTTGAAAGATATGGGAAAATACTATTATTAAAAGTGTCATGTTAATTGGTTCTTAAAAATAGAAATCTCTCTCTCTCTCTCTCTCTCTCTCTCTCTCTCATATATATATATATATATATATATATATATATATATATATATATATATATATATATATATATATATTAAAGTTGGTGAGGAGAGCTAAGGTCTTGCCATGTGGACAAGTCATAGAAGAAGCTTGAATTTGGTGATGCCACATCAACATTACCCTATTAAATAAGTGACTTTTCATATTTTTTTTTTCTATTAGCTAATAGTAGTTGCTAATAATATTAGTTACTATATAGGGTAACTATTATATAGTTAACTATAATAGTAACTATTACTAATAATAGTAATAATTAACTATAATAGTTAACTAGTTAACTATTATAGTTAACTATTACTATTATTAGTAATAGTTACTATTATAGTTAACTGTAATAGTTACCCTATATAGTAATTATTACTATTATTAGTAATAATTACTATAATAATTACTTTATATAGTAATTAATATAAATAGTTAATATTATTTTATTTTATTTTATTTTTTGAAGAGAGTTAATATTGTTAAACAAATAACAATTGGCTATTAATAGTTAACTATCATTATAATTAATATTTATATTTAACTATTATAATTAACTATTAAATAAACTAAAAATTACTATTAATAGTATTAGTTAATCATAATAGTTACTATATATTAATTATTACTATTCATAGTATTATTAGTTAATCATAATAGTTACTATATAATTTAACTGTTATTATTAATAGTATTAGTTAATCATTATACAATAAATGTTAATATTTAATATTAATAGTATCGCTCCTTTCAAGAGTAAGAGTCCTACTTTCTATTTTTGTACGTCCCACTAAAATTCTATTTCCTAAAAGGATAAATGATGAGAAAGAATGAATAGTAATTTAGACAATTATACCCTCAACACACTTACAATGTTTACGAATTTCCTATTGTGTCTTTAATAAATGTGCACAAACAAAGTAGGTCTCTTAATCTAGAGCGTAGGGAGTATTAATTAATTAAAATAGTTAATATATATATGTTAATTATAACTATTAGTATTATTAGTGAATAATAATAGTTATTTTATATGTTAATAAGTACAAATAATAATATTAGTTAATTATAATAATTATTTTAATTATTACTAAAAAATTAACACAATTTTCCTAAATTTATAAGCAAACATTTTAATTCATTTACAATATAGTTATATTTAAAAAGTTATTATGTTACATTAATAAATAAAATCATAAAAAACAAAATACGAAAAAATCGTAAATTAGTTTCCCGTGCAAAGCACGGGTTACCCACTAGTGGAGAAGAATACTAAATGTCAACGAGAAACACATTATTCATTAATGAAAGAGAAGATAAGTTTAAGAGATAATTTAGGTAACGCCTTTACTGTTATAATTGACATTTTTAAAGGGTAAATATGTCTAACTCACTAAATAATTTTATTAAATATTAATGATGTAGTGGATAAGTAAAAAGCGTTGTGGCATTAGCCCCTCCCTTCTAATTATTTTCTTTTAATTATTCAACTTAAACAATTTATATGTCTCAAATAAAATTCAATCCAAAATATAAGGGTTGTGTCAATTCACTATGTAACATTTAAAATTACTTTATCAAATGTACGGCTATCAAATTAATCAATATAAATAAGATAACCTGTAGTAGTAAGTTTTTTTTTTTTTTTTTTAAACATTCAAGGATAATATTTTTTATTTAAAATTTATTTTAAAAAATGTTTCCTCTGCTCTAGTTTAATGTTCTCATACTATATTTAATTTATCATTTTCAAACGCAAACATTAAAAACTACCAATTTGAACTTATTTTTGGCAATATGCTCATTTTCAAATAACTTTTTCTTTTTACTAAAATAACAAAGTGGGAATTGCGGCCTAATTACTAGAAGAACTAAAATCAAAAGAGTTCTTTGTTTGAAAGAGAAAACGAAGCAAGAGACTAAACAAAATAAGAACAAAGCCCTTAGTGTATTTTTTGTAATTTGATTGAATATTATTAGTTGGCAATGTTTTCTTTTTGTTGTTATTTTTATGGTGAGATTTTATTATTTTCTTAAGTATGATTTTTTATAATATTCTTTCATTACCTATATATATATATATATATATATATGTGTGTGTGTGTGTGTGTGTGTGTGTGTATTTTATTAAAACAATCCATAATAATTATCCATTTTTTTTGAGAAATTAATATATTTTACTTTTTTTTTAAAAAAAAACTTTTGTTTATATTTAAACTCATGTATGTAGTATGGCGAGATCATAAAAATATTTTATGTATTTATTCTATGAAATTCGCTTACGTATTCATCAAAATTAAAATTTATCTAAGAGCATTAAAATTAATAAAATTTTCAAAAAGCATGCATCGCACATGAATCAATCTAGTTAGACTATTTTTTTTAAAAAAAAGAAAATCTAGTTAGACTATTTTAATCTGTAAACCCAGTGTTTTGTAGTAACGAATATGCAACTAAAGCAACAATCCGTACCCCAGATTAGGCCTCTTATCGGAGGTTTATGACAAAAATTTAAATGAGAATACCAAAACCTGTCTCATAGCAGAGACGGGTCATGGATCCGAGTTGTTGATGTGTTTTCGACCCACGACCCGGAACCATGACCGGCGGATATATATATATATATATATATATATATATATATATATATATATATATATACTCCCTCCGTCCCATCCGAAATAGAATTCTTGATCCCGACACAGGGATTAAGGAATAATAATCTTTTATTATAAAAAGTTGTTTGAAAAGTAGGTGTTGTGAGTATGAAGGAGAGAGAAAGTGGGTGGAGAATAATAAATGAAAAGTTGTTGTGAGTATGATAAGTGGATCCTACTAATAAAAAAGTAATAAAAGCTTTCCATTTTGGGATGTCCTATTTCGAGTGAGACACCCAAAATGGCAAACCGTCCTATTTCGGGTGGGACGGAGGGAGTATATATATATATATATATATATATATATATATATATATATATTTAAGTTTTTATATATTTTTTTGGTGTTTTTTCAGTTTGCCAAAAGTTATAGTTACTATAACTAAATGTAACAAACGTGTTACTTATATGTAACCGTTTGTATACATGAAAGTAATACATATACTCCCTCTGTCCCGCCGGAAATAGGATTTTGGTAGCTTTTCTTATACTTTGACCATGCAATTAAATTAGAAATAGTTATCCTAATATAATTTTAATTTTTTTTATTGAGAGTATTATTAATTGTGATACAATAATATTTTTTAGATTTTTATTTGGATTATTATATTTTCTTCAAAAGACTTGGTCAAAGTAAAGTCAAGTTTACCAAAATCCTATTTTGGGCGGGACGGAGGAAGTATACAAAAAAGTAACAATGTTTTTTTTATGTTTTTTTCTTCTGCGAAAAGTAATACTTATTATAACTAAAATGTAACAAACGTATTACTTACATGTAACAGTGTTTTGTAAGTGTAAATTTACTTCACACGTTTTTATGCTATAGTTTAGGATTTATGACTTTCTTTATTCAACTTAATATTAATTTGTAAATATCTTTTATATTTAATTACTTTTATTATTTATTTCTTTACTAACATACTAATTGTTTTGGTCAAATTTATGCAACTCGACTTATATAAATAGAATTGGGCACAATGGAATAAAGAGCTTGAAATTCAAGATGGATGGACAAAGGATTTAACGAGGAATGCCCTTAAACAACTTGTTCGCGGGCATAAAATCTTGAAGATGAAATTTTGTTAAGCTTTGATGGTGGTACAATGAATGTAAGTAAAGAGAAAGTACATGGCGTGAGAAGAGTGTGTGCATTTACAGTGTCTTCCTATCTTTAAATACTAGAAAGAGACAAATAACAAATTAAACCTAAATCCCTAACATCTCGGAATAGTTTGTTGTGGACGTGGTGGTCAAGCTATTCGTTGATTTGCTGGAGATTCACTTAGTTAACAAAAAAAAAAAATTGCTAGTAAAAAACAGGAGTTTTGAGGGGAAAAAAATGATTTATAAAGGGCCAATCATTGTTTAAAAAAAAAGAAGAAAAAGCCTTTCATTGAACTTCGCCCAGAGGCCACAAAAAGCTAGGAACGGCCCTGATCTTACTACCAAAGATTGCATGTAATCTTAATTTTGTACTACATATTTTACTACTGTATCTAATATATGGATTGTCTTTTGACCTCTTTTACTGCTACTCTACTTAAACTTTTCCACAAAGAAAGGCCATTAATTAGGAAGATGATACATTTACACTTAGTGTATAGATCTTGCTATACACCACAAATAGAAGCACGACACATGGCAGATTCCTAAATGCATTTGGAGGGAATTTGAGAGGGATAATTTTCAGATTAGGAGGGAAAATTTTAGGTTAGGAGGGAAATCTTAGGTTAGGAGGGAACTCTTTGAAAAAAAAACTCGGATAATGATTTGTATGAGTGCTTAATGTCATTGAAAACTCCATAAATTGATGCAACATTCTTTGATCTATCAACTGGCCTTAGTTTTTTTTTTTTTTTTTTTTTGTAAGATCTTGTTTTGTGTATTCATATTTCCAAGTCATTTTCTTCGGTCGTTTTTGCTGAGTCATCAGTATAACAATGTTATATAGAGATTTCATAAAACAAACAACCCACTAACTAGATACCAAATTAAACCATGGCAGGCTCCAATAGATCACACAATAGGGTGCAAAATGTATTTATCCATATTTGACAACATTTACAATGAAACAATGATAGAACAATCATTGACTGAGTACTCATAAAAAATTGATCACCTGAACATGAACATAAGCAACTGATGTGGCGGATTTTGTATATTTTAATTCCCTTATTTTCCTATGTATTTTAGTTCATTTTGATGTACTTAGAATAGATTTGATGTATTTGGGGCTTTATTTTATCATTTGAGTTTTATTGTAATCCGGGGTAGAATAGTCGTTATTATTTAATTATTTTCCCGGATGTAATTTTTGGTGAGCTTCAACGTCTGTCTCGATGGTCAAGTAGTCAAAGTCAAGTCAAAGTTAACTGGCGGAAGAGCGCAGGGGCCAAACTGAAATTTCTGGAAGTTGAGGGGCTGTTTGGGAATCACTGAAAGTTTGAGGACTGAACTGGAAATGGTGAAGACTCCAGGGACTAAATTGCAAAATTGAAGAAATCGGTTTCCGCACTCCTTTGGATTTCGACATGGCAGGAGGATTTTATTATTTTTGTTTTTTTTTTCTTTTTCCTTTATTTTTAATTAGTCTTTTTATTTGATTTTTGGATAGGGATTATTAGTTTTTTTTATTAGAATTAGATTAGGGATTCCTTTCACTTGGAGAAAACAACATGTACTCTTTTTCTCTCTGGAGCTTTTGAAAACCATTAATGGAGAACTAAACTCCATTGCTTTGGGTTGAGATCTTGAACCTACTTTGATTCAACTGAGGTAATTTTTCTTATTCTCTTGTGTAATCATCAGTAATCTATTCATAATTTTGCTTGTATTGATCTAGATTAATATTTAGGGTTTGTGGATTTGGCCAATCCATTAGTTCTATTTGTTGATCTATGCTAGAATTCTCTGTTCTGTGCCAGAATTAGGGTTTTCACCGTAGCATCTTCACGAATTGTGTATGTGCCATAGCAATTCAGGAAGTAGGCAAAATTTGACGATTATCTATATGAAATAATTGTAGAAAGCGTTTTTGATCTTAATCTCTTAAATTGAATCAATTAATTCTGCGATCTAGACTGTGCCAGTTAGACTAATTTATTAATTAGGGTTGCTAGTGAGTGTGCCACTTGTCACGACCCGAAAACCCGTCTCTATTTTCAAATAATAAATATTTAATTATTTATTTATTTCTTATTTAATTGTTTAAATTATTATTTAACCAATAATTTATGTGTTATAATAAATTATGCCTAGCATTTTATTTGGGCCATTTGTGCTAGTGTAGAAGAGTTGAATCTTAATTGTTAGTGGGGAGTTTATTTGAAAAGGGTAGTAATAGGGGAGGGGTCTAAGTGTAAATGTTCAAATAATCATCTTCCTACTCCCCTCTTCTCCCTCACCTCTCCCTACTTCCATTCCCAGTTTATTTCTCTATCTCTCCAAAGAAAAAGGTAAGAATTCTCTCTCCCTTCTCTCTTCATTTTCATCCCCTTCCTCTCATCTTTTCTTAGTACTCATTTTATGAAATGTGCTTGGATCATCGATAGGATCGTAGGGAGCTTAGAATATTCGAATTCCGTCAACTTTGAGAAATCCGGGTAAGTTGCTTTTCCCCCATTTTTATGCTAAAGTGTTCATTTCATGTTCATATAATGCTTTAGTTGATACATTTGATGTTTGATTGAGTTTGGGATTTATTTGGAATTTATTTTGGTTTTTGGTTAAAAATGGTGATTTTGATGAATGTGGGGATTGAAATCTTGTTTGGGGTTAATAGATGGTGTTGTTTAGTTCCCTTATAAGCTTGTATGGCGTTTTGGTTCATTACTACACCCTTTGGAAGTGTTGATTTTGTTGATGTTTGAAATGGGTAAGGAATTCTTCTTGAACCCAGCAGCTCCGACCCAGATTTCCTTCCCGGGCGCCCGCCTGTGGTGTTCCGGGCGACCGCCCGCGATGTCCCAAGCGCCCGCCTACATGACCAATTCGTTTGACTAACCTTCTGTTGCAAGTGAGCGCCCGCCCGACCCTTCCTGGGCGCCCGCCCGCCCTTGGTTAGGCGCCCGCCCGCCCCTGATTAGGCGCCCGCCCGCCCTTGTTTCTTGGTGATCCCCTTTTGTTTGGTTTAGGCTTGGGTTGTACATTAGGTATAGACCTTGAGTGTCACTCTAATTTATTTAAATGAGCATCGTGGGGTACTTAAATGTTGAATTTAGTTCCATTGTGAGCAATTTAATTGTGGGACTTACTTGACCTTAATTTGGGAACGTTTGGACATCCTTTTGATGGATTGTTGGTTGTTGTACCTTTTTGGGTGATTTCGTGGAATGATTCCCTACTTTGGAATCAATGGTTGTTTATCGTGCTAGTGTTTTATTACTTAGCCTTTACTTGAAAGTCCAGCTGGTTATTTGTGTATCGAGTCAGGCAATGGATAATGCTATAATGGCACAAGCCAAGTCCAGTATAGCATCGCCCATTGGTCCTTCTTTCCTCATCCAGATTGGCCTTGGATGGGATGAGCTAGCTCCTTTTGTGAGTATTCTAGCTACACGTTTTGGAGCATGACTTTGTGGCATGGCTCCCGCCCTTTGTGGCACGTTACTTTGTTATTGGTTCCGATACCGGGGGTTTTCTCTTCAAGCTTTCATGCTACTATGAAGATATTGATTGTTGATTATTGAAGCTGCGCAGCGACCTTTATTGGGTTATATCAGTTGAGAAACCTTGGCTAATATCCTTTGTTACTTGTTTATTTCCGCTGCTATCTGTTAATTGATAAATGCTATGTGCTAAGTGACATTTATTATTGTTTATTGCTTATTGCCTCATAGCATGTCATATAGTTGCATTAGTAACTTATTGAGATTTATCTCACCCCCTTTTCTTTTGTCTTTGTTTTTCCTTAACCCCCCCCCCCAGGTGGAAAGGATTAGACTCGCTGATCACGAGACAGGACGTCGCGAGGGTTGAGCTTTTGGGGCAAGTTGTTATTGGTGGGTTTACATTACATAAATGTGTAACCTTTTGGGAATAGTTGTACCAAACTTGACGTCATTAGAATTTGTATATTTTATTATTTTGGGTGTAAGCTTATGGAGCTTACACCAGTTTATATTTTGTGGTTCAAGTTGGATTTCAAAACTTTGTGTTATCATCTTTTAGTATAAAAGGAAATTTTTATCTTCATTATTTTAGAGTTTATTGTTTAAGTCGACGTCCAGCTCGCGTACTCCGGGCCCGCGGGGTCGGGGTCGCGACAGTTGGTATCAGAGCTTTGGTTTAGCTCTAAGTATAAGTCTAGGTGGACTAGTATGACCTAGGAGGGTAGTTGTGTTCGGAGTGAGTAACGGTTGATGTTTTATGCAGGTAATTGTTCACAATGGCTAGAAGAAGAACGGGTGAAGGTTCTAGTGGGGCTCAGAATCAGAATGATCTTCGGGAAGAGAACCGTGCTATATTCCAAAGGCATGTTTGAGGCGGCCATGAAGGCAATCCATGACCAAGGGCCAAGAGAGGAGCATGTTCCACCTCCGCGATACGGTTAATTGTGGGCAGTTGGGGCATTTTGCGAAGGATTGCCCGAGATTCAGAGGTCAACCGACTGGGGTAGGAGCTGGGGCTCCACAGGGTCAGAAAAGGGATGCCACGGGAAAGGCCAAGGTCCAAGGAAAAGTGTTTGCAATGAATCAGCATCAGGCAGATGATCCCTCAGTGATTGGAGGTATTGTTTCTATATCTAATGTTAGCGCGCGTACGTTAGTAGATCCAGGATCATCTCATTCTTACATTTCTGTGCAATTTGCTTCTTTACTAAATGATGCATCTGAGTCTTTGCCCTATGTGTTAGAGGTGTCAACTCCTATGGGAGAATGTTTGGTGACCGTTAGAGTATTTCGTGATTGTGACGTGCTTATATGTGGTCGTGTCTTGTGTGCGGACTTGGTAGTCCTTCCGATTCAAGACTTTGATGTTATTTTGGGTATGGATTGGTTGAGCAAGTTTCATGCTTCTGTTGACTGTCGTAGAAAGGTCGTTAATTTCTCTATCCCTGATGTGCCTAAATTTGTTTTTGAGGCTATGCCTTTGGGTAGGAATATTCGTATGATTTCTTATATGAAAGCTAGGAGATATTTGCATCGTGGTTGTGAGGGGTACTTGGCTAGTGTGCTTGATACTAGGAAAGAATCCCCTAGTTTGGAGAGTGTTCGGGTAGTTAGGGAATTTTCCGATGTTTTCTCTTCCGAATATAATATGCCTCCCGATCGTGAGATAGAATTTTGTATAGATCTTTTGCCGGGTACAGCTCCGATTTCAAAGGCATCGTATAGGTTGGCTCCCGCAGAATTGAAGGAACTAAAGGTTCAGTTGCAAGAGTTGCTTGATCGAGAGTTTATCCGCCCTAGTGTTTCCCCGTGGGGAGCACCGGTTTTGTTTGTGCGGAAGAAGGACGGTTCTTTGAGATTGTGTATAGATTACCGAAAGTTGAATCAGGTTACAGTGAAGAACAAGTATCCTCTACCTCACATTGATGATTTATTTGATCAGCTTCAAGGGTCCGTGGTGTTTTCTAAACTTGATCTGAGGAGTGGGTACCATCAGTTGAAGATTAGAACGGGGGATATTCCGAAGACTGCCTTTCGCACTCGCTATGGTCATTACGAGTTCTTGGTTATGCCGTTTGGGTTGACTAACGCGCCTGCCGTATTTATGGATTTGATGAACCGGGTTTTCCATCCTTATCTTGATTCGTTTGTGGTGGTCTTCATCGACGACATTCTTGTCTACTCTAAATCTCGAGAGGAGCACGAGCAACACTTGAGGACAGTTTTATCCATTTTTGCGAGGGAGAAGTTGTTTGCGAAGTTTAGTAAATGCGAATTTTGGCTCGAGAAGGTTTCATTTCTGGGTCATGTGATTTCTAAAGATGGGATTTCTGTGGATCCTTCAAAGATAGAAGCCATAGTGGATTGGAAGAGACCCGAGTCAGTGACCGAGATCAGAAGTTTTCTGGGTTTAGCCGGGTATTACAGAAGGTTTATAGAAGGGTTTTCGAGGATTGCTACTCTGATGACTCAGTTGACCCGGAAGGATGTACCGTTTGTGTGGAGTGAAAAATGTCAAAATAGCTTTGATGAATTAAAGAAGAGATTAACTACGGCTCCTATTCTTGCGTTACCAAATGGAAATGACGACTTAGTGATTTACAGTGATGCTTCGAAAGAGGGTTTGGGTTGTGTTTTGATGCAGAATGGGAAAGTGATTGCGTATGCTTCGAGGAAGTTGAGCCCGAGTGAACAGAATTACCCTACTCATGATATGGAGTTGGTTGCGATAGTCTTTGCGTTGCATAAGTGGAAGCATTACCTATATGGAGCGAAGTTTGAGATTTTTACCGATCACAAGAGTTTGAAGTACCTCTTCTCTCAAAAGGAATTGAATAACCGTCAGCGTAGGTGGATGGAGCTTTTAAAAGATTATGATTGCACTATTTCGTACCATCCGGGCAAAGCAAATGTGGTAGCTGATGCGATTAGTCGGAAGTCTTATGTGGCATCAATGATGATTCGTGAATGGAAAATGCTTGAGAATGTTCAAGATTGGTGTCCTCGCGAATCGAGACGTGGGGCGATTCTTGCGAATATTAGGGTATCTCCGACCCTAATTCAACAAATAAAGGAAACTCAGAAGGATGACCCAAAGTTGAATAAGATTATGGATAATGCTCGGGATAGACAGTATGTGGACTTCCAGCTTGGCTCCGAGGGAGTGTTGACTTACCATAGCAGATTGTGCGTGCCGGATATTGGTGGGATTAAACAGCAAGTTCTTGATGAGGGTCACAAATCCCGGTATACCATTCATCCCGGGAGTACGAAGATGTATCAGGATTTAAAACATCAATTTTGGTGGATTAACATGAAGAGGGAGATTGCAGATTATGTATCGAAGTGTTTGACCTGTCAACAAGTTAAAGCAGAGCATCAGAGGCCCGCATGTCTACTTCAGCCTCTTGAGATACCCGAGTGGAAGTGGGAACACATTACGATGGATTTTGTAACCGGCCTACTCAGGACTCGAAGGAGGTTCAATGCAGTTTGGGTGATTGTGGACAGGTTGACTAAATATTCTCATTTCTTACCCATTGACATTTCCTATTCGATAGAGAAACTTGCGAATTTGTATATTCATGAGATTGTCAGATTACATGGTGTTCCAGTTAGTATTGTGTCAGACAGAGATCCCAGGTTTACATCCCGATTTTGGCAAGCGTTACAGAAGGCTTTGGGTACCGATTTGAGGTTTAGCACAGCATTTCATCCTCAGACTGACGGTCAGTCTGAAAGAACTATTCAGATTCTCGAGGACATGTTACGGGCTTGCACAGTTGACTTTCCAGATTCGTGGGATGCACATCTACCGCTTGCAGAGTTCGCCTATAATAATAGTTATCAGTCGAGTGTTCAGATGGCACCGTATGAGGCTTTGTATGGGAGGAAATGTCGGTCGCCTATTTGTTGGGACGAGGTTGGGGAAGCAAAACTTTGGGGTGTTGACATGGTTCAGGACTCGGTGGAAAATGTTAAAATTATTCGGGATCGATTGAAAACGTCCCAGAGTCGACAGAAGAGCTATGCCGACCACCGAAGACGTGATCTTAATTTTCAGACCGGAGATTTTGTGTTCTTGAAGGTGTCTCCGAAGGTTGGTATCCGAAGGTTCGGGAAAAAGGGTAAATTGGCTCCGAGGTTTGTTGGACCGTTTGAGATTTTGGGGAAAGTGGGACTTCTAGCATATCGGCTTGCGTTACCATCTTCTTTGGACTGGTTACATAATGTTTTTCACGTTTCTATGCTTCGGAAGTATGTTCATGATCCATCTCACGTGTTACCGAGGGTACCGGAGGATATAGAGCCTGATATGACCTACGAGGAACGACCGGTTCGGATTCTCGATGCCAAAGTCCAAGAGTTGAGGAACAAAAGCATTCCGTTGGTTAGAGTTCTTTGGAGGAATCACAATGTTGAGGAATCGACGTGGGAGCTTCGCGATGAGATAGAGAGGAAATATCCGTGGCTTTTTAATTCGGGTAAGTCTCGTTAAAAATTCGGGTCGAATTTTCTTTAAGGGGGAGTGAATGTCACGACCCGAAAACCCGTCTCTATTTTCAAATAATAAATATTTAATGATTTATTTATTTCTTATTTAATTGTTTAAATTATTATTTAACCAATAATTTATGTGTTATAATAAATTATGCTTAGCATTTTATTTGAGCCATTTGTGCTAGTGTAGAAGAGTTGAATCTTAATTGTTAGTGGGGAGTTTATTTGAAAAGGGTAGTAATAGGGGAGGGGTCTAAGTGTAAATGTTCAAATAATCATCTTCCTACTCCCCCTCTTCTCCCTCACCTCTCCCTACTTCCATTCCCAGTTTATTTCTCTTTCTCTCCAAAGAAAAAGGTAAGAATTCTCTCTCCCTTCTCTCTTCATTTTCATCCCCTTCCTCTCATCTTTTCTTAGTACTCATTTTATGAAATGTGTTTGGATCGTCGATAGGATCGTAGGGAGCTTAGAATATTCGAATTCTGTCAACTTTGAGAAATCCGGGTAAGTTGCTTTTCCCCCATTTTTATGCTAAAGTGTTCATTTCATGTTTATATAATGCTTTAGTTGATACATTTGATGTTTGATTGAGTTTGGGATTTATTTGGAATTTATTTTGGTTTTTGGTTAAAAATGGTGATTGTGATGAATGTGGGGATTGAAATCTTGTTTGGGGTTAATAGATAGTGTTGTTTAGTTCCCTTATAAGCTTGTATGGCGTTTTGGTTCATTACTACACCCTTTGGAAGTGTTGATTTTGTTGATGTTTGAAATGGGTAAGGAATTCTTCTTGAACCCAGCAGCTCCGACCCAGATTTCCTTCCCGGGCGCCCGTCTGTGGTGTTCCGGGCGACCGCCCGTGATGTCCCAAGCGCCCGCCTACATGACCAATTCGTTTGACTAACCTTCTGTTGCAAGTGAGCGCCCGCCCGACCCTTCCTGGGCGCCCGCCCGCCCCTGATTAGGCGCCCGCCCGCCCTTGTTTCTTGGTGATCCCCTTTTGTTTGGTTTAGGCTTGGGTTGTACATTAGGTATAGACCTTGAGTGTCACTCTAATTTATTTAAATGACCATCGTGGGGTACTTAAATGTTGAATTTAGTTCCTTTGTGAGCAATTTAATTGTGGGACTTACTTGACCTTTATTTGGGAACGTTTGGACATCCTTTTGATGGATTGTTGGTTGTTGTACCTTTTTGGGTGATTTCGTGGAATGATTCCCTACTTTGGAATCAATGGTTGTTTATCGTGCTAGTATTTTATTACTTAGCCTTTACTTGAAAGTCTAGCTGGTTATTTGTGTATCGAGTCAGGCAATGGATAGTGCTATAATGGCACAAGCCAAGTCCAGTATAGCATCGCCCATTGGTCCTTATTTCCTCATCCAGATTGGCCTTGGATGGGATGAGCTAGCTCCTTTTGTGAGTATTCTAGCTACACGTTTTGGAGCATGACTTTGTGGCATGGCTCCCGCCCTTTGTGGCACGTTACTTTGTTATTGGTTCCGGTACCGGGGGTTTTCTCTTCAAGCTTTCATGCTACTATGAAGATGTTGATTGTTGATTATTGAAGCTGCGCAGCGACCTTTATTGGGTTATATCAGTTGAGAAACCTTGGCTAATATCCTTTGTTACTTGTTTATTTCCGCTGCTATCTGTTAATTGATAAATGCTATGTGCTAAGTGATATTTATTATTGTTTATTGCTTATTGCCTCATAGCATGTCATGTAGTTGCATTAGTAACTTATTGAGATTTATCTCACCCCCTTTTCTTTTGTCTTTGTTTTTCCTTAACCCCCCCCCCCTCCCAGGTGGAAAGGATTAGACTCGCTGATCACGAGACAGGACGTCGCGAGGGTTGAGCTTTTGGGGCAAGTTGTTATTGGTGGGTTTACATTACATAAATGTGTAACCTTTTGGGAATAGTTGTACCAAACTTGACGTCATTAGAATTTGTATATTTTATTATTTTGGGTGTAAGCTTATGGAGCTTACACCAGTTTATATTTTGTGGTTCAAGTTGGATTTCAAAACTTTGTGTTATCATCTTTTAGTATAAAAGGAAATTTTTATCTTCATTATTTTAGAGTTTATTGTTTAAGTCGACGTCCAGCTCGCGTACTCTGAGCCCGCGGGGTCGGGGTCGCGACACCACTGCTAGTAACTAATCTGTAAGAATAGACAGAGATTGCAATATATCTCGTGATCAATTGAATAGGATTAACGGAGAAAAAGAAGTACCGATGAAATTGAATTAGAGGACGGGGATAGTAATCAATCTGAAGTGCTTTTAAATCATTGTTTTAATCACATTTAGTTTAATTTCCCGTCTAGGAGTTAATTACAATCAAAATCAACCCCCAATCTGGTCAAGTGACTGTTCGTGAACAAATCATCGTTCTTCGTGGATCGACCCTGACTTACCCTAATTACATTATTAGTGGCCGAGTTTAGGTCTAATTTAGTAGGCGTGCGACTAAGCCTACCAAATTTTGGCGCCGCTGCCGGGGAACGGTGTTTATTTGTTTACGTTCTTATTTTAATTCTTGTTCTTTTTCTTTTTATTTTATTTGTATTTATTTTTAGTTAGTTTAGTTATTTAGTTTCCTTTTTGTTTTTATTTATTTATTTCTGTTTTTAGTGTGGCACCTTTTATGGTCCACACCCGTTCTACTGACAATCTGCTTGGAATTCTTGAGTTAGATAGCAAATGGCAGATCAGACATTGAGGCAAAGGACTGCCCCGAATTGGAATGAGCAACCACATGCCGTCCAATTCCCTGTCTTACCTGCCGGAGTCACTTTTGAGTTGAAGCCGGGGCTGTTGAGCCAGTTACCTCACTTCACTGGGATGCCTGGAGAGAATCCGAATCATCATGTGTCCTAGTTTGTGCAGATATGTCAAAGCATGAAGCCGGCTACACTTCCTTTAGAGCACTTATTACTCAGAGCATTTTTTTTCACTCTGAAAGATGATGCTAATGCGTGGTACTATCATCTCCCACCTAACAGTATCACCACATGGCAGCAAATGAAGGAGGTGTTTCTTGATGAGTTCTTTCCTCCCGATCAAATCAATATGATGAAGCGGGACATTAGCAACATGGAGCAGAAGGTGGATGAGACTCTATACGAGTATTCTAACAGGTTCCATAAGTTGTGCAGGAGTTGCCCGTATCATGGATTTGATGATGAACAGCTGATAGTATACTTCTATGGGGGATTGACGGTTCAGGATAAACGCTTAGTGGATGCGTGCTGTGGGGGTAGTATTCTGAACAAGACGACTGAAGAGGCTAATGAGATTATTGATGAGTTGGCTAAGAGCACTCCGACACATGGCAGGAGGTCGAGTTTCAGACAGGTCAGTGTTGCGAATTCTAGTGGAGGTGTGACAAATAAGGTTGAAACAGATGTTGAGGACCTTAAGGTGATGATGAGACAATTGTTGATGGGTCCACCACAGAGTCAGCAGTATCAGACTAATCAGTATAATCAGTACAGACCACCATATGGGCAGCAGCAGCAGTATCAGAGTACCCCTCCGAGACAGTCTACAGATGACATGATTCATTCCTTAGCACAGTCGGTGAGCATGATGAATAGCAATTTCCAGCAGTATCAACAAAAGACCGATGTGAGTATTGGTAATCTAGAGAGCCAGATTGGGCAAATAGATGATGCGGTTGGGAGACTAGAGGCTAGAGAGGCAGAGAATGTACATTCTAGAACAGAACCGAACCCTAAGCAGAGTGCATGTGCCATGACTTTGCGCAGCGGTAAGGAGGTTGGGAAGGAAGTTGTACCGGAAGAGCCTGTGATTGAGGTTGAGGAGGTTGTGCCTACTGAGAAGACCTCGGAGGAGGAGAAGAAAGCTACACCAAAACCACCAGTTTTTGAGCCGGATGTTCCATTTCCTGAGGCTTTGAGAGAGCATCGCAAACCGGAGCCTGACAAGGCTATATATGACACTTTCAAGAGGCTTGAGGTAAACATCCCATTTTTAGACTTATTGTAGACTGTCCCGAGATATGCTAAGTTCCTTAAGGAGTTATGTACTTTGAAGAGGGATCAGAAGGCGAGGAGTCAGAAAAAGGTGAAGATGAAAGAGCATATGTCTGCAGTCTATCATAAGAAGATGCCCAAGAAGTGTAGTGATCCGGGAATGTTTGTGATTCCTGTGTCTTTGGGTGATGATTCTGAGCATATGGCTATGCTTGACTTGGGTGCTTCAATCAATGTCATGCCTTATGCATTGTTTGAAAAGCTCAAGTTGGGACCCTTACAGGATACTAGGGTTGTTATTCAGTTAGCAGATAGATCAAATGCATACCCTAAGGGGAAGTTTGAGGATGTTCTAGTGCGGGTTGGTAAGTTCATATTCCCTGCTGATTTTTATGTGTTAGAGATGGACACGGATCCTAAGGCTCCCATTCTATTGGGAAGGCCATTTATGTCTACGGCTCACACTAAGTTGGATGTTTCCAACGGATCGTTGACTATGGAGTGTGATGGGGATTTAATGGAGTTCAATATTTTTTACTCCAAGAAAGACCCTAAGGATATCCGTGGTTTGTGTTTTATGGATGTAGTAGAGCCAAAGGTAGATAATGTGTCCAAGGTTTGTAGTAGTAGTGATGATGTGAAGATTGTTTTGGAGATCCCGGCGGTAAAACATGGACCAAGAAAGGTGAAAAATCTTCCTGAGCACCGAAAACATACATTTGGAGGTGAGGAAGAATTGATGATGGCTAGTGGTCCAATGGAGAAACATGGAGGTTTGAGCACGATGAACAAAAAGACGAAGGGATTTATCCAGACGATTCGAGCTCAAACGGGATGGAGTGTGCACTAATGAGGTACCACTTATTCTCCCACGTTTAAACTGTCCTTATTTTTTTTCACTTGTACACACTGAGGACACTGATAGTTTAAGCGTGGGGGAAGGTTTCGTAGTGTATAGTATGCATTTTTATTTCTAGATTAGGAGTTTTTCGTGTCAAAAAAAAAAAAAGGCAGCTAACCGAGAGGCAACCCGTGTCACGCCCGGAAATCTCAAAAATCCATAAATATTAAATTTACATAATTAACATCTCCAAAAATGCTAAATACCAAACCGGGCGCGTGAATTCTACTATAAACCAATACCAACAAACAATACCTCAACGAGATTATAACTCGGAGACTAGAAACAAACGTGGAAGCAAGAACAACTATTAACAAAAATACCCAAAGTACAACCGTATATACAAAACACTGAACGGCTACGAACCCACAATAATATGCGTAAAGGCTCCGAAGGGCAACTATCCCAAATGCGATCAACCTGCTCAGAAGATTCCCGCTACAACGGACCTCACAACGCTACCACTCGCTTTCCTGGGGGGGGGGGTTAAGGAAAAACAATTTGAAACAAGAAACGGGATGAGATAAAATCTCAGTAAGTTACTAAATACAACTACATGGCATGGCATAACAATATGCAATAATCATAATATAATAAGGAGTAATCAACATTTAACACATAACCACATAGGCTGAATGAAACACCTTACAAAGGATACGTGAGCTAAGGTTTAAACCCAAGGATATAAAATCTCCACAGCATCAATGAGCAGCACGAACGGCTGAAGCAGAGGTTCCGGACCCATAGTAACCAATCAATAACAAGGGGGAAAATGACACAGAGTCATTACCCAAACACGGCGAAAATTCCCCAAAGAGTAACTAGCCAACCCAACTATGGCCATATAGTGGGTCACGGGGATCAATAGACATTATAAGGAACTTAGCTCGGTGCCCTCATAATCTCTACATCACCAAACAAAGACACCAGCTGGACTTTTTAACTATTGCACAAACGGTGTATGACTTCAAAAGAGGAAATCATATTAGATACATCACAAAATGATCACAATTCTCATAAAGAGTTCATCAACAATGTGCAACAAAACCATTTCTCAAATAATGAATTCCAATAAGGAAATACCATAAGACATCACAAAAGTGAAATGCCGATCACATAACACTCCATCACCACATTCATAACCTTAACACGCTCCTTACATAGCTTATATAGGCCTAAGGTTGACCTATCATTGATCCGAGTACTTATTTTTAAGTTATGAACTTTTATGCTTAAAACAGGGGTGCACGGCCGAGTCAAGGAAAGTGCTCGGCCGAGCAACACTACCAATTTTGACACAACCCTTCTGACTCACCCGCTCGGCCGAGTCAAGGAAAGTGCTCGGCCGAGCACCACCTGAACTTAGAAAAACGCAGAAAACCCAATTCCTTCCTAAAACCAATTTTAACCCCAAATTGCCACTTATTTGAGCTCAAGGATGGATTCTAACTAGTTTATGCTCGATTTCCGTCACTATTACTACTCAATTCCTCACTATGGAACACACATGCACCACAACAACAACAACAACAACAATTGCCATATAACATTATCAAATTGCTACATGAACAATTCTAATAAAAAAGGGGGGTTAGTGAACTTACCTTAAATCCATATTAATGATGATGATGATGAAGAAGAATTCGAGTCTACATGAACTCCTACACTCCAAGACTGATTTGAAGTCCAAGAACCCCTTTGATTTTGCCTAGCTTGAACAAGAGCTTGAATGATGAACTTCTTTCTCTCTCTAAAGCTTTCAACAAGAAAGATGATGAATCTTGGTTGTTCTTACAATATTCTTCACTAAAAACACTCATGCATTGACTGTTGAAATTTGGGGAAGAAAAGGAATGAAGAACAAGGATGAAGAACAAGAAGGGTTTCCTCTCCATTTCCTTACACAACACACTCAAGAATGAAGAATGAAGAAGAGGGTGGAGGTAGTGGCTGGGATTATCCACTAACTCCCAATTTTTCAACTTAGTCCCTCAAGAATGCTAAAGAACAATTAAACCCCAAGTGCCCCTAAGGTCCAAATGTACACAAAATGCTCTTTTTCTTACTAGCACATAATGAAATAGTACAAGTAACAATTTAAATAACACCAAGCAAACAATTGGAATGCAACTCACACCTATTTAAATATACTCAAAATAAGTACCCGGGTTTGGGGTCGCTACAATCACCCCTCCTAAAAGAAATTTCGTCCCGAAATTTAAAAGGCACTTACCTATCAAAATCATAACACACAATTACACCGAATCTTATGCAACTATGAATCATAGCGTAGGAGGAACCCATGGAGAAATTTGCAAATGCAAGAACTTATGGAACTTTCAGAAATTGCTCTACTTTCCCTTAACAACATGAATTTCTCGGTGTTAAATAATCAATCTAAATCATAAAACTTTCACAAGAGGTATTCATACTTAAGATATGTTCTTTTAGAACCAAGTATCCATGCAATTGCTACCCATACACTAGATAATACCATCACACGCGGCTCCTATAAACATTACTCTTTGAGTTGATTCTTAGAAAAGTTTTATAAACCCCAATATAACAATTAGTCATAATTCTTATCGTTAAACAGTTTTGAGAACTGCCAAGGTAATTTCTTTTAAAACATAAAATCTCTCAATTAAACTCAAGATCTCAATTTACGAGCCCATAATCCGGACACATCACCAATCACACATCTTAAACCACAATGAAGTAACCTTAATGATATTCTCAACATGGTAGTATCCCATAAATGATCTTTTGCAATTACTATCTCAACTATTAACTAAAATTCATACTCAGAATTGAAGAATCCAAAATGATTCCTAAAACGTAATTCTCGAGATATCATAAACTTGTCTTATGTATAACTTTAATTGCACTGTAGGAATACTTCCACTAGAAATCCGCACACTTAGTCTTACTTCCCAGAAATTTAAAGCAATAACATAACTAACTTCAATAAAGCGTAAACTATGACAAGCTCGATCAACTTCTTAAACTGTGAAAAGCTAAAGAAATTTCTCATCCTCCAAATGTTCACCGCGTGACTATATCTCTAAGGATTACCATTAAAGTAGCAACTGTAACGATCCGAAATTTTTACAATCTTTGTTTCAATAAATAGTAATATATTACAACTTACAACTCTAAAAGATATTACAAAGGATCAATAATAACCCGAAATATTCAATAAACTGCTCCGTCCCAATACAAAATCATAGCACCCTTTAATATGCCCAAGTATCTATACTCAACTTCCTTTACAAATTCTTAATCCAAACGAGGGCGCCACCAAGAAAAGATTCAGAACCATGTGACAACTGTTCACTAAAACCCAAAAACGCCTTTATTATTGTTCGAGAATTTCTTACTTTCTCAAAATATGTGTAGTCCTTAAACTGAACGCGCTTACTATCATTAATGATTATAACTTCCACAATATACTCATAACTCGTATTGCTTTAACTCAATTCCAGTCATGTATTAAAATGATCCCAAAAGTATCATAACTCAACTTCTTATTATGACCCGTAATAAATTAAGTATTTCCTCATACTAAACAATTCCGATGCATTCACGTAGATGTACTAAAAGTAAAGAAAAAAAAAATCTCCTATCAAGAAATTCTCAAATTGAATCTTTAACTCTTTTAACCCAATCGATACTATATGTTCACTGATTCACCTATCAGTGTTGTAGCTTATCTTAACTCATCAAATAACCCAAGTTCTCTATCGGTCAAGCGACATCTTGCACCCAATATGAATTATGCAACATTAGTATTGCCAATTGAATAAGCTAAATTCCCTGCACAACCTTATAATCAAGATTTTCTGATTTTCAATATAGAACCTGAACATTATATATACTTAGTATGCTCCTAAACAAGTCAAACACACTAATATAGAATTATTCCCCACCTGTCGATGGCACCCAAGAAATTTGAGACACCTTGAAAGCTGGGCCATACTACCTAACTCGTCAATATCCTGTATAGGTGACATAACCAATTCACCTTACCTCAATCAGTAGAAATCACGAAATTTCGTACTCGAGAATACACCTCAACATGAATCACTTAATAAGAACAAACATACGAACATAGCACAAGACATTTCCACTTTACGAGATAGGTACGTCCAAGCCTTCAAAACTCGCACTCTCGATTCCTAAGCCAACTAACCCCAATGGAACCAACACTATTGACACCAATCCTATACTTGATATACCACAAGAGAAGAAACACTCGACGTCAATACCACAACTCATAACTCCACCAACTTCTACCTTAACCTTATCTTCCAAGAAAACTTAGTTTCTAAACCGCTCAAAGTTATAACACCCAAGTATTGAAACCTATTCAATATCAGAGTTCTTATTCTCTTTCAAGATCTAAAACCATTGCTTTGATACCAACTGTTACCCTGGAAATCTCAAAAATCCATAAATATTAAATTTACATAATTAACATCTCCAAAAATGCTAAATACCAAACCGGGCGCGTGAATTCTACTATAAACCAATACCAACAAACAATACCTCAACGAGATTATAACTCGGAGACTAGAAACAAATGCGAAAGCAAGAACAACTATTAACAAAAATACCCAAAGTGCAACCGTATATACAAAACACTGAACGACTACGAACCCACAATAATATGCGTAAAGGCTCCGAAGGGCAACTATCCCAAATGCGATCAACCTGCTCAGAAGATTCCCGCTACAACGAACCTCACAACGCTACCACTCGCTTTCCTGGGGGGGGTTAAGGAAAAACAATTTGAAACAAGAAACGGGGTGAGATAAAATCTCAGTAAGTTACTAAATACAACTACATGGCATGGCATAACAATATGCAATAATCATAATATAATAAGGAGTAAACAACATTTAACACATAACCACATAGGCTGAATGAAACACGTTACAAAGGATACGTGAGCTAAGGTTTAAACCCAAGGATATAAAATCTTCACAGCATCAATGAGCAGCACGAACGGCTGAAGCAGAGGTTCCGGAACCCATAGTAACCAATCAATAACAAGGGGGAAAATGACACAGAGTCATTACCCAAACACGGCGAAAATTCCCCAAAGAGGAACTAGCCAACCCAACTATGGCCATATAGTGGGTCACGGGGATCAATAGACATTATAAGGAACTTAGCTCGGTGCCCTCATAATCTCTACATCACCAAACAAAGACACCAGCTGGACTTTTTAACTATTGCACAATTGGTGTATGACTTCAAAAGAGGAAATCATACTAGATACATCACAAAATGATCACAATTCTCATAAAGAGTTCATCAACAATGTGCAACAAAACCATTTCTCAAATAATGAATTCCAATAAGGAAATACCATAAGACATCACAAAAGTGAAATGCCGATCACATAACACTCCATCACCACATTCATAACCTTAACACGCTCCTTACATAGCTTATATAGGCCTAAGGTTGACCTATCATTGATCCGAGTACTTATTTTTAAGTTATGAACTTTTATGCTTAAAACAGGGGTGCACGGCCGAGTCAAGGAAAGTGCTCGGCCGAGCAACACTACCAATTTTGACACAAACCTTCTGACTCACCCGCTCGGCCGAGTCAAGGAAAGTGCTCGGCCGAGTACCACCTGAACTCAGAAAAACGCAGAAAACCCAATTCCTTCCTAAAACCAATTTTAACCCCAAATTGCCACTTAGTTGAGCTCAAGGATGGATTCTAACTAGTTTATGCTCGATTTCCCTCACTATTACTACTCAATTCCTCACTATGGAACACACATGCACCACAACAACAACAACAACAACAACAATTGCCATATAACATTATCAAATTGCTACATGAACAATTCTAATAAAAAAGGGGGGTTAGTGAACTTACCTTAAATCCAGATTAATGATGATGATGATGATGAAGAATTCGAGTCTACATGAACTCCTACACTCCAAGACTGATTTGAAGTCCAAGAACCCCTTTGATTTTGCCTAGCTTGAACAAGAGCTTGAATGATGAACTTCTTTCTCTCTCTAAAGCTTTCAACAAGAAAGATGATGAATCTTGGTTGTTCTTACAATATTCTTCATTAAAAACACTCATGCATTGACTGTTGAAATTTGGGGAAGAAAAGGAATGAAGAACAAGGATGAAGAACAAGAAGGGTTTCCTCTCCCTTTCCTTACACAACACACTCAAGAATGAAGAATGAAGAAGAGGGTGGAGGTAGTGGCTGGGATTATCCACTAACTCCCAATTTTTCAACTTAGTCCCTCAAGAATGCTAAAGAACAATTAAACCCCAAGTGCCCCTAAGGTCCAAATGTACACAAAATGCTCTTTTTCTTACTAGCACATAATGAAATAGTACAAGTAACAATTTAAATAACACCAAGCAAACAATTGGAATGCAACTCATACCTATTTAAATATACTCAAAATAAGTACCCGGGTTTGGGGTCGCTACAACCCGGATTTAATTTGCTTAATTTTCTTGGTTTTTATTTTTATTTTAGGCTTTTAAATTAATTATAGTTGTAAATTATGTTTTCAATTTTTGTAGTTTTATTTATGTTTGGAATCGGTGCTACTAAAGGTATGTTTTGTTTTTGATGATGTGCAGGAAATCATGGCATAGAGGGTTACATGGGAGCACTTTGGGAAATTTCATCCAGTCCTTGTGCCACAAGTGCGCAATTCTTGTGCCACAAGGGCTGGCCAAAAAAAAAAAAAAAAAAAAGGAGGAAGGCAGCTTGGGAAATTTCACCCAGTCCTTGTGCCACAAGTGCTCAATTCTTATGGCACAAGGGCTGGCCACTATGGGTTGAAAAAAAAAAAAAAAAAGAAGAGAAAAGTCGAACCCTTCCCTCTTCCTTCTCTCTCTCATCCCGTTCCCCCCCCCCTCCCTCACGGTCTCTCTCTCTCTCTCTTCTTCCCCCATAGCCACCGAAAATTCCCCCTCCATTAAAAACCATCACAGCTCGTCTCTCTCTCTCTCTTAACCCGTATTCTCTCTCAACCCTTCCCAACCCGTCGTCTCTCCCTCTTTCTCTCTTAACCTCCATAGCCGCCGCCTTCCTCCCTAACCCGCCACCATCCCACTCCTAACACCAATCTCCCTCTCCATTCGCCTCCATAACCGCCGACCAACACCCATCGCCATCACCCACTTTCACCCTCTCAACCCTAAACACAAACCAACCCAACACCATAGACCACCAATTTCAAGTTTTTAAAAAAAAAAAAAAAAAAAAAAAAAAAAAAAATCAAGCATCCTAATTTTCATATTTGGGGATTTTTGGGTTTTCTCTGTTGGAGCACTCTTGGAGGGACAAGGAGGTTACGTGGGCATACTTGAGCGTTTAGAGGTATAATTTTCTGAATTCTCTCGCATTTAAATTAGTGGGATTGGTACTTTGTTGGTTGGAATTTGTAGTGCTTCGATTGACATTATTGGAGAGTTCTTATTGCATTGTGGTTGTGTTGAGATTGTGGTATTAATATTATTGTTGAAATGTTGTTGGTGAGCGATTGTGAGCGTTGATAGTGTGGGCGAATTTGTTAATTGTTGTGGATGATAATTTCTTGTTGGGAAATACGGGAAGGAATAAGGTCGGAGCAAGTAGTGGTGAGAGTAGTACACTTTTTCCTTACGCTTTTACTGTCTTATATTTTTCTTATTTCACACACAATGAGGGCATTGTGAAAGTTAAGCGTGGGGGAGGGTTTGTATTTGTATTGTGCATAGTACGTATTTTTTTCTAAAAAAAAAAAAAAAAAAAGGAAAAAAATGATGAAATGAAAAAAAAAAATAGAGAGGCTAAGTGAAAACCCGAAAGGGCGCTTAGGCAAAAGGTGAGATTTTTAGCGATTTTATCATTTATTCACCGGTGAGAAGTCATAAGGGGGGTTTGGAGTCTCGGGTTAGGATTTTTATACTTGGTGTGGAGGCTCGGTTAGAGGTGATTAGGATAGAAACCCTCGTTCTTTCTTGGAGTAATAAGGGAGCGTTGGTGCTTTCACGAGGTAAGTTATTTCCGGAAACACTTTCTAGACATTAACTTCTTATTTTTACGAGGGCGATAGTAGTGTGAGACTAGCGTGGGGGAAGTTTAGGACATTTTAGTTCCCCGTGGCTTTTATGTGTGGGCCGTAGTCCGGATACGTTTTTGATGCATATATGGAGTTTGTATCGGGCTAAGGCCATTGATCTTTATTTGATTTTCTGGAGTTATATGGGGACGGAGTTTCTTATACTCCGAGAGTTGGTTGTGTTTGTTGACTTTTGACTTGGAGGCTTAGAGGAGATTAGGGGTCATTTTCTCCCATGCTACGCTGATTAGACCGGAGTTTAGAGTGGGGTTAGGATGTTACTCAGGGACGAGTAACGGTCTAAGCGTGGGGGAATCTGATGTGGCGGATTTTGTATATTTTAATTCCCTTATTTTCCTATGTATTTTAGTTCATTTTGATGTACTTAGAATAGATTTGATGTATTTGGGGCTTTATTTTATCATTTGAGCTTTATTTAGAATAGATTTGATGTATTTGGGGCTTTATTTTATCATTTGAGCTTTATTGTAATCCGGGGTAGAATAGTCGTTATTATTTAATTATTTTCCCGGATGTAATTTTTGGTGAGCTTCAACGTCTGTCTCGATGGTCAAGTAGTCAAAGTCAAGTCAAAGTTAACTGGCAGAAGAGCGCAGGGGCCAAACTGAAATTTCTGGAAGTTGAGGGGCTGTTTGGGAATTACTGAAAGTTTGAGGACTGAACTGGAAATGGTGAAGACTCCAGGGACTAAATTGCAAAATTGAAGAAATCGGTTTCCGCACTCCTTTGGATTTCGGCATGGCAGGAGGATTTTATTATTTTTGTTTTTTTTCTTTTTCCTTTATTTTTAATTAGTCTTTTTATTTGATTTTTGGATAGGGATTATTAGTTTTTTTATTAGAATTAGATTAGGGATTCCTTTCACTTGGAGAAAACAACACGTACTCTTTTTCTCTCTGGAGCTTTTGTAAACCATTAATGGAGAACTAAACTCCATTGTTTTGGGTTGAGATCTTGAACCTACTATGATTCAATTGAGGTAATTTTTCTTATTCTCTTGTGTAATCATCAGTAATTTATTCATAATTTTGCTTGTATTGATCTAGATTAATATTTAGGGTTTGTGGATTTGGCCAATCCATTAGTTCTATTTGTTGATCTATGCTAGAATTCTCTGTTCTGTGCCAGAATTAGGGTTTTCACCGTAGCATCTTCACGAATTGTGTATGTGCCATAGCAATTCGGGAAGTAGGCAAAATTAGACGATTATCTATATGAAATAATTGTAGAAAGCATTTTTGATCTTAGTCTCTTAAATTGAATCAATTAATTCTGCGATCTAGACTGTGCCAGTTAGATTAATTTATTAATTAGTGTTGCTAGTGAATGTGCCACTGCTAGTAACTAATCTGTAAGAAGAGACAGATATTGCAATATATCTCGTGATCAATTGAATATGATTAACGGAGAAAAAGAAGTACCGATGAAATTGAATTAGAGGACGGGGATAGTAATCAATCTGAAGTGCTTTTAAATCATTGTTTTGATCACATTTAGTTTAATTTCCCGTCTAGGAGTTAATTACAATCAAAATCAACCCCCAATCTGGTCAAGTGACTGTTCGTGAACAAATCATCGTTCTTCGTAGATCGACCCTGACTTACCCTAATTACATTATTAGTGGCCGAGTTTAGGTCTAATTTAGTAGGCGTGCGACTAAGCCTACCAGCAACTACGAGAATGGGCTAAACAAGTCAAGCCTCACTTATTCAAATACTCCCTCCGTCCCAAAATGATCTTCATATATTTGACTATTCAAACTTTTTAAGGATAGGAACACTTGCTTCACATGCCATGTTGTGTTTATGAATATGTAAGCCTAAATTGTAGAAATGAGAAGATCATTTTGGGACAATAAAAAAGGGCAAATGAGAAGATCATTTTGGAACGGAGGGAGTACATTTTTCACAATATCAGCCTTTGTGCCAACATCTTTGCTGGCAAGTAAATCTGGGTTTTGTTTCTTTCCAGATTAGTTACATAAACTTTGTCAACAGTTGCAATGTGATTACCAACATTTCATTTTTAGCAAACCCCTTTCCCACATTGACTTTTTTTGCAATTCAATGTAAATTAAGTTAAAAGGCTAACTTTCGTTAAATAATTATGTCATGTGCTTTGCACATGATTTTCAAGGGACAAAAATGACAATTCACAAGGTTCGTTGACAGTGATAGGCCCAAATTTAACGGAGGAAAATTAACGGAGACAAACTAACTGATGTTACTACCGCCCCTTAACCCCAAATCACCGGGCCCAGTCCATCACCGTCAATCTACCACCACCAACTTCATTCCACCATCAACACCACCGAACCCACTATCGCCACCACTAGTAGTATACGAGTAGCAAAAGTTAACAATCAACCACATACAGTGGCGGACCTTGGGCTTCTGCCGCCGGGTGCACAAATAACACTAAAAAAAATCTGAAAAAAATGCACTAAGAATTTAAGTTATAGTTGTATTTTACTCTATTACATATTATAAAATATCAAATTATACTTATCTTTACATGATCAATATTAAAAAAAAAAATTAAATGATATTTTGCATTAAAATATAATTATCCGGTGTTTTAATAAATACTCCCTCCGTCCCACTCGAATTAGGACAAATTTCTATTTTGAGTGTCTCATTCGATTTAGGACAACCCAAAAATGGAAGTGTTTTATTTAATGTGACCCACATTTACACTCACAACAACTTTCCAGTCAATATTCTCTACCCCATTTTCTCTCTCCTACTTCACTTTTCATACTCACAACACCTACTCCACTAGCACTATTTTCTTAATCCCCGTGCCCAACCCAATAATCTTAATTCGAGTGGGACGGAGGGAGTATAATATAAAGGACAAAAAAAAATGTGAATTCAAAAGCTAACTATGATATAGTGTAGGTTTTGAAATTTTAGTAATAGATACAAAATGTCTAATTGGAGGGGAACCCCAAAAGGCCAAATTGAAGGGAAGCTTGTAGTAATAGCAGTACAAAAAATTGTAGTTACCATGGTTCGAACACAACTCAATTCAATGAGAATAGTGAACTTTGACAATCTAGGCTAGTAAAGATATTTGTTTTATTTGTGCACAATTATGTATGTATCTTATATAATAATTTTTCTTGTTAAATTCCAAAATTGGACCAGGTGCACTTGCACCCACTACTTATTGTAGAGGTCCGCCCCTAACCACATATTTTGACCAATTCAATTCCAACCCGAAATTCAATTATAATTAATACATGGTCAAAACTCTTCAAACATTCAGCTGGAAGAAAAAAAAAAAAAAGAACAGAACTTAACGAAATTCATATTAGAGCCAAACATCATTCTCACTTTAGATAAAATCTTATTAAATTCAAATCTAGTGTTGTTGCACCAAACTAGATAAAATCTTAATTTAAATTCAAATCTAGATTTGAATTTCAAATTTAAAAAATTCAGATTAGGTCTCCAAATTTTCATTTTGCAATTAATTCTCCTATGGGCCCATCTAAGACACGTGGCACTACATTATTTGTGGTGTATAGAAAGATTCTATACACGTAGTATAAATGTAGCCTTTTCCCATTAATTAAGTAAGGACTTCCCGGTCTTTAACAATGTGTACACTTTTGGGTGTGCACAAAAATTAAGAAAAATGAATATATTACTATAAAAAGTGAAGTAAGCAAGAGAAAGTTGGGATACGGAATAGTAGTGGATAGTTGTTGTGAGTATGATAAATGAGACTCATTGGATAAATAAGTATCATAAAAATTTTATTTTTAAAAATGTAACTTATTAAATAGTTTATGCACATTTTTATGGACGGAAGGGGTATATTTTATTCTTTACTGTTAAAGATATATAAACCATTAACTATAATAGCGACATTATTACTTCCCCATCTCATAAACATTCATTTTGGCGGCTCGAAATGAATTGGACATTTACATTCTGAAACTGGGGAGTAGGACTTAGAATGTATTGGCAGATTAAAGCAATGAAAATTATTGGACAGATAAATTTAACCCGGATTCAGTAGAGGAGAAGTTTTGTTTCAAACCCGGTTCGAGAAAGCGGATCTGCCGTCAGTCAATAGTGAATCCGGGTTCAATTTATCGGTCCAATAAAAATAAAATACTAGGTCAAGATTGCTTCCCTCTGGATGGAATACTAGGCTTTAGGCTCCATCAAGAGTCGTTTACCTGGTGCTCTGGAAGACTAGAACGCCAAGACTCCAAATGGTCAAATTTATCGGAGTACATTACAATTTGCAGTACCATCATGCTCCTTTAGTAATGCAGTGTTATTTTCAATTTTTGTTAATCCCTCCGTCTGTTTTTTTTTTTTTTTTTTTTTTTTTTTTTTTTTTGTAAGAGTTTTGCATGATTGTTAAGAAAACATATGTTGAAAAAAAAAAAAAGTGTTGTGCGAAAGAGATTGTGCACATTTCCTTACATAAATTGTTTTGTCGTTAGAAAATAAAAATAGCGGGTTCATGTTCTACCCTGTGAGAACATTGAAATGATATATCCATTTATCGTATTTGAGGGTTGGATGACAAATATATGATAGCTCAAAGTTAGTGGGCTGATATGAGTAACATTAGTTTTTCTACATTAAAAAGGGCATAAAAACTTAAAATGAATTGGTTCATATATGGAAAATATAGTTATTCTAAATTAAAAATGAAAAAAAATTAAGTTTATTTAAATACAATCACCTTTGTCGTTAAATAGAATAAAATTGTACTCCCTCTCCCACCCTGAAAAGTTAGCTACTAGAGATTTATAGATATCTTGTAGTGCTGAGCAAGGTTCTAAAAAACGCTAGGTGGTCGCTAGGCGCCGCAAGGCCGCCTAGCGCCTAGGCAGGATCTAGGTGGGGCTGAGAATTCAGAAATAACTATAATATCATAAACGAGACCTAGGCGTTTCATGAACGCCTAGCGCTTAAGCGGGGGTCTTTTAGAACACTGGTGCTGAGCGAGCGATATGTGGAACCTCACGTAAGATAGTGCACGTGCAAATTTTCTTCTTAGCTAATCTAGGATTTTGTTTTGGAGTTTACTCCCTCCGTTCCGTATTAACGTACTTAGTTTGACTTTGCACGAGAATTAAGATAAAATAAATATTGTGAGTGTGAAAAGTAAAGTATGAGAGAGAAAGTAGGTAGGGGGTTTTTGTTGTAAGAATGACAGGTGGGTCCCATGGTCCATTTTAAGTAATAAAGTAAAGTAAAAAATTTTAATTAAGACAGACTAAAAAAAGAAAGTAAGAACTTTAAAGCGGACATCTTTATAATAAGATGAATAAAAGCTACCTACCACTAAGCACTTTCCTAATCAGAAAATGCATACTCCTCCATCTTCTTTGAAGGTTTACACTTTGAGATATTTATAATTTTAAGGAAAAATGTTTTAAAATGCTAAAAAAATTATTATAAAATTAGGTAGAAAATGTGAGTATGACAAATAAAAAATAAAATTAGTGTAAATTTTTATTTTTGAGACGTGAACCTTTATAAAGAACACCCGCAAAACATAAACCTCAAAATGACTGAGGGAGGTATTTTAGTGTAAACTTATTCAAATACTCGTGGTTACTCGACTTTTATGCCACAAATAGAATAATATGCCATGACATATTTATTTTTTAAATTAAAAAATTTAAAATTAATTATTTCATAGTCATCGAACTCCAAAAATTAATCCAAAACTCTATTGTTCTAGTATTGTTGAGACAAATAAAATGAGTACTCCCTCCGCCCCAAAACACCTTGCACTTATTTCCTTTTTGGGTGTCCCATTGGTAAGTCCCTTTTCCTAAAAGACAAAAACTTGTGTGAGAACACTCCAACCCGTCTCATGGGTGAGACATGTCATTTTTTTGACCCATTACCCGACCCACAACCCTGCTCCAGGACCCATGGGGGGACCCTGCCACGTGGCAGCCCCTCATTGGCCCAAAAAAAAAATTGTTTGTTTGTTTTTTTTTTTTTTTTTTTAATTTTTTAATTTTTTTTTTGGTTTTTTTTTCGGTTTGTGAAAAGTAATAGTTACCGTCTCTTAAAGTAATAGTTACCATCTCTTAAAGTAATAGTGTTTTTCCTATATTTTCTTCGTTTGTCAAAAGTAATACTTATTATAACTAAAATGTAACAAACGTGTTATTTATATGTAATAGTATTTGTACATAATTGTAATACATATGTATAGATATCTATATGTTTTCAAACAATAAGTTACAATGGAGTCAAATTTATCATGATACATGTAAAAATATTACATTATCTATAGAAATCTGTTACAATTTCGTCAATCAAAGTGTTACATTTACTTGTATAAACTTACTATTACATTCATATACATAAGTTATTACTTTTCAAATGTTATTTTCTTTTAAAAAATAAAATTTAAAATACACATTATATTACATTTTAGCTAAAGCACTATTATATTTCAGCATAGATGATTATTACATTTAGATATTGTTTGGGTTACATGTAATTATATTTAGTATTACATTTGAAAAAATGGGTAAAAACGAGCTTTTGTTTTTTTAAAACAAGTATTACGTTTACTTATGAACAATGTTACTTTAAGAGATGGTAACTATTGTTTTTTGCTAAACCACTGAAAAGCCGAAAAAAATAATATAAAAACTCAAAAAAAAAAAATAAAAAAAAATCGGCCAATGGTGGGTTGCCACGTGGCGGGTTCGGCCCATGGGTCATGGGGCGACCCGTCTCATGCATGAGACGGATCCCCTTGTTCTCATGGGAGACCACCTCTTCCTAAAATGTTCAAATTTTATTATTTTTCTATTCTCCCTACCCCACTTGTCATACTCACACACCTAATTTTGGACCCCACTTGTAAATCTCACTCAACTTATCATACTCACAACATCTTCCCACTCATATTACTTTTGAATTTTTATACTCATTCCTTAATTCCCGTACATCTCCAAAATGGTGCAAGGTGTTTTGGGACGGAGGGAGTAGTCAATTTATAGGGTTTAGAATGTATTTATGACTGATAGTGTAGTGAGTCAACTCCAATTTTATATTGACTCAATATAAGACCATTTACAATGGGAAATGTATTGGGTGTTGAATGAGTATTCACACAAAAAATAGGGATTAATGGCTGCAATGGTGGTGTTGAATGGGGAGTGATTTGCAATTTGGTTGAACACATTCAACACCCGTGAATGCTGTGGTTGTCGGAGAAGGACTGCCACGTGTCGCGCTGCTACTGGGCCGACATCACAATTGGATATCACGCACCTGGCTTGGCGTTTGTCCAAAAGATGCCAGCCTTTTTTTTTTTTTTGTTGTTTTGCCATGTGTTAATAGTATAACACCCAAAATACTAAGGACTCGTTTGTTTTTTATTTTCAGCTCTTATTCAGATCTGAATTGGTGGATGTATCATAAATAAAACAATTCAAGCTGTTTGTTTTTTTCTTCCATTCAGATCTGAATGCCTCTTATTTACCACTTAATTTTCAGATCTAAAACTATTACTTATTTGCCTCTTAAATGATTTTTTTTCATATGCATCTCTTCCAAAAACTCATAATTCTAAAGATACCCCACTCAAACACAACATCAATAACCATTCATCCCATCTCTCTACTCCACTCAATGTCGTAATTCTAATTTCAGATGTGAATTCAGATGAATAATCAAACTGCTTGAGTAGTTTACAAATAAGTTTTCAGACGTTGCCTCTTATGAATTCAGTCAAATTCAGATGTGAAATCATATTTCAAGACTTAACATTTAAAAAATTCAAACGCCGCCTAACTAAACATTGGAGCATAATTGGGAGGGTTGGAGCCACATTTACTATAATCATAGGAGCAGGTGCACTCAATGAATTCCAAGAATATTATGCTCGGTATTAAATACTCTATATAGAATTAAAAGTGTACTCATTAAAGAATAAATTTGTCTAGCTCAGGGAAAAGACAAAATTATTATGAATATGAATGATGAATGATTTTAGTTCGAGTTAGACGTGACCAAAAAAAACCGGCAACCGGATAACCGCCGGTTGATAACCGGTCAAAACCGGGTCAAAACCGGGAAACCGGTTAACCGGAAACCGGCTCAACCGTCAACCGTAATTCCCCGGTTCGGTTTCGGTTAGGCCTTTCTCAAAACCGGTAAACCGCCGGTTATAACCGGATAACCGCCAACCGGATAACCGGCGGTTAAACCGGTTATAAAACCGGAGGTTAACCGCCTAACGGCTACTTTTCAAAAATTTGCACCGGGCCCCCCCCATTTCCCCATGTCTGACTGACCACCACTGTCCAAAAACGGCTAGTTTTCCAACTAGCCGTTAGTTCAGTTAACTTTCGGCCTTAAATGAAAAAAAAAAAAAAAAAAACCAAAAATTGCTTACATATAAATACCCCCTCCCTCCTACCATTTTAGTTCCACATCTTCTCTATACTCTTTCTCTCTCTACTAATTCTCACACTCTCTCATATTTCCAGTTAGATTGCATAATTCCAGTCAGTTTTTTAACGCTTTCCAGTTAGTTTTTTAACGAAATCACTTTTTTAATTTATTTAGAAAATTCCAGTCACTTTGTTAACCATTTCCAGTCAGTTTCAAATCATTTTCCAGTTAGTTTTCAGAATTCCAGTCAGTTTTTGAGAGTTTCAGTCAGTTTTTTGACAGTTTCAGTCAGTTTTTTAACAAAATCTGTGTTTTTCATCATTTTCAGTCAGTTTTTAGCGAGTTTCAGTCAGTTTCTAAACAGTTTCAGTTAGTTTGTTAACAAAATGGCCTCATCTCGAAGGAGCGGCAAGGAACATGTTGGTTCTTCCTCACTTAACCCGGAAATTGAGTCACATTTTGAGGAAAGTGAGCAAAATGTTGAAGAAAATGTTCCTCAAAGTGGTAGGGCCGGGGCCGGCCGAGCTCGAGGCGTGGGAAGAGGTGGTCGGGGGCAACGTCAAGCACGAGAATCCAAATCCGACACTTTCACGATCCATTTCCGAAAAGTACAAATTGACCCCAACGACTTTGTACATTTTCGAGCGTGTTGCAACTATTGCACCAAATCTTACCCGTTCGCAAAAGGTAATGGGCATGGAACATTGAACCATCACTTGAGATCAACACATCCTGAAAAACTTGGGATTGATAGTGATCAAGCTCAATTACAATTTGCTCAACCTAACACCCAAGGTACGTCTTCGGTCTTATTTAAGTTTAATAATGTCGTTTATAGGAAAGAATTGTGCAAATTTGTGTGTGTTAAAGGGCTTGCTTTTAACTTTGCGGATGATGACTTTTATGAACGGTTTATTAGACTTTCTTTAAATCCGGCCGCCTCCAAAGTACCACGTACGACTCTCGTACGCGATATTAAAAAAGTGGTTTTGGAATATAAACATTTTTTAATTGATGTTTTATCAAAATTAGATCAAAGAGTTTCAATTTGTGCCGATGGTTGGAGTGATCATTGGCAAAGAAATAGTTATTTGGGTGTTACATGCCATTGGATCGATAATTCGTGGACTTTACAAAAAAGACTACTTGCATATGATAGTTTTGAACCACCTCATTCCGCGGAAAATATTTGTAGAAAGTTGCACGCCATTTTGGCAAAATATGGTCTTTTGCAAAAAATATTTTCTATTTCATTCGACAATGCTAGTGCTAATACCGCTAGTATACCGGAATTGATGCTCATTTGTCAACCGTCACTTGGGGTAAGTATTTTCATATTAGATGTTTATGTCATATCATAAATTTATGTGTTAAAGATGGTTTGGATGCTTTAGATCAATATGTTAAACCCATTAGAGAGGCTCTTTATTTTATTGCAAAAAAAAATAAAATTACAAGAAAATGGATAAAATATTTACTAAATAAGGGTCTTCCCGAAAAATATTTTTCTATGGATGTTCCGACTAGGTGGAATTCTACCTACAAAATGTTAATTGATGGTTTTGAGTATAAAGAGCATATCATGGATTTTTTATTAGTATGGGCTATGAAATTCCTTTATTTGCGTATCAATGGAACGCTTGCACTAATTTATGTCAATTATTAAAGATTTTCAATACCGCTACTTTGGCTTTGTCGGGAGTTTATTATCCAACTTCCGTTTGGTACTTGATCAATGTATTGCAATAGTTCTAAGTTTTAAAAATTTGCAAAATTGCACCATTTTAAACGAAAGCATTGCTTCCATGAGGCAAAAGTGGGTCAAATATTTTGATAACATTCCGTCTCTATTTTTGCTTGCAAAGATGTTGGATCCCCGTATTAAATTGAAAGATCTAGTCCGCATAATAACGTTTTATTATGCAAATTTATACCCCAATGGGGACGGATTACACGAAAACCCGGCGATTATTGTTGAAAATACAAAAAAAGATTTGGTGACTCTTTATAATGAGTATAATGCAATTCATGGAAATGTTTCTCATATGGCTCAAGTCCTAATGAAGAAGATATTGATACACAATATGATGTGAATAACGATCCATATAGTTTTGTTAATGATATTTATTTTTCAAAACGTCCTAGAACGTCTCCTTCTTCTTCTTCTACCTCTAGCATTCCGTACGAGTTGGAAGCATATTTCTCTACTAGACATGAAGTTGTACAAAACACTTCAAATCCAATTTCTTTTGATATTTTGAGGTGGTGGTCACAAAGGCAAGAAACTTATCCCATACTCTCTTTAATTGCAAAAGAAGTCTTAGCTTCTCCCGCTTCAACCGTGGCCGTCGAATCGGCATTTAGTGTGGGAGGAAATGTTTTGGATGCAAGACGTTCCCAACTAACTTGTGAAAATTTGGAAAATCAACTCTTGCTTGGTGATTGGGTTAGAGCGGAAAAGAGGGAGCAAGATATGCCTTATGAAGAGGATTTAGTAAATGTAGATCCACAATATCAATACGACTTGGAAGATTCTACGGGAAGTTCGGAAGGGGACGGAATGTAGATAGTTTTTATTTTAATTTTTAGAATAGGTTTATTTTTATTTCATTGTAATAGTTTAGTTGAGGTAATAAGGCTCCATTTTTTCCTCCCTTAATTATAAAAGGGCAAGGATTGGTTGTCCCCCTCTTTGTAATTTTAATTTTAATTAATAAAATTTAAGGGTACCGTCCCTTTTTTACTTAAAAATTTGTGTTATACATTATAGTTATACACTTATACATTTTAAGTTTTTAACTTAAAAACAAAAAAAACAAAAGAAAACTGTTTAATATATGTATGACTCATACATATACTCCCGTTTTTTTTTTTTTTATAAAAACTGTTTAAAAAAAAAAAAAAAGTTAAAAAATCTGTTAATAAAACTGTTAAAAAAATCTGTTAAGAAAACTGTTTAAAAAAACAGTTAAATTTTTTTTTTACTTGAAAAAAAAAAACTTTACTTGAAAAAAAAAACCCTTTAAAAAATGAAGTGTTTTTTTATTTTATCTTTTTTTTTTTAACAAAAAACTGTTAATAAAACTGTTTTGAAAAAAAAAAAAAAAAAAAAAAAGGTAACCGGTTTAACCGGTTTAACCGCATTAACCGGTTAACCGTAACCGGACATAACGGTTAGACGGTTAGGTTACGGTTAGCATTTAACGAAAAACATAACCGGCGGTTATAACCGTCAACCGCCGGTTATAACCGGATGGACACGTCTAGTTCGAGTCCCGCTATATATCTATTTTTTTTATTATGATTTAATTTGTACATTCACTCTACTTATCATTTCCAAACGCAAAATTTCATTTTGGCTTTCACTTTCGTTTTAACTCAATAATTACAGAGATAACTGTCGCGATTGAAGTCCCAAAAGGAATGGTCCAGTGATAAAGACAAGCCTCACCCTCGGTGAGCACTAGGGTTCGATCCTCTCCTCCTATAAAAAAAAAAAAAAAAAAAAAACAAAACAAACAAATTGTGAAAGGAAGAATATGAAAAATACACACAAATATCTCCTCTCCGGTCACTCTCTGAAAAGAAAAGAAAATAATAATAATATCAACCGCTTATTCATGAACCAATTTCACAAACATCCATTGTTGTCCGTGGGTTTCAAAATTAACCGAAACCTGGAAAAATCAGTCCACCAATCTATCAACTTTCGGTTCCATTCAACCTTGTTTCTTTTTCAACATCAGGTACCCTTTGAATTCGCAATTATTTATTTTAATTACTTGTTTTTTTTTTTTTTTTGGGTGATGAAGATTTGGTCAATTTATGCTTGTGAATTTATTATGTACGTGGGTGTAATTTTGATTTATGATATGTAATTTGATTGATGCGATTACATAGGGATGGACGAGAATCGACTAATTTGTGAAGATATTGTTGCATCATCAAATGAGAATCAAAGGGGTTCTTCATCAAAGCAAGGGAAAGGGAAGAAATTGTGGAAGAAGGTCAAGTACCAGCTTGTTGAATATCATTCTTTGCCTGATTATTTGAAGGACAATGAATTCATTCTTCGTCATTATCGAGCTGAATGGCCCTTGAAGCAGGTTTTATTGAGCATCTTCTCAATTCACAACGAAACCCTCAATGTTTGGACGTAAGATTTCTAATTTTCTTGAATTTTGGTTTGCGATTCTTGTGGGTCGTCTTTGATTTTTGATGGATACTCCCTCCGTCCCATACTTATTGCTAATAAGAGAGAGTGCATGGGGATTAAGAAAATACGTTCGTTGGAAAAGTAAGTACTGTGAGTGAGTAGGAGAGAGAAAATAAGTTAGTGGATAGTTGTTGTGATTGGGCAGGAGATAGAAAATTGAAAATTTTGGTTAAGTAACAATAAGTATGGAACGTCCAAAATGGAAATAAGTAGCAATAAGTTTGGGACGGAGGGAGTATGTATGTGTTACCTAATAGTAATGTACAGAATTTCATGATGATCTGCTTTGATGTTATTCATAGGTGTCATTTAGACAGTGTTTGGGAGCATATAATTCGAATTGAGGTTGTATAATTTGGGTTTGAAGCCCACTGAACTTTCTAGAATAAATTTCAATTGTAGACTTGGTATCAGCTTAAAGAGATGTTTTAGAACTGATTTTTGCTGTTATTGTGATTTGAAACAAAAGATTACTGTAATTGCCTAGATAAATATCTCTAGTGGCTACTCTCCTCCTTGTAATCAGATTCTAATGGAAAACAAGAAATTTATGAGGAAGTAGTGTTCTCTGTAGCTGTATCGGAGAATTTTGAAGCGGACTAATTGCGAGTATTTGGTATCCAACTGATATTACCAAATCCCATGCTCCTGGCATGTTTGAGGAAAGAGATAGCAGTGAAAATAAATAACCAAATAGAAGATCATGGGAGAAGAAGATGAGGTGAATGAGGCTTACAATCGATTAGTTACACATCATGTGAATACTAGAAATGATTAAATTTTTATTTTCGTTAGGATTGTAGGAACTTAACATTAGTGGTTCTTGTACGATTACGGCTCAGGAAGCCACCATTTGAGGCGAGTGCATGCTACATTTACAAATAAAAGCTGCTTTTATTTCCTTGTAGCTGCTCATATGAATAAGTTCTTGAATCCTTCCATCCCATCTTCACCTTGAATATAGGTTAGGAAATCACTTTCCTAGTTGGTTTATACAGAAAGCTGTGTTTTCCAATCACCTTTGAAGTTTTGGTCCATGTGGTGTGTATACTTGCAAATTTTACTCACTTTGTGAACATATGGCACCCTGTGAGATCTCTCGTGATTTATTTATAGTTTAAACTATAGAGTAATACTCCGTCCGTCCCAATTGATGTTCCCACTTTATTTTTTCGTTTCTAAGATTGAACTTTGAGCAATAATTTTAGTTTAATGTAATTATCCTAATGACAATCTAGAACTTATTATTGAGAGTATTGTTGATGGTGTATGAGTGTATCATTAACAAGTTTTATATTTTCGTTAGTTTAATTAAATTAACTTAATACTATTGCACAAAGTTCATCCGTGGTGACAACAAAAAAGTGGGAGCATCATTTTGGGACGGAAGGAGTAGCACTTATGCATGCATGCTAGTAAATGTGCTATTGTGCATGTTTGTACGCAATCGAACACATTATTGACTTTTCATATAAAATGAAAACTATCCAAAGATCCTAAAATGTTGCTCCCTCCGTCCCTAAATAAATATCCGAGTGTCCACAAATTTTGTTCCAAAATGAATGTCCAATCTTTTTGGAAGTTGCTAAATGCCCCCTTAATGTACACAAGTTCTAATTCACATTTGGACTCACTATGCAATACTATGAGATCATTAAGGGATCTTGTGTACTCATGTTACTAAAAATGCTTAAGTTCAACCTTTTAGCAAATGTCCCTCAAAGCGAAATTTCGGACAGAGGGAGTAAGAAACTGGCGCTACAATAATATCGTGTCTATTCAACATTCCATATCAAACTAAGAATCATAGTTTACCAGTCTCAGTCTGATATCCATACGTTCCACTTGTAGGAACCTTTTATGAATCATTATGAACCAAAAATGGATTTGCTTTGCCTATTTACAATTTAGAGTATAAGCCTTCAAATTCTGTATGGACTGTTTGTCATTTTTATAAAAAAATATTTTTCTATGAAAAATGTCTTTAAGATGAATGAAAATGTTTTCCCCCTGTACACTGTTTATTTATTTTTGGTAGTCATTTGTCCTCCTTTAACACAGTTTAATTACTGCAGGCATTTGATAGGGTTCTTCCTCTTCCTCTCTCTAACAGTTTACACTGCAACAATGGTCCCAAATGTTGTTGATCTTCCTAATCTAAAGAATTTCCCTGATGCCCTGAGAAATGCTGATCTGCATAAGTTGCGTGAAGACCTCTTGTCTTGTCTTCCTTCTTTGCCTAACATGCCTGACTTGCACAAACTTCTAGCAGAGTTGAGGACTTCACTGCCTTCATCACCATCAAGATGGCATATTGTAGAACTCCTCACTAATTGTTTGCCTGAGCGATTCTCCCATGCCAACCAGACTGATGCTTATGTTCTGGTAATTCCCTTTTCCCACTTATGTAAGTAATTATTTTTTTACTTTGCTCGAAGGCTGGGTTAATGTGCAATGGATATTCCTACTTTGCTGTAGTCTTCTTTCTGAAATAAAATTCTGCTTATAGAAACAAGATTACATAATATTGTGCAGCAAAAATGTCATAGGTACAGAGGTTAGGCCTAAAAGTAAAATGTATCATAGGTTTCTTGATTGGAAAATAATGACATCCGCCTCTTTCCCTCTCGAGAGTCCTTTTGTCTTCTTCTTTTTTTTTTTTTTTTTTTTTTCCCCGTTGATGAACTTAAAAATGTTCCTCTTAAGTTACTTTTGCAACTCCCGTGGTATTCTTAGGCTAGCTCTTTTTATAGAAAATATAAGATTAAAATGTTGAGAAGTTCTGCTTCTGTGCTTGATTTGAAGGGGATCTATCTCTTACTCAAAACGAATGAATTTTAGAAATGGTACTCTAGTACTTTATTTCAAGGGTAAAATTATTGCATATACTTAACCTAAGCAAAAGCCTGTTGATATTAATCATGCCACTGTCAGAGAGCGTTTTTTATTTTGGTATTTTTCAACATCGGGTGGAATGTATCAAAAAGAGGAGTGCCATTGGGCCACAAGACTACTTGATTTCCTTGTACAAAATGTGTTTCTGAGATGCACTGTTACTGGTTTCTTGATAATATTTCTCTTCTTTTCATACAATTTCAGACATAAAGGCCAAAGCTAGATTTATGCTATGTATTTAGGCTTGTATGGAGCTAAGGGTAGCAGTAAGGGACACCAACCTTTAGCTTGTGCAAGTGAAGTTGATCAAAAGAAGTGAAAATGTCAAGTTGGAAATCAAATGTTAATTACATCAACAATTAGAAGCCAATTATGCATTGATCTCCTTATCGTATTGACTTTAATCGTTCTCATCGAGTTTCCTCTAACAATAATGTTATTATTAGCCATCATAATTTGCATAGAAACCTTGTTCATGATAATGTCACCTGAGTTGTTGTTTCTTAAATAAAAGACACGGATCCCTAGTCCAATCCCCTGTTCCACTTCGACTGAACATTTTATAAAAAAATTGGTGCAACTCAACCAACTAGCTAAGATACGAGTCCATTTGTTGAGCATACCAGTTCCTATTTTTACAACTTGCTATGGTGCTACTAGTTTTCCAGCATAAATGGCTAATATGTTTCTTGATACCTGATATTTTTACAGCGTAGCATGAAGGAGGCCGTGGCCAGTATAATCGCACCCTTGTTGGCAAGGCCAATCACACGGTGGCCATTCTTTGCGTTTCTAGGTGGGGCCATGTTTTGCTTGTTATCAAGCAGCACATGCCACTTGCTCTCCTGTCATTCAAAACGTGTCTCATACATAATGCTTAGGCTCGACTATGCCGGTATAGCTGCCCTAATATCAACCTCATTCTACCCACCCGTCTACTACTCCTTCATGTGCTATCCCTTTTTCTGCAACCTCTACTTGGGCTTCATAACTTTCTTGGGAATCGCAACAATCTTGGTTTCCCTCATTCCAGTATTCAACAGGCCAGAATATCGTATCATCAGAACATCCCTCTTTTTTGGGATGGGTTTCTCAGGGGCGTTTCCGATATTTCACAAGCTTGTATTGTTCTGGGATCAGCCTGAGGCACTTCATACGACTGGGTATGAAATCTTGATGGGGGCTCTGTATGGGATCGGGGCTTTGATTTATGCGACTAGAATACCGGAGAGATGGATGCCCGGGAAGTTTGACCTTGCCGGTCATAGTCATCAGCTTTTTCATGTTCTGGTGGTGGCGGGGGCTTATACTCATTACCGGGCTGGGTTGGTGTATCTCAAATGGCGGGACTTGGAAGGGTGCTGAAAGCAAAAGACATTTTCGATCATGGGAGGAAGGTTTTCAGTTTTGTTGTTGTTGTTTTAGTCAAACTTATTCATTGATGAAGGGTTGACAGAGGCGGACCCACGTTATGTACTATGGGTGTACTTGCACCCAATACTTAAAGCTATTGTAGTGTAGTGTAGTGTAGTGTAGTGGTGGTGTTTTTTTTCCTTACCAAGTGACCCTCGTTCAAATTTTACTAGTAGTTTCTTTTTACAATGATACACAGTGAAAATACAAAGGGAAAACTCATAGTGAAACACTCTAATCCATTGGATGAGTTTTTAGCAGTGGGGTCCACAAAGATTTATTACAATCCAACGGACTACAGTGTTTCGCTACGAGTTTTCCCTTTGAGTTTTCACTATACATATCATTATCCTTTTTCATTCACTTTGTGCAGCCACTCTAATTTTCTTCATAACTGTATCAAAGCTACTGTATGTGATCTGTTCTTTGATGATAGTAAAAACACTTGGAATAATATCTCAAATGGGTAAGCCGTAGATGTGTTTGTATATATAACATACACCTGTGAAAAGATGGCGACTCTTATAATATATTATTATGTGGGTGTCCTTTGAACCAGAAGTGTACAAGAGAAGCTTTGCAAAATTATCTTTTGCGAAGCTTACTAAGGAAGCTTTGTAAATATCTTCAGTGAAGCTTACTCGGGAAGCTTGGTAAATATCTTCAGAGAAGCTTACTAAGGAAGCCTTACTAAAGGATAGTGTTTATCCTTATGGAAGCTTATAGAGGAAGCCAATTTCCACCTATAAATAGTAGGCTCTAGTTTTCATTTCAATAGACTTCAGAAGTTCTTAACTTCTACATTTCTCTCTTGTACACTCTCTCTATAATAGTCTTGAAATAAAATAATATCTATTGAGATTATGCTCTTGGTTCTCCAGTTTTATAACACGTTATCAGCACGACTTCGTTCTAGTTCCAGATCCTGAGCTTTAGTCACCGAAGTAGGTACGGTATCGGTAAGATCTACCTTGTCTCTTTTCAAGTTATTTCAAAATTATATCTTATATATGTTTGCAGGATTTTAAAATAATAAGTGAATATAATTTTACAATGTTTAAAATTACATCACAGTTAAAACTATGTGGAGAAAGAATAACTGATAACGATATGCTAGAGAAAACTTTCTCCACATTCCTTCTTTGATTTGCTCCTGCAGTAGCAATATCGAGAAAAAGGTTTTAAAAGATATTCTGAATTGATCTCATATGGCTGAGCAAAATAATGAGATCTTATTGAAAAACCACGAAGCCCGCCCCACTGGCTCTACTCCGTTCCCTGAAGTGAACGTGAGTATATATGATAATACTGAGCGAGGCCGAGAACGTGGTCGTGGAGGTGGCTGTGGACGTAATCGCGGCCGTGGTCGGGGAGATTTTATAATCGGTATCATAATAACAATCACCCCAATAACGATGGAAAAATTTCTCGCCACCAGAAGTGGAATAGAGAAGGTAATAATGAAATATCATCGACTAGACAAATTAAGCAACCGATAAAAATTGAGAATTTATGTTATCGGTGCAGAATGAAAGGCCATTGAGCCCGTACCTGTCGTACGCCTAAACATCTTGTTAAACTATATCAATCATCAATGCTGAATAAAGGGAAAGATGTTGAAACAAATTTTGTCTATGAAAACGATGATGTGAATCAAGATCCATCTACAAGTACGCATCTGGATATATCAGATTTTCTCAATCCAGATGTAAATGATTACATACTTAATCGGGGAGAAACACAAACTAACTAAAATATCTGACTCATTATAATTTACTTTAGTGTGTTCTATTATTTCAGTGTGTGTGTGTTCTAACATATTTAACTTTTACTTATAAATATATTTGATTGTAAATGATGTTAATATTAGTACAATATGTGGTAGTACAAAGATAATTGATGGCTCCAGAAGAGCTAACATAGTACTACTAAGAGAAACAAAAATCAGTATAAAAATGCATTGTTTTCATTTATGTCTCAAAGAAATTTACTATGCTTTAAAGATATTCGTGAAAATGGATGTCATATTAAGACAAGTAATGAAGGAGAGATAAAATATTTATGCATTACAAAGACTGAATCAGGTAACAAATATGTGGTAGAAAAGTTACCTGTATTTTCCTCTAAAGTATGCTATACAAAGATTAGCATAATTGAAGTACAAATGACAGTAAACCAGAAATTTACTGATATAAATGGTCTTACCAGTAAACCAGAAGTTTACTAATATAAATGGTTTTAACAGTAAACCAGAAGTTTACTAATATAAATGGTTTTACCTGTAAACCAGAAGTTTACTGATATAAATGGTTCTACTATATGGCATAACCGGTTGGGGCATCCCGGTTCTAATATAATGCGGAAAATTATGGAAAATTCACATGGGCATCCATTGAAAAACCAGAAGATTTTTCAATCTAATGAATTCTCATGTGGTGCTTGCTCTCAAGGTAAATTGATAATTAACCCATCACAAGCAAAAGTTGGAGTTGAATCTCCAAAGTTTTTAGAGAGAATTCAAGGTAATATATGTGGACCGATTGATCCACCGTGTGGACCATTTAGATATTTTATGGTTTTAGTAGATGCATATACTAAATGGTCACACATAAGTTTATTATCAACTCGCAACCTGCCGTCTGTGAGAAATTCGATTACGATCACAATTTCCAGATTATGTGATCAAGACAATTAGCCTTGATAATACTGGTGAATTTACATCAGAGGCTTTTAATAACTATTGTACATCTATTGGAATAGATGTTGAACATCCAGTTGCTTATGTTCATTCACACAAAATGGTTTAGCTGAAGCATTTATTAAACGAATTCAGTTAATAGCTAGACCGTTGCTTATGAGAGCAAAGCTACTTGTCGTAGCTTGGGGACATGTTGTTTTATATGCAGCAGCACTTATACGCATCATGCCATCGAGTTATCATAAGTTTTCCCCATTACAATTGGCTTATGGTCAGGAGCCAAATATTTCCCATCTAAGAATTCTTGGGTGTGCGGTATATGTTCCAATTGCTCCACCACAACGCACCAAGATGGGACCCCAACGGAGATTGGGGATATATGTTGGGTATGATTCTTCTTCTATTATAAGATATCTTGAACCATTAACAAGAGATCTATTTGCGGCACATTTTACCGATTGTCATTTTGATGAAAAAAAATATTTCCAACATTAGGGGGAGAAAGTAATAGGCTGGAAAAAGAAATCAAGTGGAATATATTGCAATATTATCTTGATCCTCGTGCAAAGCAATGTGAACTAGAAGTTCAAAAGATAATCCACTTGCAAGAGATAGCGAATCAATTGCCAGACGCATTTACTGACCTAAAAAAAGTGACAAAGTCACATGTTCCAGCTATAAATGCTCCTATACGGATTGATGTCCCGATTGGACAATCCGCTAATGAATCTAAAACATGCCTGAATCGTGGAAGGCCTATCGGTTCTAAAGATAAAAATCCTTGAAAGAGAAAATGAGCAAATTATGAGAAAAGACCCGTCGAGGTAAATAAATCTCCTGACGAGATACATGACAAATCTGATCAAATACTTCCAGAAGAAGTTCAGGTACCTGTAATCATTAAGAATGATGATATCTTGATCAGTTATGTCAGTACAGGAAAAAGATGGAACCGAGAGGAAACAATTGTCGACAATATTTTTGCATATAATATAGCGCTTAATGTTATGGAAAACAACGAGGATCACAAACCTAGGTGTATCGACGAGTATCGATATTGAAATGATTGGCCAAAGAGGAAAGACGCAATTCAAGCAGAATTCAACTCACTTGAGAAGCGTGAGTTTTCCGGACCTGTAGTCCATACACCTGAAGGTGTAAAACTAGTAGAGTACAAGTGCGAAAACAAAATATAAATCACATTTTGTTGCCAAGAATAAAGCACGTCTTGTTGCACAAGAATAAAACGCGTCTTGTTGCACAAGGTTTTTCGCAAAGACCTAGAATTGATTATGAGGAGACATATTCTCCTGTGGTGGATGCAATTACATTTCGCTATCTCATTAGTCTGGCAATACATGAAAAGCTTGATATGCGTTTAATGGATGTTGTCACTTCATATTTGTATGGAATACTTGACAATGATATTTATATAAGAGAATCCCAGAAGGATTCAAGATGTATGATGCATGCAATTCAAATTCTCGAGAAGATTGTTAAATTAAATTACAAAGATCTTTGTATGGTTTAAAATGATCTGGACGGATGTGGTATAACCGTCTCAGTGAATACTTGGTGAAAGAAGGATACAAGAATGATCCTATTTGCCCATGTATTTTTCATTAGAAAATCTGTTTCAGGATTTGTTATAACAGCTATTTATGTTAATCTAAATGTTATTGGAAGTCCAGGAGAACTTTCAATAGTTGTTAAGCTGAAAATGTGCCTACGAGGATAGAACTCCCAGAAGGAGTATTATCAGGAAGGCCAGTGATCTCACCTAACGAAATACATACCCCTGCCCAGAAGAGAGGGAGGCCAATTGATTCCAAGGATTCGCATCCTCGTAAACGGGTGAGTGCACAAAATTCGAATCCCATTAGCCATAATAAAATTGGAATCTCATCCGATCTATCTCATGATATTGTTCCAGATTATGGATTCATTTGGAAAACGAAGTCGGGGGACGCCTCGACATTGACATCCGTTTCTAAGAATAAAGAAATATCAGTTAGTCATGCATGCATATATGAGATATGTAATCGCGATGAAACAATTATCAACGATGTATTTACTTATACAGTAGAAACTGAGATTATATGTTGTAATGATATTGAACCTCGCTCCGTAAATGAGTGTAAACAAAGAATTGATTGGCCTAAATGAGAGAAAGCAATCCAATCAAAGTTCGATTCCTTAAAGAAAAGAGGAGTGTTTGGACCAGTAGTTCCTACACCTCTTAGGGTTATACCCATAGGATATAAATGGGTATTTACGAGAAAAAGGAATGAGAGAAATGAGATTATGAGATATAAAGCTCGCCTTGTGATACAAGGTTTCTCTCAACGGCTTGGGATTGACTTTGATAAGACATACTCTCACGTTATGGAAGTTATTAAATTTGATATTTTGTCAGATAATGATCCAGCAGATCAGAAGTCAAGACAATTGCGATGACTGATTCACGAAGTAACTACCTAAAGCCACTTTTAAGAAGTATGTGAAAACAATTAGCTTACGCAGATTGTTAGAGCTTCCACCCTTGCATTTTTTAGGGGGAGTATCCAGACGACACTCAAATTTCATTGTACTCTTTTTCCTTCGCGCGGGGTTATTTTTCCCACCGAATTTTGTTACCCGCCAAGGTTTTAACGAGGTAATGAGCGTTTATTGAAAATATTGTGAGTTGTACTCTTTTCCTTCGAGATTATTTTTCCTAAAGGGTTTTTGCTCGGAAGGTTTTTAATGAGGCAACACGTGCGGCACAATTACCATTCAATAAGAATCTCCAAGGAGGAATAGGCGACTAAGAGATCGCGAGTAATATTTTGTTCAAGGGGAGCATCATGAAGCTAAGAAATCGTGTACTCTTTTTCCTTCACTAGAGTTTTTATCCCACATCTGGTAAGGTTTTAATGAGGCATGCTACTTAGCTGCGGACATCCAAGGGGGAGTGTTATAATATATTATTATGTGGATGTCCTTTGAACCTGAAGTGTACAAGAGAAGCTTTGCAAGATTATCTTTCGCGAAGCTTACTAAGGAATCTTTGTAAATATCTTCAGTGAAGCTTACTCGGGAAGCTTGGTAAATATCTTCAGAGAAGCTTACTAAAGGATAGTGTTTATCCTTATGGAAGCTTATAGAGGAAGCCAATTTCCACCTATAAATAGTAGGCTCTAGTTTTCATTTCAATAGACTTCAGAAGTTCTTAACTTCTACCTTTCTCTCTTGTACACTCTCTCTATAATAGTCTTGAAATAAAATAATATCTATTGAGATTATGCTCTTGGTTCTCCAGTTTTATAACAGCGACATGTTTTTTTTTAAACAATTATACTACTATTTTATTAGAAAAGTAGTCTCAGGGCCTGGGCCTATAAAATGATGATACATTTTCCTAGAAAAAGTCGCATTATTATGTGCTAGATGAATTACATTTCTATCAACTTTGCTAATAAAGGCCCTATTACATTGATTCATGAGATTTTGGATGTCCAAAATGATAGATTCTAATGAGAAATCTTTGCATACTGGGTCTTGAATATAATCTCAAGCTTGCGTTGAGTCTGTCAAAATTAGGATGTCAGAGTGAGAGTTGTGTACTGCCTATTCCATACCTTTCCAAATAGCTAGGCTCTTTGTTTGAATGCTTGATGTTGCAGTGCATGATATACTACCTACTGCGATTCTACCTGTCACTGGGTCCCAGAGTTCCCATCCAAGACCGGCCCATCGCGAATTTTATTTCCAAGAACCATCCGTGATTAAGATCTTGAGATTACTTCGTGATATTTTGTCGAGATATTCCTTAAGAGTCTTTCCATTCCACGAATCAAGACTCATAAAAGTTTCATCAGTTGGGGTGGGGAAATTGTTTGTTCGTGTCTCAGGGTTATTTGGATTTGTGGATTTTTTGGTGCCTAGGTGTGTTTTTTACTTTCTGGAGGCTTTGAAGAGCAAGGGGGAGCGAGTCAGTTATGGAGGGGTAGGCATTGTTGAATACGATGTTATTCCGGTTTATCCAGATTTCCCAAAAAACAAGAAAAGTTAAACAAATATCGAGGGTGGGTATATCTTTGGAGATCCAGGAAGTGAACCAGTCTAAGAGATTTTGTTGGGGAAGGTTAGGCGAGTGGTTTGGGTGAGTTAAAGGGGCTCGAATCCATGTTAGGTTTGCTAGACGACAATCAAGAAGAGGTGGAATTCTGATTCCTCTGAGCTTCCACATCGATTACAAAAGATTAAAGGAGTGCATTTCCTGAGATGAAGGGCTTTTTGGGTAGAGAGGATATGATTGAGTGCACGCCATATGAAGAACCGATTTTTTGGTTCTAGGGGAAGTATCCAGAGGGTATTCCAACTTTTTGAATAAATTGTCAAGGATCTTTCCTTAACCAGAGTTTCCGTGTCTTTATGAAGAGATAGGGCTATGAAGTGTCCGGTTTTAAGAGTAAAGTCCATTTTTTGTTAGTGGCCAAACGAGTTTATCTTCTCCTCCTTTTCTAGGGATATGAATTGAGTGAATGGAGTCGATGATGTGTTGGGGGAATAGGGTTCTAAGGAGTTCATCTCGCCACATCTTAGTTTGAGGGTTGAAAATATCCGCAACTAGGAGGTTAGGAAGACTGATAGCTATTGGATTTTGAGGGATGAGGGTAGGATGGTTGGGAATCCAAGAGTTTGACAGAGCTTTAATATTTTTACCATTCTTGACTAGCCAAATTAGGTTTGAGGTAAGAAGATCCTTCCCCCAGGAGATGCTTCGCTAGGCCCAGGATGCCTTGGAAGTGGCTTTGGATTCAAGAAAGTCCACTCGAGGAAAGTATTTGTCTTTGAGGGTGATACTGATGAGGGAGTTAGGTTCTGAGAAAATTTTCCAAGCTGTTTTAGCTAGACATGCTTGATTGAAAGCTCCCATATGTCGAAGAACAAGGCCTCCCAATTTTTTTGGGAGGCAAAGTTTGTTCCAGGCTACCCAGTCAATCCCCGAATTTTTGTCAAGACCAAGCCAAAGAAATTTATTGAAGATGCGGTGCAGTTCTTTAATTTGGTAGATTGGAAATTTGAAACAAAACATGGCATAACCCGGAATGGTAGCTATGACGTGCATAATAAGGATAGCACGACCCGCTAAGAAAAAGAAATTTACCTTGCCAACCTTGAAGTTTAGAGCGGACTTTTTGGCTGATATCTTGGAAGATTTGTTTTTTGAACCCATAAAACATTTGTTTTAGACTAAGGTATTTTCCATCAACTTTAGAGTTCTGGATGGAGAGGATTTTTAAAGCTTGTTGGCGTAACTCATGAGTTACTAAAGGTGAGAAGTAAATTTCACATTTTTGGAAGTTTATTTTTTCTCCAGCTTGAGCGCTGAAGGAGTCCAGGGTCCATTTGAGTAAAAAACAAGCATTGGGGTTGAGTTCAAAAGAAATGAGACAGTTATCGGCAAAGAGGAGGTGATTGATAGGAGTGGTTGATTTGCTCACTTGAATACCTTTAATAATTTTGGCTTCATTTAGATGATGAAGATTGGCAGAGAGTGCCTCCGCGCACAGGATAAAGAGGTAAGGTGAGAGAGGTTCGCCTTGGCGAATTCCTCTGGTGGGATAAAAGGAAGAAGTGGAAAAGACATTTAAAATGATTGAGTATGATACGGCCGATACACAGTCATGTATTAGATTAATCCATTTAAGCGAGAAACCTAGTTTGAGTAAGACTTTGGAGATGAAGGACCAATCAAGTCTGTCATAGGCTTTGCTAATATCAAGTTTGGCAAGACAGAGAGGCTTATTTGTGTTGGGTTTTGAGCAAACATGCGCAGCGGAATAAACCCAAAGTCTAGATCCATTCAAGATGACTAAATTAATACGGAGATTAATTTAGAATACTAACCGTGATGGAGCTTTAAAATTCTGAGATCTTCAATCTTTGTTCTTCGCGCTTCTTTGAATCACGAACGTAGGAACACGACCGCAAAACTTAGATCACGAACTTGGAGGAGTTGATGCCAACGCCCTCTATGTTTATCCACACGCGAACGAATATCAAGAACTATTCTTGATCCGGATTGCTAGACCCAATAGAAACTATTTCTATTATGAAGGCTATATGAAAACTATGATTCTTGTTCTTGGGAAGAAGAAGAATATAATTTCTCTCTTGGAGGCTTTCTTAATTGATCAAATATCAATTGTATCTGATTAGGTTATTAGGAGAGGTATTTAAACTCATTTAACCTAAACCCTTTAGGAGAAATAGGTTAAAACCCGTCACAATACGTAATCAGCAAATCTGGCCCGAACAGGACCTGCTCGACCGAGTCCTTTGAGGTGCTCGGCCGAGCGCCTCTTTAATTAACCATTCTGTTTCCCTTGCTCGGCCGAGTCCTTTTAGGTGCTCGGCCGAGTCCTTTGAGATGCTCGGCAGAGCACCAGCAGAAAGTCATTTTTAGCCTTTTAAACAATTCGTTCTTTTGTGTGTGACCCCATAGGATTATATTAAGTTGGCAATGAGCCCAAACACATTTGTACTCATAAATCATGAGCGGAATCTAGCAAGCTATCATGACTACCCAATTAATATAACTTGTCAAAGTTAGTTAATCCTTTATAGAACATATTTACAATCTCTTTGTTTCACGATGTCTATTGAACGTAAGCCATGGTCAATGGTCAACTTACATAGTTCAATGCTTTCTCGATCCCGAATGTATTGATAAGACAATCTTATTTGAGCACGGCCATGCATTTCATCAATACCATTCATCGAGTGGCCAAAGCTTGACATCTCTCTTGACGAGGAGCAAATCATTTCTTGGCTTATTACTCTTCCCTACATGATTTTGATTATGCCAATCATATTATTTATAACTACCCGGTTAGGGGTAACGTTTGAATATGTCAAACATAATGTTCATCAAGTGGAAGACTGTAATAACCGCAAGTCTAAAAATTCCAGTAATATAACTATATGAGACTTAATTATGACATTGTGACCATGACATAAATCTCATACGGGTCAGTCCAGTATTTGTTCTCCAACAAATACCCACAAGTTTAATTGTATCCCATACACCATAATCATCATATGATTATATATCAAACTTATACTAACAATTAATCATAATTATCAGGGATAGAGATTATTATAATAAACATGCAAAGGATATAATAATCAAACATTCAATATCTTTATTAAAACATAATCAATAGATAACATTAATCGTTCTCATAATGTGCCTAGAGCATACAACACCAACAATCTCCCACTTGCACTAGGCCTAATTAATGTATCGGATACCCATAGACCTAACATGACCTTCATGCTTTGCTTGTGGAAGACCCTTTGTCAATGGGTCGGCAATGTTATCATCAGTTGGTACTCTGCATATATTTACTTCTCCTCTATCAACGATCTTTCGAATGATATGAAAACGCCTAAGTATGTGTTTGGATTTTTGATGTGATCTTGGTTCCTTTGCTTGAGCAATAGCACCATTATTATCACAATAAAGGTCTATTGGGTTAGCAATGCTAGGAACTACCTCTAGTTCACCAATGAACTTTTTAATCCAAACAGCCTCTTTTGCAGCATCGGATGCAGCAATATACTCAGCTTCAGTTGTAGAATCTGCGATGATACTTTGCTTAGAACTCTTCCAGCTAACAGCACCTCCATTTAGCACAAATACAAATCCAGATTGCGATCTAGAATCATCCTTGTCGGTTTGGAAGCTTGCATCTGTGTAACCACTTACAACAAGATCATCTTCCATACCTCCATACACCAATAACGAATATTTAGTCCTTCACAAGTACTTAAGAATCGTCTTGACTGCAATCCAGTGACTCTCACCAGGATCTGATTGGTATCTACTCGTCATGCTCAAAGCATACGAGACATCGGGTCTAGTACATATCATGGCATACATGATTGATTCAATTGCGGAAGCATATGGAATCCCAATCATTCTCTCACGCTCATCAGTTGTCTTAGGACACTGATTCTTGCTTAGAGTTATGCCATGGCCTACTGGCAAATTTCCTCTCTTAGAGTTTTCCATGCGGAATCTCTTAAGAACTTTGTCAATATATGTAGACTTAAACCAATCAATTTCTTGGATCTATCACGATTAGGGATGGCAACGGGTTGGATACGGTCCGGATATTGCAAAACCCGTATCCGACCTGAGGTCACTGAACCCATATCCGTATCCGTCCGTATCCGGCTAGGGGCGAATCCGTATCCGCCCAAAGATCCGCCCAATTTAATAAAAAAAAATAAACTTGGAAAATCGAATCGGAATTAAGGAAAATCGAATCCGAAAACGGAAAATCGAATCCCAAAAATCAAATGAATCACGAAGAAAATGTACCTGACTTTGACTTCGATTTGGTGAAGGGAGAGAGATGAGAGACGGCGATGATTAGCCCAGATCCAAGGTCGTCGTCGATGAGGTCCGTCCTCTATCCTTGCTCTCTCTTCGTGTTCGTCGTCGTCGTCTTCTTCTTCTTCTTCTTCGTGGCCGGATCATCGCGTCGTCGTCGTCGTCGATGAGGTCGGTGACTCGGTCGCTCGGTTCAATCGTCGGTGTCGGCGGTCGACCTTTCTCTCTCTCTTGACGGCGGTATTGAAAAAGAAAGAAAACCCTATGACTACCTCTCTCGCCTCACACTCACACAGACACAATATATAAACAAGAGTGGGGTTGTAATTATAATTTAACATAAGGGTAAAATAGTAAATATCCATCTCAGGATTGTATACGGATCGGATACGGATGGATCTCGGACAGAATCCGAACCCGTATCCAAACCCGCCGGATTTTTAAAATCTATTACCAAACCCACCCATCCCCAGTCGGATTGTCTCGGATACAGATCGGGTTCGGTAAAATTGCCATCCCTAATCACGATAGATCCTAATGCCAAGGATATAAGCGGCTTCTCCCATATCTTTCATTGAGAAACACTTTCCTAACCAAGTATTTACAGACTGCAGTGCAGGAATGTCGTTTCCCATGAGAAATATGTCATCAACATATAGTACTATAAATAATACTACGCTCCCACTAATCTTCTTGTAAACACAAGGTTCATCTTCGTTCTTGATGAATCCAAACTCTTTGACCGATTCATCAAATCAAAGATTCCAACTCTTTGAAGCTTGCTTTAATCCATAAATGGATCTTTGCAACTTGCATACTTTATTAGAATTTTCTGGAATTACAAAACCTTCAGGTTGTGTCATATAAACATCCTCAAGTAAGTTCCCATTAAGGAACGCTGTTTTGACATCCATTTGCCATATCTCATAGTCAAAATATGCGGCTATGGCAAGTAAAATTATTATAGATTTGATCATTGCTACGGGCGAAAAGGTTTCATCATAGTCGATTCCAGGAATCTGCCTATAGCCTTTCGCTACAAGTCTAGCTTTATAAGTATGCACCTTTCCATCCATGTCAGTTTTCTTTTTGAAAACCCACTTGCATCCTATGGTTTATACACCTTCGGGCGCATCAATCAAGTTCCAAACTTGATTATCATACATGGACTTAATTTCAGATTCCATGGCTCCAAGCCATTTGTCTGAATCAGGAGGGGACATCGCTTCTTGGTAGGAGGAAGTAGGCTCGTCATCAACTATGACTTCTACTTCATTGCTATCCGTCATAAGAAATCCATATCTCTAAGGTTCGGATCGCACCCTACCAGTTCTGCGAAGAGCTTGTGTATTCTGATTAGGTTCCACAACTCCTTGTGTAACTTGATCAGATTCAACCATTGGTTCCATATTATTTTCGGGTTCTCGAACCTCTTCGAGATTAATTTTACTCTCACTAATTCCTTTGGAGAGAAACTCTTTCTCTAGAAAGGTACCATGATGTGCAACAAACACTTTGTTTTCCGCGCGGTTGTAAAAGTAATAACCCTTATTTTCCTTAGGGTAACCCACAAAATAACATTTGTCAGATCTTGGTGCAAGTTTGCCAGAGATAAGTCTCTTGACATAAGCCTCACAACCCCAAATCTTCATGAAAGACAAACTAGGTTTTCTTCAATTCCACATCTCATGTGGGGTCTTTGGAACAGATTTTGTTGGAACATTATTTAGTGTAAGAGCATCAGTTTCTAGTGCATGTCCCCAAAAGGATAAAGGAAGATCAACTTGACTCATCATGGAGTGGACCATATCTAATAAAGTCCTATTTCTCCGCTCAGACACACCTTTCCATTTTGGTGTTTCAGGTGGAGTTAATTGTGAAACAATTCCACAATATTTAAGATGATTGTCAAATTCTTGGCTTAAATATTCTCCACCATGATCAGATCGAAGTGCTTTAATAGTTTTACCAAGTTTATTTTGTACTTCATTTTGAAATATTCTAAATATCTCAAAAGATTCACTTTTATGTTTCATTAAGTAGACATAGCCATATCTACTAAAATCATCAGTGAATGTTATGAAGTATTGATATCCTCCCCTAGCACTGCTGCTCTTGGTCCACACATATCAGTATGTATGAGTCCCAATAAGTCACTAGCCCTTTCACTACTCTTAGTAAAAGGTGCCTTAGTCATCTTTCCAAGTAAACAAGACTCACAAGTTTCATATGATTCAAAATCATGTGAATCTAAAAGTCCGTCCCCATGGAGTTTTGAGATACGCTTCTCATAATATGACCAAGACGGCAATGCCACAAATAAGTATGATTTACATCATTAGGTTTGGATTTCTTATTTACATTATAAATATTCTCATTATTCCCACTTTCAACATCAAGAACATAAAGGCCATTAAATGAACATGCAGTACAATAAAGCATATCATTTAAATAAATAGATAACTTCTTATTTTTAATAAGAAAACTATAACTTTCATTGTCCAAACAAGAAACTGAAATAATATTTCTACTCAAATCCGGAACGTAATAACAATTGTTCAAAACAAGAATTAATCCGCTAGGTAAAATGACATCATATGTTCCTACGGCCAATGCAGAAACACTTGTTCCATTCCCCACGCGTAGGTCCACCTCGCCATCTTTGAGTAGCCTCCTATTCCTTAGTGCCTGCACATTTAAACAAATATGAGATCCACATCCGGTATCTAATACCCAGGAACTAGAAGTAGAAAGTAGAATATCTATAACATAGATACCTGAAGTAGACGCAGTCCCACTGCCATTCTTCTTCTTCAAATCTTCCTTGTAAACATTTCAATTGTGTTTCCAATGACCAATCTCATTGCAGTGGAAACAGATTGCATCTTTTTGGGAAGTAGGTTTAGCCACATTAGCATTGGCAACAATTGCTTTGCCAATCTTGGGTTTGACAACTTTTGTCTTAACCCCTTTTCCTTTACCTTTAGAGCCTTTTCCTTCCTTTGACACTATGAGCACAGGAGCGACTTCTTTACCGATTTTCTTTTCCGCTGTCTTAAGCATCCCATGCAACTCAGACATGGACTTATCCATCCCATGCATATTAAAGTTCATGACAAACTGATTATAGCTTTTGGGCAATGAATTAAGAATAAAATCAGTGGCCAACTCAACATCAATGGGATGGCCAAGCCTCTCTAGGTGCTCAAAATGAGCCTTCATCTTCAAAACATGAGGGCCCACAGACTGCCCTTCGCTCATCTTGTATGAGACCAAGGCATCTATAGTGTCAAACCTCTCTTGCCTTGCTTGTTCTTGAAACATATCTTTCAACGAAGCAGCAAGGTCAAATGCCTCCAAGTGTTCAAGAGTCTTCTGAAGCTCTGGACACATGGCCGCAAGCATAAGACAACCAACCTCACGAGAATCACTTTTGTGTTTCTTGTAGGCGTTTCTCTCATCCTTGGGTGCATTAGAAGCAAGTTCATCTTCAGAAACGGGCTCATCAAGAATATAGAGCTTGTCCTCATGCTTTAGAACAATTCTAAGGCTACGGATCCAATCCGTGTAGTTAGCTCCATTTTCTTGAAGTTTTTCCTTCTTAAGGATAGATCGCAATGATAGAGAACCAGTACTTTGAGCCATTATCTATAATTATGCAAACATATAATTAAATATAAGTACCAACTTAATTAAAGATATTATAAATATTAGTATTTCACAAATACTCCCACTAAATTATATAACCTTCAAATACATCCAATGTATCATGTAATTCGAATGTGCTAAGATCCATATTTCACTTAACTTTGAGTCAGCTAGGGCACGACTACTCAAAATAAGTTATTTAGGTAGACAACTCCTTGTCAATCATATCATATATGACTCTTAGATCTTTTATGAGATTTTAGACATCATATGTCTAACATGTTTTAATCTCATCTGTGCCTTAGGGCCAAAACTGTTTTAATAGCCTAATTAAGTTAAACCATTTTAAACGTATAGGAATCACTGTTTCCTCATCTTGCTCATAAATAGATAGAATTAATGCACCTACGCTAGGGCGTAACCCACATAAAGCTACCCACGTACTCACAAGTGTTTTAATCATGGATTGGCACGAAACTTAAATTTTAAAGAAGGTTCACATCATATAGCATGGTAACATGTTTATAGTCACATAATATAAACACATAAAGCATCGGTTAACAATTTAATTAATCCAATTAATTAAACTATGATTTCATGTGATTGATTTATGGGGATAAATTCTTTAACACATAATTGAAAGCTCGATTGTACGGTCGAAACTAAGCCAAAAGGCATCCACAATCCCGTACCAAATTTAAAAACTAGAAGAAACAACTATGTAAGGTCGAAACTAAACCAAAAGGCATCCACAATCCCTTACATAATGTAACTCGATTCTAAATTCTTTTGTCTCATCAATTTATTACTTTGACAATGAGATTTATTTTCAGGAAACACGGTTTCTCAAACCAGCCATCTGACAAACAAATTCAATCCAAAGTGATTTCAAACATGACATTTAATTTCAGGAAACACAGTTTCTAAAACCAGCCATCTGAAAAACAAATTCTGCCCAAAATCATTTTGCTCGGCCGAGTCCTTTGAGGTGCTCGGCTGAGCGCCTCTGTGTTTCAAAATCTGTACCTTCTGATCCCTTCTGCTCGGCCGAGTCTTATGAGGTGCTCGGCCGAGCATGCCGTCAGAACAGATTCTTCTTTTTCAATTTTAATCATAAAATTTCTTTCCCGAATCAATTAGGGTTTGGTGTTCATGATGATCAAATCACCATGTTCATCAAAACCTTGAATAAACAATTTATTCATGAATCAAGGATCATCAACAAATCAATCCAATTAATTTTTGATGATCACAAGGAACATAATAATCAAATTATTATTGCAATCTTAGATCCCACATAACGTATTTAAACGGTGCGATTTTATGCATTCCATATATCTCATATACATACATAAAACTCAGATCACATAAACATCATGAATCTAAATTCAAACAGCATGCTCACACATATAATCCAAATATATTATTAACATGTTATTACTAAAATAACTATGATGAACGGGGCTCTGATACCACTGTTGGGTTTTGAGCAAACATGCGCAGCAGAATAAACCCAAAGTCTAGATCCATTCAAGATGATTAAGTTAATACGGAGATGAATTTAGAATACTAACCGTGATGGAGCTTTAAAATTCGGAGATCTTCAATCTTTGTTCTTCGCGCTTCTTTGAATCACGAACGCAGGAACACGACCGCAAAACTTGGATCACGAACTTGGAGGAGTTGATGCCAACGCCCTCTATGTTTATCCACACGCGAACGAATATCAAGAACTATTCTTGATCCGGATTTCTAGACCCAATAGAAACTATTTCTATTATGAAGGCTATATGAAAACTATGATTCTTGTTCTTGGGAAGAAGAAGAATATATTTTCTCTCTTGGAGGCTCTCTTAAGTGATCAAATATCAATTGTATTTGATTAGGTTATTAGGAGAGGTATTTAAACTCATTTAACCTAAACCCTTTAGGAGAAATAGGTTAAAACCCGTCACAATACGTAATCAGCAAATCTGGCCCGAACAGGACCTGCTCGGTCGAGTCCTTTGAGGTGCTCGACCGAGCGCCTCTTTAATTAACCATTCTGTTTCCCTTGCTCGGCTGAGTCCTTTGAGGTGCTCGGCTGAGCACCAGCAGAGAGTCATTTTTAGCCTTTTAAACAATTCGTTCTTTTGTGTGTGACCCCATAGGATTATATTAAGTTGGCAATCACATATTTGTACTCATAAATCATGAGCGGACTCTAGCAAGCCATCATGACTACCCAATTAATATAACTTGTCAAAGTTCGTTAATCCTTTATAGAACATATTACAATCTCTTTGTTTCACGATGTCTATTGAATGTAAGCCATGGTCAATGGTCAACTTACATAGTTCAATGCTTTCTCGATCCCGAATGTATTGATAAGACAAATCTTATATGAGCACGACCAATCATTTCATCAATACCATTCATCGAGTGGCCAAAGCTTGACATCTCTCTTGACGAGGAACAAATCATTTCTTGGCTTATTACTCTTCCCTACATGATTCCGATTATGCCAATCATATTCTTTATAACTACCCAGTTAGGGGTAACGTTTGAATATGTCAAACATAATGTTCATCAAGTGGAAGACTGTAATAACCTCAAGTCTAAAGATTCTAGTAATATAACTATATGAGACTTAATTATGACATTATGACCATGACATAAATGTCTTACGGGTCAGTCCAGTATTTGTTCTCCAACAAAAACCCATAAGTTTAATTGTATCCCATACACTATAATCATCATATGGTTATCTATCAAACTTATACTAACAATTAATCATAATTATCAGGGATGAGAATTATTATAATAAACATGCAAAGGATATAATAATCAAACATTCAATATCTTTATTAAAACATAATCAATAGATAACATTAATCGTTCTCATAACGTGCCTAGAGCATACAACACCAACAATTTGTATTCTTCCCTTTCTTGACTTGTTCAGAGAGTTCATGTGCAAGTAAAATGTTGTCAAATATAAGCCGACCGGGAATAAGAGCATTCTGGTTGTGAGAAACTAGAGTTGAAATGATTGGTTTGAGGCGGCTGACTAAAACTTTGGATAAAACTTTATATAGGGTGTTATAAAGACTAATAGGGTGGAAATGGTTTGGGGAAGAGGGAGTATCAATTTTTGGGATGAGAGTTATAAGAGTTTCATTTAGGGTTAGAAGAGGAATATCAGAGTGGGGAGAGGATTCAGAGTTGATGATACTTAAAATAGCATGAGTTACCTCAATTTTGACTGTCTTCCAATTTTGTTCGTAGAATTCCGTAGTGTAGCCATCAGGACCAGGGGATTTGAGCTTTCCAAGTTGAAAAAATGCGGCTTCCACTTCACTTGGAGTGAATTGTTGGTCAAGGGTCAGGGTTTGGGTGTCTGTGAGGTGGTGTTTTATGTGAGAAATCGTATCTATATCCAGTTGTAGAGGAGATTGGTTACCCTGTAGTCTTGTAAGAGGAGAGTTTGATGCTGAGTTTGGTGTTAGAAGATTTTAAAAGTGGTTGATGAAGGTGTGTTGTATTTCTTATGTGTCCTTCGTCCAAGAGTTGTCTTCCTTTTGGATTCTACTAATTCTTGTGGTTTTTTCCTTTATTGTTGCTATGCGATGAAAATAACTAGTGTTTCTATCTCCAAGGGTGTACCAGTTCAGCTTAGCTCATTGGGTCCAGTATTCATTGAGGGCTTCTTGTAGATGGTCAAGTTTCCCATGATCTCTATGTATAGCTGTTTTTAGGGTTACAAGTTGGTGGGGTGGGAGGTGGAGATGAAGTTTTCTCTAGTGCATATTAAGGGATTGGGTGGTGATGCTTATTTGGGTTCGAAGGTTTTCAACAGTACCCCAAGACCAGTTCTTATAGCGATGGAGGAGGATGGTTTGTTTTTCTATGATATTTTGGAGAAGGTTTTGGTTCTGGTTCGAGGGGAATTTCCATACTTTTGAAAGGATATCTTGGTTTTCTTGAAAGAGAAGCCAGAAGTTTTCGAATCGGGTTCTAACTGGGAGTTTTTTTTTTAACTTCTTTGAGGTGAAAGGATTATAGGACTATGATCAGATCTGGTAATTGGTAAGGTATATGTGTGGGCTTCTGGAAAAATGATAATCCAGTCAATGTTACAATGGTATCTATCTAATCTGAAAAATGTATGTCCATTTGTCCAAGAGAAATGACATCCCTTATTGGGAACCTCTATGCAGTCAGAGTTGTCCATGAAAGTCCTAATGTGTTGCCATCCAATAAGGTGTTGCCGTCCAATAACTGGGTTTCCACTACTACTTATTTTGTAACTATTATTAAGGGCTTGGTTTAGATCTCCAATAATCGAAATTGGTCCATTGAGGTTTGATAAAGTTTTGGTCATGTCTATCCAGAATTTCTTCCTCTTATGTGTTAGTGTTGGTGCCCTAGGCACGTTTATTTAAACGTAATGTATGTTATCATTTTATTCATATTAATAAAAAGATATTTTGATTATTATTGTTGTTCATGTTTACTTATAATAATCTCCGTCCTTAGTGCTTATGAAGCATTAATATAAGTCTAAATGATCATGGGATGATCATGTTAGACTTATGAGTACTTATTGGAGAACAAGGTACTGGACATGACCTGCTCTACGATATTTATGTCATGGTTAATGTCATATATAGATCTCATATTAGTTATGTCATTTGAATCCTTAGACATGAAGTTATTATAGTCTTTCACTTGATGAACATTATGTTTGAGATATTCAAACGCTACCTTTAACCAGGTAGTTATAAAGAGTATGATTGGCATAATCGGATTCACGTAGGGATGAATAATAAGTTAAATGGATTTGTCCCTCTTCGGAGAGATGTCAAGCTTGGGCCCCTCGTAGAATGATGTTGATGAAATGTTTGGCCAAACTCAAATGAATTGATTGGATCAATGTCATTTGGATTATCAACATATTCGGAACCGAGAAAGTATTGAACAATTACAAGTTGACTCAATGACCATGACTTGTGTTCAATGACATCGTGGACAAAGGGATTGTGATATGTTCTATAAAGGAATACGAACTCGTATATAGTTACACTATTTGGGTAGGTATGACAGTTTGCTAGAACCTAATCATATCTTATGGGTTTATGTTTAAATCCATTGGCAACTTAGTGTAATCCTATAGGGTCACACACAAATAGAACGAATCCTAAAGGACTTAAATGTAATTTGGGTCGAAGGGCCTTTGTGGGATTTTAGGAATTTAGAGGAGAAAACCGGAATAGAGGAGGGTCCGGGCAGACCTATACAAGGACCCGGCCGGACCTCCTACTAGACCCGGGCGGACAAAGCCAATTCGGCCTGGGATTTTCTTAGTCCTATTTTTTGCGGGTTTGACCACTTGTTACCTATTTGGAATAGGAGAAACAGGTATAAAAACCTCCTCTAGTTGCCCTAATCAGTCCCATTGACTTGTGAGCCTCCAAAGAGTTTGTGAGGGTTATTTTCTTGTTCTAAGAGATCCCTATATTGAAGAACAAGAACATCACAAAAATTCCATATAGTTCTAAAACAATTGTGAAAGCGTGTTCACAATTTGGTCTAGCAACCAAGATCAAGAAGCTTCGTGATATTCGTTCGAGGTGTGGATACCAATAAAGGGTGAATCTTATCATCTTCAAAGTTCGTGTTCTTGCTTTTGTTCGTGATCAAGTTTCAAGTCTCCACCAAGAATCAAGGTTGTTAATCAAAGGCTTCAAGGGTTAGTGATGTGGCGGATTTTGTATATATTATTTCCCTTATTTTCCTATGTATTTTCATTCATTTTGATGCACTTAGACTAGTTTTGATGTATTTGGGGCATTATTTATCAATCGGGTTTTTATTGTAATCCGGGAGTAGAATAGTCGTTTTTATTTATTTATTTTTCCGGATGTAATTTTTGGTGAGCTTCAAAGTCATGTCTCAAGGATCAAGAATAGTCAAAGTCAAGGCAAAGTTAAAGTCAACCGGAGCGGAGCAGTATAAGACCAAACTGCAAATAACTGGAAGTTGAGGTACTGTTTTGAAATTTCTGAAAGTTGGAGGACTAAACTAAAAATATGAAGACTCCAGGGACTAAAATGAAAATTGTGGAAATCGGTTTTCCGCACAAGCCTGGCAGCGGCTGATCTGGCGGCTGGGTGGTGATTTTCTGTTTCTTTTTTCTTTTATTTTATTATTATTTTTGAATAGGGATTATTAGTTTTGTATTAGAATTAGTTTAGGTCAGTATTCTTTTCATTTTTTAGAAAAACACTACGTTCTTTTCTTTCTCTCTGGAGCTTTGTAACCCTTTAATGGAGAACTAAACTCCATAACTTTGGATTGTGAGATTGAACCTAATCTATTTCAATTGAGGTAATTTTCTTAATCTTTTATTTAATCTATTCATAATTTTGCTTGTTCTGATTTTAGATTTATAACTAGGGTTTGTGGATTTGGCCAATCCAATAGTTCTTTTTATGAATCTTTGCTAGAATTCTCTGTTCTGTGCCAGAATTAGGGTTTTCACCGTAGCATCTTCACGAATTATGTATGTGCCATAGCAATTCGGGAGGTAGGCAAAATTTAGCGATTATCTAGTAAACCTAGAAAGCGTTCTTGATCTTAGTCTCTTAAATTGAATCAATTAGTCTTTAAACCTTTTTTGTGCCAGTCTAGGTTTGATTTTAATTAGGGTTTATAGTGAGTGTGTCACTGCTATAAACTAAACTGTAAGAAGAGACATAGATTGAAATACATCTCGTGATCAAGTGAATAGGATTAACAGAGAAAAAGAAGTACCGATGAAATTGAATTAGAAGACGGGGATATGGATCAATCTGAAGTGCTTTTTAATCATTGTTTTAAACACATTTAGTTTAATTTCCCGTCTAGGAATTAATTACAATCAAAATCAACCCCCCCAATCTGGTTAAGTGACTAGTTCGCAGATAATCACTGTTTTTCATGGATCGACCCTGACTTACCCTAATTACATTATTAGCGGCCGAGTTTAGGTCTAATTTAGTAGGTGTGCGCGACTAAGCCTACCAAATTTTGGCGCTGTTGCCGGGGAAGGGTGTTATTGTTTGCGTTCTTTTTCTTCTCTTTTCTTTTTATTTATTTATTAATTTATTTATTTATTATTTATTTATTTATTTATTTATTTATTTATTTATTTTTCTTTAATTAATTTTCTATCTTTTTTAGTTATCATTATTACTTGTTATCCTGTAGTATGGAACCGTGTATGGTCCACACCCGTTCTACTAACGATTTGATTGTTCCGTTTGATCCAAAAATCGAAATATCTTTCAGGAAAGGACGACAACAAAGCATGAGAGTCAAGGGGATTTTGTTAGCTGAAGAGATGGAAGATAATCAGAATCAAGCTGGGGTGGCGCTGATGGAAATAATGCAGGTGGTGGTGGTGCAGAAGGTAGACGAGTGGTTCCACCACAGACATTGAGGCAAAGGACTACCCCGAATTGGAATGAGCAACCACATGCCGTCCAATTCCCTACCTTACCTGCCAGGGTGGCGTTTGAGTTGAAGCCGGGGCTACTGAACCAGCTACCGCACTTTTCAGGGATGCCTGGAGAGGATCCTAATCAGCACATCTTTCAGTTTGTGCAAATCTGTCAGAGTATGAAGCCGGCAGTGCTTCCGATCGAGCATCTGTTATTGAGGGCGTTTTCTTTAACACTGAAAGATAATCCAAACGGGTGGTATTATCACTTGCCACCCATCGAGCATCTGTTATTGCGGCCTTTTCTTTAACACTGAAAGATAATGCAAACGGGTGGTATTATCACTTGCCACCCAACATCATTACAACATGGCAGCAGATCCTAGAAGAGTTTTTCCCTCAGGACCAGATTAATGTTATGAAGAGGGACATCAGCAATATGGAGCAGAAGGTAGATGAGACCCTATATGACTACTACAATCGCTTCCACAAGCTGTGTAGGAGTTGTCCATATCACGGGTTTACTGATGATCAGCTGATAGTCTACTTTCATGGGGGGTTGACCATCCAGGATAAGAGGTTAGTGGATTCATGCTGGGGGGGGGGAAGTATTTTGAATAAGACCACCAAGGAATCTAAGAGGTTGATCGATGAGCTAGTTAAGAGTACAAGAACCCACAGCAAGAGATCAAATATGAGACAGGTTAGTGCAGCTAGTTCGAGCAGTGGGGTGTCTAAAAAGTTCGAGAAAGATATGGAAGATCTTAAGGGTATGGTGAAGCAGTTGGTTCTGGGATAGACACCGAAGCCGTGTGGGATTTGTTATAACATCACGAATCCTACGGATTCGTGTCCTTCTCTGCAGACAGGCGAGATGGAAGATGTCAATGCAGTTGGGTTTGCACAGTAGGGACATAGACCGATGGTAACACCTATAACCCCAACTGGAAAAATCATCCTAATTTTAGATGGGGTACAGGTCAGCGGCAGAATCAGCCGGGTGGTCAGGGACAGCAGTTCGGTAATCAGCAGGGTTATCAGCAGCAGCAGCCATACCAGGATAATCAGTTCAACTCTTATAGACCACCATATGGGCAGCCGTAGCAGAATGCTCTGGGACAGTCTATAGAGGCATTGCTGAATTATTTGGCACAGTGTTAGCACCATGAATAAGAATTTTCAGCAGTATCAGCAGCGTACATATGAGAGCATTGGGAACCTGTAGAAACAGATGGGTCAGGTAGCTGATGCAGTGGGACGGATAGAAGCTAGGTATTCGAGGAAGTTTCCATCTCAGACTGAACCGAATCCTAAGCAGAATGCATGTGCGATCACTCTTAGCAATGGTAAGGAGTTGCAGGATAAAGTTGTAGCTGAGGAACCGGAGATAGAGGTTGAGGTTGCAGAGCCAGTCTAGAAGGCACCAGATCGGACAGAGACTACACCAGAAGTTAAGGCTCCTGCATATGAGCCTGATGTTTCATTCCCGGAGGCCCTGAAAGAACATCGAAAATAGGAGCCTGACAAGGCTATTTTCGATACTTTCAAGAGGTTAGAGGTTAATATTCTTTTTTTGGACCTTCTTCAGACTGTCCCGAGGTATGCAAAGTTTTTGAAGGAATTGTGTACTCTGAAGAGGAATTAGAAGGAGAGGAGTAAGAAGAAGGTTAAGGTTAGTGAGCACGTGTCTGCAGTGTATCAGAGGAAATTGCTGATCAAGAGAGAGATTCTTATCTAGGTGAGGGAGAGACGCTTCCGGTAGTGATTTCTAGCAAGTTGACTGAGGATCAAGAGAAGAGGTTGATTGAGGTGATCTGGGAGCGAAAATTTGCGATTGGTTGGACTATTGCCGATCTCAAGGGCATTAGTCCATCTTTATGTATGCACCAGATTAACTTAGAGGAGGGTGCAAATCCGGTGAGGCAACCACAGAGGACGCTTAACCCGCCGATGATGGAGGTGGTGAAGAAGGAGGTCCTGAAGCTACTACAGATAGGGATCTTCTATCCCATCTCTGTCAGCGAGTGGGTGAGCCCCACACAGTGTGTGCCCAAGAGGGGCGGGATCACGGTCTCCCAAAATCAAAAGGGAGAGATGGTTCCAACCCGGGAGCTAACGGGGATTTGCGTGTGCATTGATCTCCGACGGTTAAATGAGGTAACTCGTAAAGACTATTTCCCCCTCCCCTTTATTGATCAAATGTTGGAAAGGTTAGCCGGAAGGGCGTATTTTTGTTTTCTTGACGGTTTTTCTGGGTATTTTCAAATACCTATTGCCCCAGAAGACCAAGAGAAAACTACATTTACTTGCCCCTTCGGCACATTTTCCTATCGGAGAATGCCGTTTGGATTGTGTAATGCACCTGGGACTTTTCAAAGGTGTATGATGAGTATTTTCTCTGAGTATGTGGAAAAGTTTATGGAAGTTTTCATGGATGACTTCACTGTCCATGGAGACTCATTTGATGAATGCCTTGCTCATTTAGGACTAGTGTTGGATAGGAGCATTGAAACTAATTTGGTCCTAAATTTTGAAAAATGTCACTTTATGGTCGAGCAAGCATTGTGTTGGGTCATGTTGTGTCTAAAAAGGGTATCGAAGTTGACAAAGCTAAGATTGATGTCATTTCGTCACTTCCTTACCCTACCAATGTGCGTGAAGTCCGGTCTTTTCTTGGTCATGCCAGGTTTTATCGGCGGTTTATTAAGGACTTTTCAAAGATTGCTTCACCTCTATGCACCCTGTTGCAAAAAGAGGTTGATTTTAATTTTGATGATAATTGCAAGCAATCTTTTAATGAGTTGAAGTCTAGGTTGACAACCACCCCCATTATTCAAGCACCCGATTGGTCTCGTCCCTTTGAGATCATGTGTGATGCTAGTGATTATGATGTGGGGGCGGTTTTGGGTCAAAAAGTGGAGCGTGCCTCGCATGTGATTTATTATACGTCTATGACCTTAAATGGGGCACAGAGAAATTACACCACTACTAAAAAAGAGATGTTGGCGGTGGTTTTTGCACTAGAGAAATTTAGGTCCTACTTGTTGGGTACTAAAATAATTGTTTACACCGACCACGCTGCTCTTAAGTACTTGATGTCTAAGAAAGATGCTAAACCGAGACTCATTCGGTGGATTCTCTTATTGAGTGAGTTTGATATAGAGGTTAAGGATAAAAAGGGGGCTGAAAATTTAGTTGCCGATCATTTGAGTCGCCTTGTAGTAAAGGAGAACAAGCCTTATAAGCAAGCCCCAATCCGGGGTGAGTTTCCTGATGAGGTTCTTTGGGCAATTAATTCAGTTGCCCCATGGTACGCGGACTTGGTCAATTTTCTTGTCTCTAATAAATTCCCTCCGGGGATGTCAAAATCTAAAAGAGACAAAGTCCGTAGTGATGCCAAGTATGATGTATGGGATGAGCCCAACTTGTGGAGGCATTGTGCCGACCAAGTCATTCATTGTGCCGACCAAGTCATTCGTAGGTGCATTCCCGATAGTAAGGTGGCCTCTATTCTTAAGTTCTGTCATGAGTATGCGTGTGGTGGTCATTTTGGTGCGAAAAAGACTGCTAGAAAAGTCTTGGATTGTGGCTTCTTTTGGCCAACTTTGTTCCGGGATGCGGCCACTTTTTGTAAGTCTTGCGATAGGTGCCAAAGGGTTGGTAATATTGGGCGCCGTGATGAAATGACACAAACCCTCATTGTGAAATATTTGATGTGTGGGGGATAGACTTTATGGGTCCGTTCCCTAATTCTTGTGGGTTTGTGTACATTTTGCTTGCGGTTGACTATGTGTCCAAATGGGTGGAAGCCATCCCTACCCGCACCGATGATTCAAAAGTAGTGGTCAATTTCCTTAGGAGCAAAATTATGTGTCGGTTTGGGATGCCAATGGCCATTATTAGCGATAGGGGGACTCATTTTTGCAATAAAACAGTCGAAGCTCTAGTCAAGAAATATCACATCACCCATAAGGTGTCGACTGCTTATCATCCCCAAACAAATGGCCAAGCCGAGGTATCCAATAGAGAGATAAAATCCATCCTTGAAAAAACTGTGAACCCAAATAGGAAAGATTGGAGTCAAAGGCTTGATGATGTGTTGTGGGCTTACCGGACGGCATATAAGACACTGATTGGTATGTCACCATATCGATTGGTGTTTGGAAAACCTTGCCATTTACCGGTGGAGCTTGAACACAAGGCCTATTGGGTGGTCAGAAAGTTCAACATGGACTTAGAGGGTTCCAGTGAGGAGCGAAAATTGCATTTGAGTGAGTTGGATGAGATTAGGAGAGATGCCTATGAGAATAACCTTCTTTACAAAGAGCGAGCGGAGATATGGCATGATAAGATGATCATTAGAAAGGACTTTTAAGGTTGGTCAAAAAGTCCTTTTATTTGATTGCCGTCTTCGTTTGTTTCTGGGCAAGTTAAGGTCTCGGTGGACCGGCCCTTATGTGGTGAGGGAGGTGTCCCTGCTTGGGATGGTGGTAATCTCAATTCCTAATGAGGACAAAGGATTCAAAGTTAATGGTCAACGGTTAAAACTATATTTTGAGAACGAAGTCGTGAATACCGCGGATTTGGAGGTGATTGATCTCCAAAACCCGGTATATGTTTGACAGCTTTGGGTCTAAGTCTTGTCAAAGACTTTAAACTTTGATACATGTCGGGTGCGTTCCCGGCGTTGAGTCTAGCTTAAGACGGTAAAGAAGGGCGGCTAACCGGGAGGCAACCCAGAATTTATTTTCTTATTTTGTTGGTTATTGTGTACATTATGCTTTTGATTTTAATTTTTATATTTTGAATTGGTGCTAGTGAAGGGTATCTTTTTGTTTGTGTTGGTGCAGGAAATCATAGCATGGGGGCACTTGGTCAAAGCGGGGCAGGCCTGGAAAAAAAAACTGCCAGGCATTATCACGACTCGTGCCACCTGGCACGACTTGTGACGAGTGTATCTGCCCGTGTGATCCAGTCGTGATCATGAGTGACCATATGAGTAATTTTCTATCTGCACGTATGCCTCATCCGTGATCACGCGTGACTCATATTGGCACGACTCGTGACCCACGTAACTGTTAGATCATTATGGCTTGCATCACAAGTTATTTAGCACCTTCCATATATAAAATCATGTCTATAATATCAATATACAATATAGTCAAACCTAGTCAATGTGTAGAATCCCTGAAATGTAATTTACCTATTTATGATGGGAAAAATGGTAAATTAACATTGCTTAAGAATGAATAGGTATGGTCCCTAAATGAAATATCACCTTGTCTCCTATATAAAGGGCCTTCCATCAACCCTAGAGACTACTTGATTTCTTACTTTCTCATTCTAATACAATCTTCATTTTGCTAAGAAGACATTGAGAGTTTAAGAGACATTATCATTTAGAAGATCATCTCCCTTACATCTTCATCTAAGATCTCCCTAAAGTCAAGACTATGGATTCAACAGGTATACTCGCTTCCTCCTTTATCTCCTTCCTCAATCTCCTACTGAATATGAGTGTGGCATTCAGGGTTAAATTGTTCCAACAATTGGTATCAGAGCCCGCTCATTTTTAGTTTGAGTTTGAGTTCTTTTAAGAAAGCTTTTATGCTTTACTTTGATTCATTTTCCCTGTTGAATCATAAGGTTTTGATGTTGATTAGGGACTCTAATAGAGTACTGATGATCTTCATCTAAATTAAGAAAATGGTTTGAAAGTTTTGATCATTAAAACTCAATGGTTCAAGTGTGACTATCCCTTCATAACATGGTTTTATGTCTAGTGCATACCATGTGGATCTACTCACTTGATTCCATTAATTTTAAAGCAAGATTATCCATAAATAACATGGTTTTATGTTTTAAGTACATACCATGTGGATCTACTTGCAAATCATTGATTTGGGAAAGTTTAAACAAAAATTAAAAAATGCAGAAAATTGATCTGCTCGACCGAGTCTTATGATATGCTCGGCCGAGCACATGAAAAGGCGCGAACTGCTCGGCCGAGTCTTATGATCTGCTCGGCCGAGCACATGAAACAGCGCAAAAAATGACATAAACCGGTCGGACCTTTGGTCGAGTCCGGTCGGTTCGCTTGAATAACCCGGTCGGGTCTTTGGATATGCCCGGTCAGACCAAGCCCTGCACGGTCGTGCATTTGGTTTTGCACGGTCGTGCATAGTATGTCGACAAAAGGCAAATGTTTCTGATTAAGGTGCTCGGCCGTGTCCTTTGCCATGCTCGGCCGAGCATATAAATTTCACAAGGGCGTGTCTTTGGTTTAGCACGGTCGTGCTCTTCATTTCGAATTGACCAAAACATTCTGTATTTGGTGCTCGGCCGTGCACTTCTCTATGCTCGGCCGAGCATGTACTGTTCACAGGTTTTGGAAAATTTTTAATTCTGCTTAAATTTTGTTTTCCCCTTTGATCAAAACATTCATTTTTCAAACCTTAAAGCCCCGATTAATTATATGCTTAAATAATTTTATTCATTGTTTAAATAATATTATCACCTAAGTGATTAACGTTATTTAAATGCAAAATTATTAAAGTGTTGAATGTTTAAGTTAATATGTGAATGACTTGAATTTTCCAAAAAATATCTTGACATTTGACTAAACTTGAGCATTCATGTGATGACAAATAAAATCAACATTAAATTGTTTTATTAAATGCTTAAGACTACCCAAAGGAAGATTATGCATTTAATCAAATATTGTTCAAATTACTTGTCATCTAAGACAATTATTTATGAATCAACTCGCAATCCAAAGATTAGTTTTGATGTCATATTAATTGCCTTATTGATGGATTTCATTTGATATAATTAATCTTTTATTCATAATGTAGTTACTTATTATTGTTTTGTATTCACTCTTGTTCTCAATTCCTAACAGATTTACTTAACGCTTCTTCTATTACTACTGCGATGAGCACAATTCCGATGCTTAATGGGACAAACTTTAAAACTTGGAAAAACAAAATAGTCATGATCTTAGGCTGTATGGATATTGACCTCGCATTTAGGGAGCCGTTTCCTCTTCCTCTTAATGATGAAAGCACCCCTGAGGACCGCTTATATTCTGAGAAGTGGAAACGCTCTAATCACGTGAGACTAATGATTATGAAAAATGTTGTCCCGGAAATATTTTTAAACAGTGTTCCCGAGGACGTTGATGCTAAGACTTTCCTAGAGACCCTTGAAGAACGCTTTACAAAAAGAAAAAAATCGGAAACAAGTTCTACCCTAAGGAAACTTGTTTCCATGAAGTACAAGGGTACCGGGAATCTTAGGGAGTATATTTTAGAAATGCTTCATCTTTCTACCAAGCTAAAAGCACTTAAGTTAGAGGTGACTGAAGAGCTCCTTGTGCATTTAGTTTTGATCTCTCTTCCTCCTCAGTTTGGTCACTTTGAGGTGACCTATAATTGTCAAAAGGACAAGTGGAACATTAATGAATTGATTTCACATGTGACACAAGAGGAAGATAGGTTGAAGCAATCTAAGGTAGAAAGTGCTCACTTAGCATCTACCTCTTCTCATGGGACTAAGAGAAGAGGGAAAGAAATTGCGGTGACAATCAACAAGAAGCCTAAGGGATCTAACGATCATAAAGAAAAGAAGTGATTCTTTTGCAAGGACCCTACACACATGAAGTACGACTGCCCTAAGTATCACGCTTGGCGTGCTAAGAAAGGTATGTCATTTGGTCTTGTTTATACTGAGGCTAATTTAGTTTCAATTCCTACATATACATGGTGGTTGGATTCTGGTGCAACAACTCACATTAGTATGTCTATGCAGGGTTGCCTGAATTACCGAAGACCTAGCGAAGATGAAAGATTCATCTATATGGGAGCTGGGAACCCGGTTGAAGTAATAGGCATAGGGACCTTTAGGTTGTTATTAAGTACTGGTTATTATTTTCTTTTAAATAATACATTCATTGTACCTTCATTTAGAAGGAATTTAATATCTATCACAGTTTTGAACAAAGAGGGTTACTCTTGTTCGTTTGGAAATAATAGATGTGATCTTTATTTTAATTCCATTATTGTTGGTACTAGTACTTTATCAAGTAGTGATAATCTTTATTTGCTTAACACTACTCAAACAATCAATGAGTCTCATAATAATTAAACTAAAAGTAAAAAGCGAAAGTTTTCAAGTGAAAATTCTTATACCTTGTGGCATAGGCGTTTAGGTCATATCTCCAAAAGGAGAATTGACAAGCTTGTGTAAGAGGGAATCATAAATAAACTTGATAATCCTGAAAAGGACTTTTGCATTGAATGCCTAAAAGGAAAGTTTACAAACACGAAAAGGAAAGTATCCTCGAGAGCATCAAGTGTCTTAGAACTAATACATACGGATATTTATGGGCCATTTCCTACTATTTCTTGGAATGGTCAACAATATTTTATTACGTTCATAGACGACTACTCTCGATATGGATACATTTATTTACTTCATGATAAATCTCAATCTTTGGACGTTTTCAAGTCTTTTAAGGCTGAAGTTGAAAATCAACTAGGTAAGACTATTAAGAACGTTAGATCCGATCGTGGTGGGGAGTACTATGGTCGGAATGACGGTTCGGGAGAACAACGTCCAGGTCCTTTTGCTCGCTATCTTCAAGAGTGTGGGATTGTCCCTCACTACACTATGCGGGGTACGCCTAGCATGAATGGTGTAGCTGAGAGACGTAATAAAACCCTTAAGGATATGGTAAGAAGTATGGTTTCTTGTACTTCTTTACCTCACTCATTATGGGGCGATGCTTTGAAAACCGCAACTTATCTTCTCAATAGGGCTCCCTCTAAGGCTACTAACAATAAAATCATTTATGAATTATGGACGAATAAGAAACCGTCCTTAAATCATCTTCATGTATGGGGTTGTCCAGCAGAAGCTAGGCCTTATAGGCCTAATGAAAGAAAATTGGACGCTAAGACAGTTAGTAGTTATTTTGTGGGGTATGCCGAGAGATCGAGGGGCTATAAATTTTACAACCCAAAAACTAGAACCTTTTTTTAAACGGGAAATGCTAGGTTCTTTAAGGATGTTGAATTTAGAGGGGAAATAAGGAATAATAATTTTGATTTTGAAGAGGAAGAGGTATCCATTTCTATACCTCTTCCCATTATAGTTCCAATCGGAAATCAAGTACTTGTACCTGAAATTCAAGAGGAACATGCAAATCAAAATATTAACTCCCCTATAAATGTTGAACAACATGAAAATGTTGATCATAATGAGGAAATTCAACAACCTCAAAATGAGGAAGAACCAGTGCCTTTAAGGAGATCCACTAGAGTAAGAAGAAGTGCCATTTCAGATGATTATGAGGTGTATCTTGCCGAGAATGAAGGACACCTAGGTTTAGTGGGAGATGAGCCTCTCATGAAGCCATTAAGAGTCCTAATTCTCATAAATGGATCAATGCCATTAATGAAGAGTTGAAATCTATGAAAGACAACGACGTTTGGGATCTTGTCCCATTACCTAAGGATGTGAAACCTATTGGTTGTAAATGGATATTTAAAACCAAAGGGGATTCACAAGGTAATGTAGAGAGACATAAGGCTCATCTTTTCGCTAAAGGGTTTACTCAAAAAGAAGGCATTGATTACAAAGAAACATTTTCACCGGTATCCTCTAAAAATGCTTTTAGGATCATTATGGCTTTAGTGGCACATTTTGACCTTGAGCTTCATCAAATGGATGTAAAGACAGCTTTTCTCAATGGCGACATTGAGGAAACTATCTATACGAAGAAACTAGAAATGGTGACTGATTCGGATCAAACTAGTCAACTAGTTTGTAAACTTAAGAAATCCATTTATGGGCTCAAGCAAGCATCTCGTCAATGGTACTTAAAATTCAACCAAGTTATTCCTTCATTTGGCTTTGAAATGAATCTTGGTGAAGATTGTGTGTACCATAAGTTCAGTGGGAGTAGATTTATATTTTTGGTCTTATATGTGGATGACATTTTACTTGCTAGTAATGATAAGGATCTTCTTAAGGAAACCAAGAAATTTCTCTCAAACAAATTTGAGATGAAAGATCTTGGAGAAGCTTCTTTTGTATTAGGAATCCAAATACATCGTGATCGCTCACGGGGTATGTTAGGATTATCACAAAAGAGCTATATAGAGAAGGTATTACAAAGGTTTAGCATGGAAAATTGTAAACAACATGACACCCCGGTCTCTAAGGGAGATAAGTTCAGTCTAAAGCAATGTCCTAAAAATAATCTTGAATCCAAGTATATGGAAAATATCCCTTACGCATCGGCAGTAGGAAGCCTAATGTATGCACAAGTCTGTACTCGCCCAGATCTTGCCTTTATTGTTGGCATGCTTGGGCGATATCAAAGCAATCCGGGAAGAGAACATTGGGTCGCAGCCAAAAGAGTGATGAGATACTTACAAAACACGAAGAACTACATGCTTACATATTCAAAGTCGGATCATCTTGAGATCATTGGTTTTTCCGATTCCGACTTTGCTGGATACCAAGATAGTCGCAAATCGACATCGGGTTATGTCTTCACTTTGGCCGGTGGAGCGATATCTTGGAGAAGTGCCAAGCAAACATTAGTAACTACTTCCACCATGGAAGCCGAATTTGTTGCTTGCTATGAGGCATCCAATCAAGCTATATGGCTGCGTAAATTCATTGAAGGACTGCGAATTGTCAAAGGTGTTGAAAGACCGCTTAAGTTATATTATGACAATCGGGCCGCGGTATTGTACTCCAACAACAACAAGAGTTAATCTAAATCTAAGCATATAGATATTAAGTTTCTTGTTGTGAGAGAAAGAGTACAAAATGAACAAATAGAAATAGAACTTATTGGTACAAACTCCATGTTAGCGGATCCATTTACTAAGGCGTTATCTCCTTTAGTTTTTCACGAGCATGTTGCTCATATGGGTGTAATAACTTTTGATAATGCTTAAATAAGTGGGAGTTTTTAATGTTTTCTATTTCCTTGTGTTGTTTTTAATTTTGATCTCATTTGGTTAAAAGTAGGACTAGTTGGAGAATATATATATGCATTCTTCATATATATTCGTTAATATTCCATGCTACATATCTATACTTAATCTATGTCATTCAGTTGGATATATATATGTGATTAATGTGGGTTTAGTTGCGAATCAATTACAACGACTGCCCCTTTAGTCCTTATACTTATATGACTAATGGACGGGATTGGTTTCGAATGACAACAAAGTGCACATAAGGGTTGTCATTTGTGTTATAAATATGATTGAAAGAATTTTATTAAGTGAAGGTATATGTTATAATAATCCAAGTGGGAGATTGTAAGAACATGGATTAATATAACATATAAATACTTAATAATATAATGATCAATATTATAATATATAGTATAAAGTATAGAACTCAACATAATGTGTAGAATTCCATAGTATAAGGCTACCATTAAATAATGGGCATAATGGTAAACTCTTATACATGAATAGGTGTAGTCCCTAAGTGAGGTGCCTATTCCCTTCCTATATAAAGGCCATTCCATCAGCCATAGAAGGGACCGAAATTTTGATTATTTTCTCATTTATAAACTCTTCATAAAGATCAAAGAAGACAAGAGAATAAGGCACAATCACTTAGAAGATCTACTCCTCTCTTCTTTAAAGACTATCTTCTTACTTCATCAAGAACAAGACTAAGAACAATCATGGAATCACAAGGTACACGCTTCCGTCTTCTTCTTCTTCTTCTTCTTCTTCTCAATCTTAATCTAGTTGTGAGTCGGTTCATGGTTTGATGGATCATTTTGTTCCAACATTTTATACTCATAACACTTACTCCCTCCGTTTCATGTGAATTGAGACTTATTTCCCTTTTCGTCCGTTTCACCTCAATTGAGACGGCCCAAAATGGCAAACTTTTTAATATTTTATATTCACCCAACCCCGCCCATTTAACCCCACTAATTCTCTGTCTTTATTTTCCACCACTCATTTTATCCAACCAACACTACTATTTACCCCACTCATTCTATCTATTCATTTTCCACCACACATTCACTACTTTCTCTTAATTATTGTACCTTTTTTTTTGTCTCAATTCACATGAAACGGAGGGAGTACATCACTTCCACCATTTTTTAATCTCTGTGTAAATGAGAGGGTGGACATATACTATGGGACAAAGGGAGTACTATATATCATTATTATAGGAAGGTCTCAAATGAGAACCAAAACAAAATGAGAACGGTGAGATAATAAATACGGTGGATACACTTGGATAGAATAACTAATTTTCAAAATACACTTGGTAAGTGTATCCAAGTGTATCTATAGGGCTGTAAACGAGCCGAGCCGAGTCGAGTCGAGCTTTGGGGTGTCGAGCTCCAGCTCGTTTAAAACTTATCGAGCTCGAGTCGAATCGAGCTCGCGAGCTACTCGCGAACAACTCAAGTCGATATCGAACTCGAGCTTTAACGAGCTGAGCTCGAGTTTTTTTTTTTTTTTTTTTTTTTAAATATGATCTTAACGAGCTTATCGAGCAGAGTTCGAGCCGTTCGAAAACAAAAAACAAGTTTAATGAGCTTATCGAGCTGAACTCGAGCTTTTAACGAGCTAAATGAGTCGAACACGGTCGACTCGATAACAAAAACGAGCTTGATAATCGGTTCGAGCTCGACTCGAGCTACACCTCGAGCTCACTCGAGCTCACTCGAGCTCGAGCTTTCACGAGCCGAGCTCGAGCCAGCTCGATTCGTATAACAACCCTATGTATCTACTATATCTATAATCTGAACCCTTGATTTTGTATCTAATCCAATGATTATGCTTGATTCTCACCATTCTCATTTTAAATAGTTGTCATTGGAGCAAGACCCTATGATTATATACTCCTTCCATCCCACCTCACTTGACACCCAAAAGGTGGGAACAATAACTAAAGAAAAAGAATAAAATAAAGAAAATGTGTGGTAGAAAATGAAGAGAGAGAATGAGTGAGGTAAATAGTAGTGTTGGTTGAATAAATTGAGTGGTGGAAAATGAAGAGAGAGAATGAGTGGTGGGGTAGAGTGAATATAAAAATATAAAAAGTAGTTTTTTTATAAAGTGTCAAGTGAGCTGGGACAGACCAAAATGAAAATAAGTTTCAACTGAGCTGGGACGGAGGGACTATATATATATGTTAACGTAATCGAAGGCACTTGAAATTCAAATATTGTTTTATCCTAATCCTTCTAGATAGATAGAGATAGGACTCTTAGTTAGTTTGTTGTAGCTTATCTCTTATTTTTGTAAGTCTATATATACTGATCTCAAATGTATATAGAACTCATGTTGAGTAGTATAACTTCTCTACATGGTATCAGTCTGATCTCGATCCATCTTTCGCTTCCGATTCTGTTTTAAATTATTTCCATGGCAAAATCCTCTTCTTCTTCGAGTTCTTCTTCTTCAGATTCTCTTCCATTTGCCACTTTAATTCACTTGCTTACGGTGAAACTCACCTCGTCCAACTATCTGCTATGGAAAACCTGTTGGGTTTTGAGCAAACATGCGCAGCGGAATTAAAACCCAAAAGCCTAGATCCGATCACGATGATTAAATTAATATGAGGATGAATTTAGAAAACTAACCGTGACGGAGCTTTAAAATTCTGAGATCTTCAATCTTTGTTCTTCGCGCTTCTTCGAATCACGAACGCAGGAACGACCGCAACACTTGGATCACGAAATTTGAAGGAGTTGATGCCAACGCCCTCTATGTTTATCCACACGCGAACGAATATCTAGAACGATTCTAGATCTGGATTGCTAGACCCATTAGAAAACACGCTTTTCTAATCTTCAAAGGCTATATGATTTTATTGGTGTTCTTGAGCTTTTGATTCTCAATCTAAACTCAAAAAAAATATGTTTCTTAAACACATGGAGGCTACTAATAATGATACAATATCAATCCATACTGATTAGGGTTAAGAGAGAGGTATTTAAACTCATTAGTCCTAGACCTTTTAGGAGAAATAGGTCAAAACCCGTCAAAACACGAAATCAGATTTTGGGCCCAAACAGGGCCTGCTCGGCCGAGTCTTATAAGGTGCTCGGCCGAGCACCTCTGTGTCAAAACTTTCTGTTTCTCATGCTCGGCCGAGTCCTTTGAGGTGCTCGGCCGAGCACCAGCAAAAAGTCATTTTTAGCCTTTTAAACAATTCGTTCTTTTGTGTGTGACCCCATAGGATTATATTAAGTTGGCAATGAGTCCAACCAAGGTCAAACTCATAAATCATGAGCGGACTCTAGCAAGCCATCATGACTACCCAATTAATATAACTTAAAGAAGTTCATAATCCTCAATAGAATATATCACAATCCTTTTGTCTCACGATATCATATTGAACATAAGTCATGGTCCATGTCAACTTATATTGTTCAATGCTTTCTCGATCTTGAGTAGATTGATAATGAACAAATGGTATTGATCTCATCAATTCATTTGAGCGCGGCCACGCATTTCATCAATCTCACTCTACGAGAGGCCTAAGCAGATATCTCTCTTGAGAGAGGGACAAATCCCATATTGACTTATTACCTTTCCCTACATGAATCCGATTATGCAAATCGTAGCCTTTATAACCACCCGGTTAGGAGTGACGTTTGAGTACGTCAAACATAATGTTCATCATGTGGAAGACTGTAATAATCTCAGGTCTAAGGATATTAATGATATAACTATTATGAGATTTAATTATGACATTTGACCATGACATAAATCTCATAGGTGGGTCATGTCCAGTACATGGTCACCAACATGTACCCATAAGCTTAATCTGTATCTAATACACATGATCATCACATGATCATCAATTAAACTTATACTAGTTCTTCATAAGTTCTAGGGACGGGGATTATTATAATAAACATGTAAAACATATAATAACCCAAGGTTGTTATCTCCAAAACAAATGATGTAACGTAAGGCCTTTCTCAAGGGCCTAGAGCATAATTCCAACAATCTCCCACTTGCACTAGGCCCAATCAACGTGTATCCAATACCCATTGAGCTAAGTTATGATCTCCATCATTTTGCAAGTGAGCACATGTAAGATGATTGTCTTTGTTATCATCATAAGGTATTTTGCATATTTTTGACACTTCCCATGTCAACGATTTCTCGTAGAGATGGAAACGTCTGAGCCCGTGTTTGGATCATAGATGAGCCCTTGGCACCTTAGCTTGTGCAATAACCGTTATTTCACAACAAGATCCATTGGATTAGTATCACTATAAACTATTTCTAGTTTTACTAATAACATCTATATTCAAACAACTCTATTAGCTACAACTCTTGTAACTAAATACTCAATTTTATTCGTTAGAATAAATTATAGTGTATTTGCTTGGAACTATTCCAACTAATAGAACTTATTTTAAACATATGTTTATACTGCGATTTAAATTACCCTTGTCGATGTGGAAGCATGTATCTATGTAACCATTTACTAGATCATCTCCCATTCCAACAACCATCAAGAATGCATCCTTAGTTCTTCTCAAGTACACAAGGATATTCTTGATCATTATCTAATGACTTTCACTAGGATACGATTAGTATGTTCTCATCATAATCCAAGTATACGAGTTATACCGTCTAAGTACATAATATGACATTCATGATAGATCCAATTGCCGAAGCATATGGAATCCTAATAATGTATTCTTGCTCACTAGTCTTCCACTAAGACTAAGTCTTGCCAAGAACACTGTCATTAGACAACTTCGCAAGCTCTTCTCCAAGAGTCTTGCATACTGAACAATTCAGTACATTGTCTCCATAAGTACTTTAACACAAACCAATCAACTTCCTAGATTAATATCAATAGATATTAATTTCAAGGATATAAGCGGCTTATTCCTAAGTCCTTTCATTAAGAAACTCTTTCAAATGAACTATATGTTAGACATATATTTAAGACTAGGAATTAGACTATGTTCCCACTAATTTCTTAGCAAACACAAGTCTCATTATTGATGAATTTCAAACGATTTGAACGCTCCATCAAAATGATTGTTTCAACTCCAAGAAGCTTGCTTCAATCCATCTCATGGATTTCCGCAACATACATACTTTATTAGAATTTCTAGACTATCAAAACCTTCAGGTTGTATCCAATACATCCTTAAGTGAGTTCCCGTTAAGAAACGCTGTTTTGATATCCATTTTTCAAATTTCATATTCCAAATATGAAGATATGACAATGAGAATTCTAATAACTTAAAGCATGACTTCAAGTGAGAAAGTTTTATCATAGTCGAAATATGAGTCAGCCTTTTCACATTTAATCTTGCTTAATTAGTATGTTCTTTTGCTACCCATGTTAGTTTTCTCCAAGAAAACTTGATTCCATCTTTTGGTTTTTACACCTTAGGTTAGAAAGATCAAGTTCCAAACTTGATTAATATACATGGATTGCCTTTTAGATTTTATGACTCCAGGCCATTAATCTAAAATGGAGCGGACATTGCATTTTGATAGGAAGTAAATATACCATTCTCAATGAACTTTACCTCTTATACTTTCTTTAATAAGAAATCTAATATTTCTCATTATAGATTGTATCCTATCATATATGCAATTAACTTGTGTAATTTGAATGAATTTCCACAACTCCTTGCGAAAGTTCATTCAACTTCCATCTAAGGTTCTATGTTATCTTCTAGGTCTCGAACCATTCGAGATATATTTTACTCCCACTGATTATTTTAGAGATAAACAATTTACCTAGAAAAGTACCATTACAAGCAACAAACAATTTGTTTCTTAGAAGTAAAATAATATCCTCAAGTTTCCTTGGGATATCCCATGAAAATACATTTATTAGATTTAAGTGTGAGCTTGTTCCAAACAAGTCTTTTCGCAAAAAGTCTCACCATCTTAAATCTTTATGAAAGACAAACCAAGTTTTCTTTCATTCCATATCACATATGGTACCTTTGAACCTATTTTAATGGAACTCAAATTAGTGTAATTATAACGGTTTCCAAAACATAACCCCAAAATAAATAATGGAAGATCAATTTGACTTTATCATCTAACGAACCATATCCAATAAGGTTCTACACCTCCACGTAGACACATCATTCTAAATGGTGTTCTCGGTGGAGTTAATTTGTGAAACAATTTCACAACCTAAAGATGATTGTCAAATTCTTGGTTCAATTATTCATTATCACGATCGAATCGGGATTTCTGAATAATTTTGCCAAGTTACCAAAATCCTCTTTTAGCATTGCTACTTAATGAACCATATACATCGACATGTATTAGGTCTAATAAGATATCAGCCTTTTACTACTCCTAGTAAAAGTTGTCTTAATCCAAGTAAATAAGATTTGCATAAATCATATGATTCAAAATCGTATGACTTTAAAACTCCGTCCCATGGAATTTTAGATATGCGTTTCTCATTTATTTGATCAAAACAATAATGCCTTGAGAATTTAATTATTTATGTTATAGTCTTATTTATTATTTTGTTCTTCAAGATTTAGGATATGAGATTTATTTATATGATTTAACAATACGATAAAGAAAATCATAATAAATAAAGCTCTTTCTTTTTCCAAATAAGAAAATAAATACCCTTCATTATCTTATAGCAAAATAATACTTTCTACTTAATGAGCAAAGCCACTTCATAAGTGTTCCACGAACAATGTTGCAACTCTTGCATCATTATCATTCGCAGATTAACTTTACCTTTTATAAATAGTCTTTTTTTTTATTAATTGTTGCACATTTATACAAATGTGGGATCCAATCCGGTATCCAATACCCAATGATTAAAATTAGAAAGATTAATTTTATAGCATAAATATCCTTTGTGGTTGTCTCACTACCATTCACTTTTATTGATCATCCAAAATTTTGATTGCAATTTTAAATGGTCAATCAAATTGCCACATTACCAAATTGCATTATTCAGAGTCATAATTTTAGCCACAATTATTTCCTTTAGGTTTGACAACGTTTGTCTTACCTTTAGCTTTTAATCCTTCCTTTTAGAAAATCATAAAGTCAAAATCGAATTTTCGACTTAGGTCATCATCTTTCCGCATGATAGTTCAGATATTGAGAGCACAAACCAATGTCTCATCAATTCGACTAACTTCAGCAATCAAGAACAATTCAAGATTCTAATTTTAGTTTATCTGAATTCTTAATTGACATCACTTTTCAGGAAACTTGGTTTCGCAAACCAGCCGTCTGAAATTAGATTCAATCCCAGATTAATCTTGAACTTGACATTTAATTTCAGGAAACATGGTTTCTGAAACCAATCATCTGATAATTAAATTCAACTCAAAATATTTATCTTAGAAGCGGTAGATTTTAAATTTCCAAATTTATCCTATAATTGCATTTCTTGATTCATTTAGGATTTGGTGCTCATGGTGATCAAATCACCATGATTATCAAAACCAAGAATAAACAATTTATTCATGAATCTAAGATCATCAACAAGTTAATCAAATTAAATTTTGATGATCCTACGGAACATATTAATCAAATTAATATTGCAATTTAGGTTACTCAGGATTATTAAGAATGTATAATTTCCATTCTTGCTTTAGAAAAATTCTTAAGATCATGAATACTTTCCATTCTGAAGAACAGATCGCAGTAATAAACATAATTAAAGTTTAAGAAAATATTCTACACAAATATGCAAATAAATATACACCTATATTTCATACCAGTCATTTAAGAGATATATAGATTGTATTTCATAAATACTCCCACTAAATTATATAACCTTCATATACATCCAATGTATAATATAATTTGAATGGGCTAAGATCCATATTTCACTTAACTTTGAGTCGGCTAGGGCACGACTGCTCAAAATAAGTTATTTAGGTAGACAACTCCTTGTCAATCATATCGTATATGACTCTTAGATCTTTTATGAGATTTTGGATATCGTATATCTAACATGTTTTAATCTCATCTGTGCCTTAGGCCCAAAACTGTTTTGATAGCCTAATTAAGTTAAACCATTTTAAACGTATAGGAATCACTGTTTCCTCATCTTGCTCATAAATGGATAGAATCAATGCACCTACGCTAGGGCGTAACCCACACAAAACTACCCACGTACTCACAAGTGTTTTAATCATGGATTGACACGGAACTTAAATTTTAAAGAAGGTTCATGACATATAGCATGGTCAATGTTTATAGTCACATAATATAAACACATAAAGCAACGGTTAATAATTTAACTAATCTCATTAATTAAATTAAGATTTCATGTGATTGATTTATGGGGATAAATTCTTTAACACATTATTGAGAGCACGATTGTACGATCGAAACTAAGCCAGAAGGCATCCACAATCCCGTACCAAATTTAGAAACTAGAAGAAACAACTATGTAAGGTCGAAACTAAGCCAATAGGCATCCACAATCCCTTACATAAAGTAACTCGATTCTAAATTCTTTTGTCCCATCAATTCATTACTTTGACCTTGATATTTATTTTCAGGAAAAACGGTTTCTCAAACCAGCCATCTGACAAACAAATTCAATCCAAAGTGATTTTAAACAAGCCATTTAATTTCAGGAAACACGGTTTCTAAAACCAGCCATCTGAAAAACAAATTCTGTCCAAAATCAACCTGCTCGGCCGAGTCCTTTAAGGTGCTCGGCCGAGCGCCTCTGTGTTCCGGAAAACCCTTTGCTTCTGACGACTCTGCTCGGCCGAGTCTTATAGACTGCTCGGCCGAGCACCACGAACAGAACAAATTTTCTTGTCGAATTTTAATTCTAAGATTGCTTTCCCGATTCATTTAGGATTTGGTGTTCATAATGATCATATCATCATGTTCATCAAAACCTTGAATAAACGATTTATTCATGAATCAAAGATCATCAACAAATCAATCCAATTAATTTTTGATAATCTAAAGGAACATAATAATCAAATTATTATTGCAATCGTAGATCCCACATAACGTATTTAAACGGTGCGATTTTATGATTTCAATATATCTCATATACAAACATAAAACTCAGATCACATTAACATCTTGAATCCAAATTCACATAGCATGCCAAAACATATAATCCAATTATATCATTAACAGGTTATTATTAAAATAATCATGATGAACGGGGCTCTGATACCACTGTTGGGTTTTGAGCAAACATGCGCAGCGGAATTAAAACCCAAAAGCCTAGATCCGATCACGATGATTAAATTAATACGAGGATGAATTTAGAACACTAATCGTGACGGAACTTTAAAATTCTGAGATCTTCAATCTTTGTTCTTCGCGCTTCTTCGAATCACGAACGCAGGAACAACCGCAACACTTGGATCACGAACTTTGAAGGAGTTGATGCCAACGCCCTCTATGTTTATCCACACGCGAACGAATATCTAGAACGATTCTAGATCTGGATTGCTAGACCCATTAGAAAACACGCTTTTCTAATCTTCAAAGGCTATATGATTTTATTGGTGTTCTTGAGCTTTTGATTCTCAATCTAAACTCAAAAAAAAAATATGTTTCTCAAACACATGGAGGCTACTAATAATGATACAATATCAATCCATACTGATTAGGGTTAAGAGAGAGGTATTTAAATTCATTAGTCCTAGACCTTTTAGGAGAAATAGGTCAAAACCCGTCAAAACACGAAATCAGATTTTGGGCCCAAACAGGGCCTGCTCGGCCGAGTCTTATAAGGTGCTCGGCCGAGCACCTCTGTGTCAATACTTTCTGTTTCTCATGCTCGGCCGAGTCCTTTGAGGTGCTCGGCCGAGCACCAGCAAAAAGTCATTTTTAGCCTTTTAAACAATTCGTTCTTTTGTGTGTGACCCCATAGGATTATATTAAGTTGGCAATGAGTCAAACCAAGGTCAAACTCATAAATCATGAGCGGACTCTAGCAAGCCATCATGACTACCCAATTAATATAACTTAAAGAAGTTCGTAATCCTCAATAGAATATATCACAATCCTTTTGTCTCACGATATCATATTGAACATAAGTCATGGTCCATGTCAACTTATATTGTTCAATGCTTTCTCGATCTTGAGTAGATTGATAATGAGCAAATGGTATTGATCTCATCAATTCATTTGAGCGTGGCCACGCATTTCATCAATCTCACTCTACGAGAGGCCTAAGCAGATATCTCTCTTGAGAGAGGGACAAATCCCATATTGACTTATTACCTTTCCCTACATGAATCCGATTATGCCAATTGTAGCCTTTATAACCACCCGGTTAGGAGTGACGTTTGAGTACGTCAAACATAATGTTCATCATGTGGAAGACTGTAATAATCTCAGGTCTAAGGATATTAATGATATAACTATTATGAGATTTAATTATGACATTTGACCATGACATAAATCTCATAGGTGGGTCATGTCCAGTACATGGTCACCAACATGTACCCATAAGCTTAATCTGTATCTAATACACATGATCATCACATGATCATCAATTAAACTTATACTAGTTCTTCATAAGTTCTAGGGATGGGGATTATTATAATAAACATGTAAAACATATAATAACCCAAGGTTGTTATCTCCAAAACAAATGATGTAACGTAAGGCCTTTCTCAAGGGCCTAGAGCATAATTCCAACAAAACCCAGGCTGTCTCCCCTCTCTCCTACCAAGATCTTTTTGTCTATGTTGATGGCTCCATTCCCGAACCCTCATCTGAGATTGTTTCCGAGGATGGCCTTAAGATCTCAAACCCCGATTACATAGCTTAGTGCCACCAAGATCAGAAGCTCTCTAGTCTTCTTCTCTCCTCTCTTACTAAGGAATCAATGGCTGAAATCATTGGTTGCCGAACTTCTCGTGTCGTTTGGTTGGCTCTCGAGTCTGCCTTTAGCCATGCCTCCAAGTCTCGAGAAGTTAGTCTCAAGGACACACTTTTTGCAATGAAGAAGGGATCACAATTTGTTCTTGAATATGGCCGTCGCTTTAAAGCTGTTTGTGATCAGCTTTCTGCCATAGGCTGTAGTATAGATGACACGGAAAAATCTCATTGGTTTCTCCGTGGTCTTGGACCTGCTTTCTCTGCTTTTTCCGCTTCACAAATTTCCATTGCCGAAGTTTTCAGAACTTCTCCCACGTGCTGAGAGTTTCTCCCTCTTCCTCAACTCTCTTGATAATGGTGGACCTGCTCCTGCTGCTGCTTTTATTGCTCATCCAGCCCCTCATGGTCGTCCGTCTAGGTTTTAAATGAGAGACTCCACCAATATGTCAACCACATCTTTGTGACTTTTATGAACTGTATTAAATTTAACACAACAAATTACATTTGTCAAGTTTTGTTTTTTTTTTCTTTTTTTTTTTTTTTTTGGAGCATACTTCATAAGTGTTTTTTTTTTTTTTTTTGACTCGGTCTAAAGAGGAAGGAACCCACTGATACTTACGGGTCAAGAAGAGGTGGCGCATTAAAGAATAAAGTGGACTAAGGGAGATATGAAAACAAAGGCAGAGGAGGACACGGAAGCATCCTATATACTCCCCCGTCCCACCTCACTTGAGACTTATTTCCATTTTTGTCCGGCCCACTTCACTTGAGACTCCCAAAAATAGTAATCTTTTTGTAATTTTATATTCAATCTATCTCACCCACTCATTCTCTCTCTTCATTTTCCACCACACAATTCATTCAACCAACCTAATATTAATCCCACTCACTATTTCTCTTCATTTTCTACTACACATTTTCTTTATTTTATTATTTTTCCTTAGTTATTGTACCAACCTCTTAGGTCTCAAATGAGGTGGGACGGAAAAAGTATAATATACTCCCTCCATCCCAATCACGTTTGACTTTTTGTTCAACACAAGTTAACTGTGACTAAACATTAATCTCAATCTAGTCATCTTAGTAAAATTCTAAAAATTATCATTGATAAATCTCATAATGATTCATCAATAATAATTTTTAGAGTTTCACTAGGATGGCTAGATTAAGATTAAACTAATAATGCTTTGCTTCTTCCGCATAACATGCAATTTGCATGGGCTCCTATATGTAGGGTAATTAATTCTGCTGTTTCTTTTGCGTAGTAATCAGATTTATTTGTGAGCATGTAATTCAAGCTGTGTAATTTGAATAGAGAATGAGAGCTTTTGAATTCAAAGGCCGGGGTCTGAAGACAATTACTTTTCATTAAAGGAGCTTTTCTGGGGGAAGATTCCAGTTAATAAGTAGGTTTACCATTTTCATCACTCTAGTGTGTGCGCGCGAAATGGTATTGTTTCCTGAATTAGCATGATTGATGCATCTATTATTTGATGAAATAAATTGTCTCTCTAATTATATTTTGGTGGTTTCATTTTCCTTAAATTGTGTTTTGGGCATGTCTAGATTGATGTTACAGTTATATATGCAATTGCTTATTAGGGTATTTGTGTATTTTCAATATACAAGCAAGTGCAATCATTGATTATGTGGATTTCTTCTTTATACAATAAAAGGAAATTGTAGCATATGTAATTAATACAAGGGCCTCTAATCAATATAGTATGTTCTATAGACAACAATGAAGAAAGCGGCACTTCCAGCATAAGCATACAGGGTTGTTTCCTTCTATTGGAAGTTTAGTGACTTACAAGAGAGTACTCAATTTTAGATATAAGACTATTTTCGGGATAAACAAAAATAATAAATGAGACTATCATCATGGGACTCTGTGGGAGTTAGTTTTTATTATTTATTGCGGTATACTTGTCGATAATTGTTTTTTAGTAGTATTTCCTTTACATAAGTTCTCATTTTCTTGCAATGTGATGTAACTGAAGTTCATTAAAACATCATTTGTCATTTTAGGATGGGGGAGTTTTATGGTGTTCATCATTCAATTTTCTCACTTCACCGCCATGCATATTGTCACGGGCGTAAGTATATCTAATACGATAGAGTATAGACATCGGAAATAACCACTTAGATAAAAAGCGGTCAGGATTAAATATAAAACATTTGATCTGACGGCTACAAGTTAACCCAAATAACCAATACTTCCCATTACCCATTGCAGTTGTACCATCTCTTCTCCCAACCCGTTTTTCATAACCCACTGCGGTGAATTGTGGTTGACACAACAGTTACTTTTTCTGTTCTCTGAGCGAGATAGAAAAGATTTGTTTCGTTGGTCGAAGATTAGTGAACTGGTCCCAGTTTAAGCATTTATAGTAGTTTGAATCTGGTTGGCTTGTAGATTGAGAACCACTTCATTCTATTAGTCTTTTGATTCTGTCCTATAAATCATAACCTTTCAGTTATATGTGATGTTTTCGTAACCGACATTATATTTTCCTTTCTGTAGGACTTCCCAGATTTCATAGCATTCATTAATCCTTAACTGACTAAAACCGGAGAGGGGTTAACAAATCCTATGGCCATGATATTCTCCTCTCCTAACCTCAAGCAATTTCTTACGCCTACAAATGTCCGGCCAAGAGGCTTGCTCTCTGTATATGTTTATGAACGTTTATTTCGATAGAAGGCTCACATGTTTCTTTTGTAAATTCTGCATGATTTGTTTCACGCTCTCTGTCTTTCTGTATGTATGTATACTAGTTTTATAAAGACACTAGTACTATGCCCGTGCCGGATGGCACGGTACCGGTATGAAATGGTGACAGTATGAAGTGGTGTCAGTATGAACAATGAAAGTATGGAATAGTATTGACCGTACAAACGATAACACGCAGGATAAGCATAAAAATATTGGATGAATGGCATGAAAAGAGTATTATTCTGTCTTAAAAACTGAATCAAACAAATGATTAAGTTGGTAATTGAAAAACAACCAAACATCTATGCGCCTCAATTATTTTTAAAAACAATTGCCGCTAATTTATCAAGACAATAAAAAGTAAAGGAAAAAAAATAAATTTTTGCTAGTAATGAATCGTTAATCTTCATGTTCCGATTCCACATCAACAACGGTGGTTGAAAAACTCGCAGCGACATTAAAAAAACATGTGATTCATGTGATGGTGATGGCGCCGCTTCTTTTCCTTTTGCTGATGGTTGTTGCTCCATTACGTTGATGTTATAAACTTGAAGACAACATGAAGTTAGACAAATAACAAAACTCCAGTAAGTAATAAAACGATAACAGGAGAATCTATTTTTAACCGGAAGAACATTTGAAAATCAGTATATGTTGTTTATAAGCTTAACGGATCGAATTCTCCAATGGCAACATAGATTAAAAGCATACTTAATACTGTTGTTAAGATTTGTATGCTTCTAGTATGAATATGATTGCATGCAAATAATACTATTGACTGATCATAAACACAAATTGGTCACTTACTAATCGATCTCTCATAGGTTCGTTTTGGAAAATCTTTCCCCCAGGTGACAGTCATCACCTGCAACTTCTTTCTAATACTTTAAGACTACCCACACATATTTCACAGCTCGGCACTAACCAAACCAATTACTTCTTCCTCTTATAAAGCACTACCAAACCAATTGCACGTTCATCAATTTATGGAATCCTTTCATATTGAATTTTGTTCACCTTAAAAATAAACCATATAATGATTACTACTCAGTTGAAACCGGCAAAGCTACACGATAACAGACAGAAACCAAAATCAGCTACTACTTTGTCCGTCCCAATAATCACATGAGTAAGTATAAGCAACCGGAAAACTAAGAATCAAGTTTTTTAATTGCTAACATTAATTTTTAAACGGAGGAAGCAGTAGTACTACTGAAGAGAAGGAAAAAAAGCTGAAATTTGCTGCTGAAAGTATTCGCTCATTGACGATTCATGCAATAAAATAACCGGGGAAAAACATGCAATATTTTTAGCAAAAAACAGGGGGAAAACAGGAAAAAAAAAATGTCTCATGAAATAGAATCATGCAGTTCTTATAAGAACAATTTAACTTGCTAAGATTCTTACGTTGGGCTACATGTTGTTATCCTGCACTCACCACTTATCTGCTAGGGAGACATTCATTTTGGAACGGGGCTAGCCACAAAATATTCCCTACCCAACTTTACCCCTTCTATACCATTTTTCGTACTCAAAAAACCCAATCCACTAATACTTATAAGAAAAGTTTATCTCACTAAGATTCTTTGCTGTAATGCACAAAAATTTGGGCCCACCTACGACAACCACAGCTAAAGGGCTGAGCAATATCATGACATAAGTAAAAAACAGAAATTGTAAATTCTTACTTGGATCAGGATGAGCACAACTCGGAATCAATATTAGAACAAAAGGGGAGGTCTGCTATTTGAAATAAATTAAATATTTCCAGTGGTAGAAAATAGTATAAGGATTGCAACAGCAAAACCAAAGATTGACAGATTCAATCCTTACCAAGAAATCAGCAAAGAAAAAAGCAGCAGCATAAGAAGAAATAATCCCAAATTAACGCCAAGTATTTGTACCTCAAAGGGATGGCCGGAATTCTGGGGCGACGTCTGAAACTGATGGCTTGCCAAAGCCAGAAGAATGTGAAGGCCCGAACTTGGAGGAGCCGGAACGGCGAGGAGTTTAACGTGACAGATAGCTTTCCTCTTTACTCCTCATCTCTTCCAATTGCGAATAGAGGAGTTAGGGTTTGGGGTTTTCCAAGTCCTGGCTGAACCCAACCCAAGTAGGCGAGTCAGTGAAGCCATTAACCAAGTATAACTCAACAACTGCCAAGTAGAATACATCATGAGTGTGCCCTTTCAATGAACCCCACAATGTAGTAGCTGCCATGAAAATCAATCTTTGGCCAGTTCGTAACCATCCAAGCACCTATCATAAAGTATCCCACCATCTGCGGTTAACCTTAGTGTTAATGTATGCTCAAAGTTTTATAGGTTGAAATAAACTAAATGACTTAAAAACGCAAAATATTTTTCTGAATTTTTCACCTTTTCACCTATTTAAGATAGTCACATTCCTTCATTTTATTTACATCTACCAAAACAGGAAGACATTCAAAGTAAGCACACTGAAAACTTTTTACTTTTGCAAATATGAACCTACTATTACTTCTTCTGTCCCAAAATAAATGTCAATTTTAATTGTGATCAATAAAAAGAAAAGACTCATTTTTGGATAAAGGTAGTACTGTAAGCAAATGCTTACAAAAGGAGAAAAAAAAAGATTGTACAGAAAACCGTCGCAAAAGCAAAACCACACATACCTTAATTGATTTTCAGCAGACTCTCACTAACTTTTAGTGTAACATAAAACATCATGTACAGGGTTACTGCCAGTGGCGGACCCAGGAATTACATTCAGTGGGTGCCAAAAAAATTACTACCTCCATCCCAGAGTAAGTGTCCACCTTTCCTTTTTAGTCTGTCCCAGAGTAAGTGTCCACTTCCTAAAATGTAAAAGAATCTTTACTATTCATCCCACTCATTCTCTCTCATACTTTACTTTTACACTCACAACACCAATCAAATCACCATTCCCTACCCCCACTTTCTCTCTCCTACCTCACTTTTTATACTCACAACACTTACACCACTTCCACTTTTTCTTAATCCCGATGCAAATGGAAGGGTGGACACTTATTCTGAGACGGAGGGAGTACTTAATCACAATTTTTTGATAAATCAACAAATCCAACATAAAATTGGTGAAATCTCTTTAAAAGATACATTTTGTATTAACACTTGCTAATTTCTAACTCACCATCTTCTTATTGTAGTAATTTACTTGAAAACTAGTAAGCTTATGTTATAAATACATAAAAAAAAATGATATTTCATAATTTTTTATTATTGATATTTTAATGATTATATTGTTATAGTGACCAAACCATTAATAATTTTTAAAGAATAATTTATTTCATAAATGATTCATACTACTTTTTCAAACGAGAAGCAAGGCTTTTGAATAGCTAATTCTTTCAAAAAAGAAGAAGGGAATGTAGCTGGGTGGAGTTGAATCCAAGTCATTAGGTGTGAATTCAAAGCAAGTTACCACCAGAGCTATGCACAACATGCGATTAGGCCTCACACTACCAATTATAAACCCTATAAATCAGAGGTAAAAATTAATTTTTCAAAAAATTGAGTGGGTGCCGTCACCCCCACTCGCCACGAGGTGGGTCCGCCCCTGGTTACTGCATAAGAATTTTTGGGCTGTGGGTGTTCAGTAGATTAATAATGGATCAAAAACAATCAATTCAAACTGAAAATCAATTTAATCCAGCCACTATGTAGAGAGTCACACTATTAGGTTTTGAACATGGAAATCGTAGATTGAAAGTAAACTGTGTAGATTGATTTGCAGCAACAAAGAAATTACCTAAGTTTACTCCCAAGTATGAACATTTCAGGGTTGGCGTTGATGTAAGAGGAAATTGCGTGAAATCGTCTAGTTCTTCGCATGTAGATTGATTAACACCATGTTAACCTGACCAAACCCTAACCATCATCTAAGAGAGGCTTTCACCATAATCCCAGTAATTTAAAATCCCCCTCACCATTGTTCGTGCCTATGTTAGCCTCATCGCTAATTTTCTTTTGTCCTTCCACTTTCCGTTTTACTTCTTCACGATATCTTGCAGCAGTTCGGTCAAACGTGAAGTAGCGAAGGAGAGGTGGTGTAACTGCTCTGTTTGCCTCTGCCCGTCCGTGAACTGCCGTGGAAGAGGGATCAATCCGAGCCACTCTTTATGGTGGTTACCAATCAATCTCAGCCCCTCTTTATCTTTCAGTTATTACTGACTCCTATTGTATGTATTACTAGTACTTATACCCGTGCCGTCGGCACGGTGACAGTATAAAAAAAGAAAAGTACGCCCCAGTATCTTCCCTTGTTCTGGTACCCTCATCCCACTCACTTACCTCCTGCCTAACAATCCCCTACCGACTTCCTTTTAAGACAACACCCGATAAACCATAGTAGGAATGCAACCTTTACGGGGGAAAAAAAAAACTAAATAGTACAGTAAAAAATAGAGAGTTACTCCAACCCCATAATAAGTCTGAAATAAAAGAAGCAAGGCAATAAGGTATTTTATCAGCAGCTTCTTCAAAGCGAGTGAGCAAGGATATATGAAGTCGAATTGTAATGGCGGTGAGGCCAGCAAAAAGCGTGCCAAACTTGGTCGATCAACCCAATGTCATCATATACACATATTCATTCAATGAAACTTGGTCTTTAGGATACCAGAGGATGAGTTTCACCTTCTTAGAATAGTAGTGGATAAACTGATTTTTCTTCAACAACATTTGTGACTTCAACAGAGTAACCAAAAGTAGTTTCTACAAAACGGTGACAGCAACAGCAATAATCAATTAAGGGTGTTTTCTGAAACCATGGTTGCATAGATGAAAAAACAAAAATCAGCATTCTAAGATCAAATCGATTTTATCATTCTCTATTGAATCATTTTTGTCATAATTTATTAAGATTTTTCTGCAGAATGAAATATTGAGATTACCAAAGTACACAACAGAAAAATGAAGCTTGAATATTTTCATAGAAGAATCAAAAACCAAACATGGAGAAGAGTCGCAAATGAGAACGAAGCAATCACAATGGTTGTTTTCATGGAAGCTATACAACATTGCATAATAAATCATCCCACTCACCAATCTTCCAGACTTTACCCAACAAAGCGAAACAAATCTAACAAAAAGTCTCAAAATTAATTAAAAAGGAACTGAACGAACCTTGAGAGTAGACCAACGCGGCGACCATGGCTTCGGAAAGGACTATGTATGTGGAAAGCAATACGTAAACCTATACAACACATGGAAAACAATATAAAAATCCCACCAGTAAAAGTTAATCAATCAACCATAGAGAACGTCCAGGACGAAAGTCGATCCCCAGCTGTTGGCTCAGACAATATAACTTCAGGTGATCAATGAATGTCGGTGGTAATCATTTTCATCGGCATACCTTCCACCAGAAACTTATTTTCAAGATTCATTCAATCATCCAACAAAACTGGAAACCAGTTCTTAATGAAACTATATAAAAAAATTGTACTAATTATTAAATTAAGAATAGAGATATATTACAAATACCCATTCTCACAGTTTGGCCCATCTTCGTTTGCTTGTGATTTTCTCTTCTGCGAGTGTTTTACTGTAGATACCAGGAAAACGGCCACCACAGTCAGTAAATTGTGGCAAAAAAATGGAGAAATATATCATAAATTCCCAATTGGATTGCTGTGGAAGCGATGAAAGTCCCCGCCACCATCGATCGCCCACCATTAACACCAACACCACCAGTGCCGGAGACCACCTGCTGCTAGTGATGAAAGCCAGTTACCAAGCAAAAGCAAAGCAGCAAACTTGAAAACAGAAATTAATTCCAAGTCAGAAAAACAGATGAAATTTTGTGGTAGTACCGAGAGTTCATCCTAAAACACAAATAAACTATCGTTGAAATTGGTTAGGTTAGGGGAAGAATTCTATCTTCCATACTGCTGTATTATGTATTCACAACGAACAAATTATTCAATCACCCCTGCATTTACACTGGAAAAATCGTTCAATCCAATAGAGGAGACAAAGTTACCTTCAACAGTAGAGGAGGCGTTTAGGGCTTTGGTCAGGCTCCGACCAATGGGTGAATTGCCGGTGAGAGGGGGAGAGTAAGTGAGAGAATCTTCTAGTGGCTTTGTATATTTTTTGGTCGCATTGGTAAAGGTTGAGAGGCGGAGAGGAGAGCTTCGTGTAACTGCGATGGAAACGGCGGAGAAGAGATCGTAATCAGTTTAGTAAACCGCCGTAAACCCCCTTGTGGGAAGAAGATGAATTAATCTCAGCCACTCTTTATGGTGGTTGAGAAAGGATCCTGACCACTATTTATGATTCAGTTATTCTTGCTTCCTATTGTAATATAGATAGATTATAGATATTTGTTCGTTCAATTTATGTCTCTTGAAGCATTTCTGTATCTATGACCTTGCAGATAAAATTTTAACATTTATGACTTTTACAGTTTATACCAATGTAACGCACATCTGTTTCTTTTCGGCCAAACGACCGAAATATGCAACGTAAACGTCGTTAAAAAACTAACATAAATGTTAAAAAACAACGTAAACGCACTCTTTATGGTGGTTGAGAAAGGATCCTGACCACTATCATATGTACTTTATCAATTTGTTACAATTTATGCAAGACCACTTAACGTCGTTAAAAAACTAACATAAATGTTAACTTGCCATTTTAGTTGTTAAATATACTAACAATAGAACACCAACACAGTTTAAAAAATCAAATTCAACCCATGCATTTCTAACCCATTTCAACCTTTTGTATTCATCTTCCAAAGCCTTCAACACACCACCGCCGGCTCGCCGCCACCAGCACACCACAGTCGCCACCATTAACACTGCCACCACCACTAAGGAAGTCGCCGGAATCCATGGAATTCGCCAGAACCCATGGAAGAAAGTCGAGATCAGCGGAGAGGCCATCATTTATTACTTCTATGGATGCCATTTCTCTTCTCATCTGATCAAACACTCGAAAATTAAACATATCAAAAAATCAGATCCAAATCAAACCCATATCAGGAATATCAAAATTAACTCAAAAATTGACAAAATTGGGATGGGAAGAACTAACAAGGTCAAGAGCACAAATTCGGTCCATCATCTCGAATGAATTCTCAACACCATCGTCTGCCTTGGGGGGAAGAACTCGAATGAAAACACCATCGGGAAATTTTGTTGGGACTGAACAAACAAGGAAAAACGAGGATATGAAGATGGGGAAAAAGAAAGTAGGGCAAAGGTGCGGGGGTGAGAAGATGACAAGGAAGGGTGGAGGTGCGGATCTCAAGTGGAGAAGTCGAGGAAGGGGAGAAGAGAACAATATGGTGACATATTGGGGTCAAAAGTGCGCTCCCGAGTTTTTAAAATGAAAGAAAGGAAAGGAAAAGGGAGGAAATGTGATATATTTTCTTTCCTTCCTAAGGTTGCTCCCAAGATTTTTTTAAAAATGAAATGGAAGGAAGGGAAAGGAAAATTAATAAGATTTTCCCTCCTACACAATCCTCCTAAAAGTGGGAGGAATTGGAAGGAAGGAAAGTTTTATAAATAAATTTTTATGATGAACCTATATTACCCCTCAAATATAATCTTTTATTTATTTCATTAAGGAGGCGTTTGGTTCAGATGAAATTTTTTAAAGGAATTGAATGGTCAATAGAATTGAATTCCTTAAGGAATTGGAATGGAAAAAAATTGTTAAATATGTTTGGTTGGCACGGAATGGAATGGAATTGTCATTCAATTCCTTGGCAATTCATATTTGGTTTCACGACAAAATTATTAGAATGGAATTAATATAATAATAATAAATATTATCATTATTATAATAACAATATTAATAATAAATATAGTAATAATAATAATAATAATAATAGTAAATATTATTATTATATTATTATTATATTATTATTTATTATAACTAATAATAATACTATATATAATAAAAAAATATAAATATTATATATTATTATTAATGATTATTATTATTATTATTATTATATTTATATTTATATTTTTTTTATATTAATTATTTATTTTTATTAATATAGTTATCAATATTATCATTTATTATTATTATGGTTTATTATTATTATTATTTATTATAATTATAATTATAATTATATATTTTTTATATTTTTTATTAATATTTTTTATTATTATTATTATTATTTTTATTATTATTATTATTATTATTACCATTTATTTATTTATTATTATTATTATTATATTTACTATTATTTATTATTATTTATTATAATTTTTTTAAAGAAATTATTATTTATTATAATTATACTTATAATTATATTATTTTTTATTTTTATTATTATATTTATTATTATTATGATTATTTATTATTATTATTCATATTATTATTATATTTATTATTATTATAACTATTTATTTGTTTATTAATATCATATTTACTATTATTATTATCATATTTATTATTGTTATTTATTGAGCATTCCTCCCATTTTAGGATGGAATGGCAAATTCCTTCATGGAATGGAATTGGACATTCCATTGGAATGAAAATTAGGAAAGAAAGAACCAAACATGGCAATGTAATTAATCAAACGGAATTGAGCATTCCATTCCCTCACTTGACCACGAACCAAACGCCCCCTAAGGGTACAATTGTAATTCAAAGTATTTTCCTTCCCTTTCTTTCATAAACTAAGGAGCACCTCCATAAGAAATCTCATTCCCTCCCCTCCCCTTCCATCCCCTTCCTTTCCTTTCTCTCCATTAAAATCTCGGGAGCGGACCTTAGAGAGAGAGAACAAAGAGAAAGTTGAGGAAGAAGATGAAACGGATATGAATTTTTCTGTTAAAATGAGTTCAAATTCAAGTGATACTTCTTTTGATTTGTTAAATCCTTAACGGGTGTTAGTTTCTTAGTCAAAATAGTTTCCACCTCGTCACTCCGTTAATAAAATGTCCAAAGTGTCAGCCTCTATTAGGTAAGGGAAACTCAATTTTACTGTCTTATTTTGGTTCCTCTCTTTTCATTCAATAGAGTTCCTCTTTATAAAACTCATAAATTCTGATTGCTGAACCAACTATTTGGAAAATACTCCCTCCGTCCAGAATTGAATCAAACCAAAACAAACAAACCAAATCAAACCAATCTGATTGTTGAACCAACTATTTGAGAAATATTCCCTTCGTCCCTGCAGTGAATCAATGAAAAGTAGACATTCTATTTAAAACTGAGTACTATCCTGAGAAATACTCCCTCCATCCCGAAGTGAATAACTGAAAAGTGGACATTCAGGGACAGAGGAAAAAATCCTATTTAAAACTGAGTAATATCCTAAATTGATGAGAGGTGTGATGTTTAAGCTTATTCTGTGAAATACATTAATATCACTCTTAACAAAAACCTATAAAATGATAAGATCATTGCATTAAGGATGAATGTTTAAAAATTTAGAATTACCTCATAATTTGTGAAAAACTTATTTATAGACCACATTAGTGGTCATATCGCTTGTTTGACCATCCTTTTCACAAATCAGAACTTTGAGCCCCTTTTTGCTTGTAACTCTCGAGACTGCCACATACAACTGCCCGTGACTGAATACAGGTCGCGGAAGATAAAGCCCAACATGAGAAAGAGACTGTCCCTGATTCTTATTTATAGTCATAGCGAAACAAACATTCAATGGGAACTGTCTATGTTGGAATTTAACTGGGAATTTTGTCAAATCGGATGGGCTCAACATCATTCTAGGCACAAACACCTTCATGCCAGTATTCTTTCCAGAGAGTATTCTTACTTCAACTATATGTTTTCCTAGATTTGTAACTATCAGTCTCGTTCCGTTGCATAATTCTGAAGCTTGATCAATGTTTCTGAGTAGCATGACTATACACCCAACCTTCAGACGTATGGAATGGTTCGGCAAGCCCGAGCATTTAATCGTATTAAGAAACTCAACAGAAAATACATCCTCGTGGCCAGCAATATCTCCGTCCTCCTTGGTGATGCTATCTGAACTCATATACAACACTTCTTCACCGGGAAATAGTGACATCACATAATCATTGATAGTATCTACTATCTCATTAGTTGGTGCCAAAATTGCTCTATCCTGAAAAAAACCATCAATACCCATATTATGTAATATGTCAGGATGTGTTTTGAACAATAGTTGCAATAGGATCAGCTGTATCCGCTATCAAAATATCATCTGGTAATTTAATGTCAACTTCTCCATCATTTTCTTCACCGACATCACCATCTCCTACCCTTAGTATCTATTCAGCAAAATTTCTGATCTCCATAACATCAGAAGAGGAAGAGGAACCGACCTACATACATTTAAACAGTGAATGAGATAGAAATATTTAATTACTGCAATAGGGAAATGTAAAATATTAAAGTTTAATATAAGATGATTTACCTGCAATCTCATGTTTTTTGTCAATTTTAGGACCTCGCAGGAATTCCAAAGTTTAGACGAACTAATGGTAGCATGTATAATATCATGTCGGCTTCCTTTAGGCACAACGGGCAATATTTGCCTGAAATCTTCTCCAAACACAACAATTAATCCACCGAAGGGCTTATTAGAGCAACGACCATCATTAGTACGCATAATGTCCCTCAATCTTCGGTCAAGTGCCTCAAAGCGGTGCTTGTGGGCCATTGGAGCCTCATCCCAAATTATGAGCTTCGTTCTCTTTAGGAGACCACAAAAATCAGAACCAGACTTAATCTTACTGCAAGTTGAGCTTTCATCGATCTGGATGGGTATGCCAAATCTGGAATGAGCAGTCTTACCCCTCGGAAGTAGCAAGGAAGCTATACCGCTAGAAGCCACCGGAAGAACTATATCCCTCCTGCTTCGCAAGGCCGAGCACAATGTCTTCCATATGAAATTCTTCCCCGTGCCACCATACCCATACAAAAAGAACACTCCACCATCGCCTCTATCAACTGCAGTCATGATCTTTTCATAAACCATCCTTTGTTCTTCAGTCAAACATTTATGTAATTTAGAGTGCTCAGCCTTCATCTCATCAACATCATATGACAATTCATTTAATATTAGCATATTCTCCGAATCATAAATGACAGAATTGCTTGGTTGAGGCATATCTTTAAAATTTTGGAGACCGCTGCAATTTGCTCCCAATAACTTATCAATTTCAGCCAATGCACAATTTTAACTTGCTCTTCGCTGAGTGTGAGACCTGTATATAAAAAAATAGATTCACATTAAAACAATAAATGCTCAAAAATGATTAATTAAATACTCCCTCCGTCCCAGCAGAAGTGACACTGTTAGTCAACTTGATCAAACTTTGACCTCTAATCTAAATAAAATATATTACTTTTAATGAAAATTTAAAAATGATTTATTGTATCACCATTTATAGTGATACAATAAATGCGTGTTCTACCCATATTCTGGCTAATGGAGTTTAATTTGAAACAAATAAGTCAATTTAAATATAGAATGTGATGTTATATTCGGTATGGATTAATGTAGTACTTGTTCAAAATTGCAACTTTTTAGGATCAAATCAGTCATTTTAATTTGACTTTATATTTAAATCTTGACTTATTTGTTTCAAAAAACGGATTCTTTTTTTTTATTTATCAGCAATATCTTCTTTTTTTTTAATCATCACATTTGTGTTTGCTGCTTTTTTTTTTTTTGGAATTTACCTTTGACAGAGACGACAACTGCATATATTAACAAATACATAGTTAGAATAAAGGCATCCAAATTTGGTATGGATAATTTCAAATCCAATTTATACTTTAATAAGAATTGGTATTCAAAAATATTTATTTCCTTAATTAAAATTATACTACAATCATTTCCTTAATAACCTGTCTTTGAAAATCGTGTGTGCTTAAATTTATGTAAGAATTAGTAGTTAAATAATTAGAAAATGAAGTGTTAGTGCCAAATTTCGATATTTGATTATGTTAAATAATTCATTAGATTTAATAAACTTTAATATAGAATAAAAATTACCCAAAGAAGAGTCGGATTACATGAGATAGCCAATGTTGATTACAAAATTAAATTAACATTATTCATAATGATTGTTCCTGTAGGCTAACAAAGATTGTTTAAAATAAAATAAAAACAAATAAAAGACAATAACAAACTGGAAACAAATTTGGCTAACGTTTATTCTAGCCTAACGTTGATCCTTCCGTGTTGGCGACATGGGTAATGCGGGATTGATCTTGAATGTTGATAAAAAGACGAATATGAGCATGGGGAAGACCTCGCTTCTCAAACACCTTGCACATCAAACCTGTATTTATATGAATGTATCATTAACTAAACTATTTAATTATACAAAAAAAAAATCATAGGCAATGATAGTAAAAATAAACACTAAAGCTTATATATATAAACAATAACTTACGTGTACTGAAATAAGGAAGTAGTTTTTCTTCTTTCAATCTATTGACCAGTTCGTTCAATTTGACTGTAAAAACCTGAAGCAAAATATCAGGATTATCTTGTGGTTTCAAGTTTGTCTTCTCAAAAAATTCTGTGAATTCTGGCCAAGTTAGACTGGTAGCAAACGTGAAAAAAAAAAAACGAAAGGATCACCCGACCGGTTACCGTCATTTCCTGTAATTCATAAATAAAGTTAAATCTAGATCAAAAAATTTTGAGCTTAAAAATGTATGCTACTCCCTCTGTCCCTAAATGAGTGTATAAAAAAAATTATAATTTTCTCTTCATCAAAAGCAGTTTTGAAAACTCTTGGGACAATATTTAGAGACAGAGTTAGTAGTATTTACTTTTGATCAAATGCAAAAATAGATATTTGAAAATGCATTGTCCTTGTTACCTTATTATTAGGTAGAGCATATAATGGCTCTGGTTTACTGGCTTTGGTGAATGTACTGTCGAGTGTGTGAAGAACAAACCAGCTATGGAGATATTTAAGTGCAAGAATTGAAGCTTCCATGGCGAGTTGGAATGAAAATGAAGAACCGGCAAAAAAAATATTAATGGTGATAAACATAATCCGACCCATTTCTTGCTTACAGAAAGATGATTTTAGGCAGTTTGACTATATCGCAAATGGCAGAGATGGAAGTAGGGAGGATGCTAAAACTCAAATTCAAATTTCTAAAAAACAAAACCAATTCACTCGAATTATGATTCCCCAAATAAATCCAATGAAAAAATATATATATATGATAAACTAACCCTTAGCCGTCAACCCCAGACCCCAAAATCAAAACATAAAACACTCAATCATTGACTCAAAAAGCCATAACAATTCAACCAAAGATGTAACCTACCCCCAAAAAAAAAATATAGCAAAAAAAAAAAAAAAGAGTAAGAAAAAAATGATTATGCAATTTCATATGCATCAACTTCAAGTTAATAGAAGACATCCAAATTACTGAGTTCCTATCAAAATTACAGATAAAATTCATAAGCATATGATTAATCACAAAACACACATTTCTTTTCTCAATTCACAAGCAGATCGATTAAACAGTATCCAAAGCGATCAAAACGCCAAACCTAGAAACATAATCAACCTAGGAAAAGGAAAGAAAATAAAGAAAGAACGGAGCTTACTTGTGATTCGTGTAACAGAAACTCGTGTTCGAGTTCTTTTCTCTATACACATTTCAGAAATTCAAAATCATAAATAAAAAGAAAAAATAATTAAAAGATCAAATTCAAAAAGAGATGAGATTATTACTATGATCTTTGAATCACCTGTACAACCTTGCTGAAGAGCTTCGCAACAACCCATTAACTTGAACGGATTTTCCTAATATATATCCCGAACATTGATTCTACACTTCTCAACCACCATAAACTCTTATAATAAACTTTTGATATCCAAGTTATAAAATCTCAAACAAAAAACAAATGTATATCAAAAAAAGAATATATTTAAATGTGTGTTGATTAAAAATAAATTTTGACGGAATGGAGGGAGTACTACAAAAGTCTATAGCATATTAAAAGAGGGAACTAAATTCGAAAAAATTAAAATATAAGAATCTGAAGAAAAACAAAATGAGGCTATTAATCAAGGATCTGGGTCAGAAACTTTGAACTTGAAGGAAAAACTTGCACATGGTATATGATTTTCTAACGCATTTTATATGTAGTTGGAATTTATCAATAATATCAAAGATTCGATAAAAAAAAAAACTACATGTTTAACATAAGATTTTAGAGAGGAAAGCCAAGTGCAGGAACAGTTGAAGATGCAGTATGAATGTTCAACATCTTACGTGACAGTAAATGATCCTCGAAGCCCAGTTTGAAGCCTTGGAAAATGAACTTACGTTGAGATCTAAAGAATTTTCGGAGTCTTTAGTATCAACAAAAGATTTTAGAGAGGAAAATAGAGGAAAATATGGCTTACCAATAAAAAGGAATTGACTATATTTCAATATTGGCTGATCTCAAAGTTACGTAGATAAAAAAAATTAAACCTTAGATCAAAACTGATTGAATTTGAAAGGAAAAGTAAAATAAAATAAATTAGAGTCTAAAACCTAGACATGAATGAAAGGAAGGAATAATTTGTTGCTATCTTTACGTAATTTTGAATTTGAAATGTGATAGTAATATCTATCAAATCAATTCTTTGTGTGTTATCATAATGTCTTTCCTTATCAGTTCAAAATCTTTAAAAGGTAAGTTTTTTTTTTTTTTTTTTTAGTTGAAAGCACCAAAATATGCCGACCAATAGAATGACGACACGTGGCATTATGAGGTGGCATTATGAGGTGGCGCATTGTGGATTCTCGAAATGTTTCTGCTTTCTAATATTATATAGATTAAGTTAACTTATTATTCAAAGTACTTTTTGTGTTAACAATAAAAAAAGTAAGAGTTTTAATTTGAGACAGAGGTAGTATAACAAAGTAGTGTGATAATTCTGTCTCGAAGGGAGGTATATAAAAAAGTGTACTCATTGTAATTTATTTGAATGCTCTGCACAAATAGCTTTGTGTTATCTATTTTGTATTTATCCCGTCCTCCTAAATTAAATTAAGAGTGTTTTTTTTTCTAACATGAACATATTTTTTGAGCAATAATTTTAAAATAAATAAATGAACTTAAGTTATTGCTCAAAGTACTTTCATGTTAAAAATATATATATGTGTGTATATATATATATATATATATATATATATATATACAAAACAATTGTTTTGGGAGCGGTCTATAAGAGAGAGGGTATAAAACGCGGCGTTATGTTTTTTACTCGATCCGTACGCACAGATGCGTATAGGATATATATTCTCTCTCTCTCTCTCTCTCTCTCTCTCTCTCTCTCTCTATATATATATATATATATATATATATATATATAGGGTCGCGATACTGTGAGAACCATTTTATATGAGAACCAATCATAACCATTAGATTAGAAAAAAAATCAAGGGTCCATATGTTAAATACATTGGATACACTTGGATACATTAGTTAATTTTCGAAAAACAATTGGATACATTAGTTTTTAACATAGTGTATCCAAGTACAACACTTAGATACAATACTTATTAACTTATTGTATCCAAGTGTAATATCGAATTTTTTGTAATGTATCTAAGTGTATCAATTGTATCAAACATATAGACCATTGAATTTTTTTTTCTAATCTAATGGTTCTCACGATATTTAGGTTCTCATTTGAGCACACACACACACACACACACACACACATATATATATATATATATATATATATATATATATATATATGGTCATGCTCTTATGAGAAATCAATTACATGAGAACCATGAGAACCAATGATAGCCATTGGATTAGACACAAATCAAGGGTTTAGATTACTTTTATAGTTTAAAACTTCGGTGGCATTCTTGTAATTAGGTTGACAAGCAAAGGGAAGGGCAAAATACCATGTGTGTTCCAGAATTTGCCACGTTATCACCCAAAATTTCCCTAAATTTTCAAAATTAAATATCTCATTAATTATAAATCGAAAAAATAATCCGAGAACACTGATTTTTTTGTCTCGTCGAGACGAATCAAACTACATCCCTGAAGATAGGGTTTTGAAAAAATAATATTGAACAACGTCAAATTTTTAAAATACGCTTAGATACAATAGGTGTTTGTCTATTGTATCTAACTGGATTGTTATGAACATTGTATTGGATACAAATGACTATTTAGCTATTGTATCTAACAGTAATGTGTCAACATTGATGTTGGATACAATAGGTGTTTGCCTATTGTATCTAACTGAATTGTTATGAACATTGCTATTGGATACAAATAGCTATTTAGTTATTGTATCTAACAGCAATGTGTCAATATTACTGTTGGATACAATAGGCGTTTGACTATTGTATCTAACTGAATTGTTATGAACAATGTATTGGATACGATAGCTATTTAGCTATTGTATCTATATAGCAATGTGTCAACATTGATGTTGGATACAATAGGTGTTTGCTATTGTATCTAACTGTATTGATATGAATATCGCATTGAATACAACAGGGGAGTAGCTAGTGTATCCAATAACAATGTATGAACATTGTTGTTGGATTCAAATAGCTATTTAGCTATTGTATCTAACAGAAATGTGTCAACATTACTGTTGGATACAATAGGTGTTTGCCTATTTTATCTAACTGAATTGTTATGAACATTGTATTGGATACAAATGGCTATTTAGCTATTGTATCTAACAGCAATGTGTGAACATTGCTGTTGGATACAATGGGTGTTTGCCTATTGTATCTAACTGAATTGTAATGAACATTGTATTTGATACAAATAGCCATTTAGCTATTGTATCTAACAGCAATGTGTCAACATTGTATTGGATACAATAGGTGTTTGCCTATTGTATCCAACAACAATGTTGATACATTGCTGTTAGATACAATAGCTAAATAGCTATTGTATTCAATACAATGTTCATAACAATTCAGTTAGATACAATAGGCAAACACCTATTGTATCCAACAGCAATGTTGACACATTGCTGTTAGATATAATAGCTAAATAGCTATTTGTATCCAACAACAATGTTCATAACAATTCAGTTAGATACAATGGGCAAACACCTATTGTATCCAACAGCAATGTTGACACATTGCTGTTAGATACAATAGCTAAATAGCTATTTGTATCCAACAATAATGTTCATAACAATTCAGTTAGATACAATGGGCAAACACCTATTGTATCCAACAGCAATGTTGACACATTGCTGTTAGATACAATAGCTAAATAACCATTTGTATCCAATACAATGTTCATAACAATGCAGTTATATACAATAGGCAAACACATATTGTATCTAAGCGTATTTTAAAAATTAGACGTTCAATATTATTTTTTCAAAACCCTATCTTCAGGGATGTAGTTTGATTCGTCTCGTCGAGACAAAAAAAATCAGTGTTCTCAGATTATTTTTTCGATTTGTAGTTAATGAGATATTTAATTTTGAAAATTTAGGGAAATTTTGGGTGATGACGTGGCAAATTCTAGAACACACATGGTATTTTGCCCTTCCCTTTATCTGTCAACCTAATTACAAGAATGCCACCGAATTTTTAAACTAAAAGGGTAATCTAAACCCTTGATTTGTGTCTAATCCAATGGCTATCCTTGGTTCTCATGGTTCTCATTTGAACACCTACCTACCTATATATATATATATATATATATATATATATATAGTCATGCTCTTGTGAGAACCCAATTACATGAGAACCATGAGAATCAAGGATAGCCATTGGATTAGACACAAATCAAGGGTTTAGATTACCTTTTTAGTTTAAAAATTCGGTGATATTCTTGTAATTAGGTTGACAAACAAAGGGAAGGGCAAAATACCATGAGTGTTCCAGAATTTGCTACGTCATCACCCAAAATTTCCCAAAATTTTCAAAATTAAATATCTCATTAACCGTAAATCGAAAAAATAATCCGAGAACACAAATTTTTTTGTCTCGACGAGACGAATCAAACTACATCCCTGAAGATAGGATTTTGAAAAAATAATATTGAACAACGTCTAATTTTTAAAATACGCTTAGATACAATAGGTGTTTGCCTATTGTATCTAACTGAATTGTAATGAAGATTGTATTGGATACAAATGGCTATTTAGCTATTGTATTTAACAGCAATGTGTCAACATTGCTGTTGGATACAATAGGTGTTTGTCTATTGTATCTAACTGAATTGTTATGAACATTGCTATTGGATACAAATAGCTATTTAGTTATTGTATCTAACAACAATGTGTCAACATTGCTGTTGTATACAATAGGTGTTTGCCTATTGTATCTAACTGAATTGTTATGAATTGTATTGGATACAATGGCTATTTATCTATTGTATCTAATAGCAATGTGTCAGCATTCATGTTGGATACAATAGGTGTTTGGTTATTGTATCTAACTGTATTGTTATGAACATTGCATTGCATACAACAGGGGAGTAGCTAGTGTATCCAATATATCATATCTTTCATACTTGAGTTATAACAGTAGTTCAAATTTTATGAAGATAGAAATTTGCCAATGTTTTGGCTCTTGGCGGTGGTTTGTTGTTACATGATCAAAACCAATAACCAAATCATAGGAAGTGGGAAAAATAATAAAAAATATTCTGATGCAGTATGATGATAAAAGTGGGATAAATATGAGTTTTATTTTAATTAATTGTTATTTTATTATTATTTTCGGAATTAAATGTAGTAGGATGATTATAAGAGGTTTTGGAGTAGATTTAGCCTTGATTTAGTACTTTTAGACTTCTATTAGGTTACCTTATAGGTTAGGCTTTATTTTAGAATGTTATTTCTTGTTTTCCAAGTTTTATGAGTGCTATAAAATAGCCTCAAAGTTGTAATCCGAAAATTAGAGTTTTGATTAATAAAATTAGATTTGCCATTGTGCAATTATTAGGGTTTCAATCCCATCTTGTTTCAATTCCGTTCGGTCTTAATCCCATAATCTTTGTTTTGTTATCATTTGGTATCAGGAGTTCCTGGTGATCAATGGCCGAAGGAGGACGAGGAAGTGGTGGTCGTGGTAATCGTGGTAGGGGTTGCGGATCAGAACCCCAGGGAGACGAAATCCATCGACATCATTACCTAAGTGAAATCGAGAAAGACGAATTGCGAAGACAGATTCAAGATCTCCAACTCCGCTTTCTGCGTTTCGAGATTCAAGAACTCCAACGTCGCCTTGAACGTGTGGAGGGTCCACGAGTCCAACGACATCTAGCGTGTTTGGAGGTTCCCACCAATGTGGGCTCGGAGTCAGATCTTTTGAGAGGCAGAGCACCATCCCCAGCACCTACTCGGCGCAGCAAGCACGACCGTGCCTAATTCCAGTACACGACCGTGCGATTAAAGGCAGCTGTGGAAGTCCTTGGCGCACTGATCTGCACGACCGGGCCAGATTACCATACACGACCGTGCTCGGCGACCCTCAGCCGAACCTGGGTGCAGTTTGTGCATTTTTGGGTTCCACAATTTCGATTTCGAAAGAAGAAGGTATTTTTGGTTCTTATTGATATGAAGATCCGTTTGACATTCTTGATTGCAATTTTTCGTCACCGTGGCACATCACGAAATTGCTCATGGAAAATATTTTTCAATATTATTGGACGGATTGGATGGATGTCATGAAGCGTGATACAACTAAATTTAAAGTTCATCGAAGATTGAAGAAAAAAATTCACGATGTGTTTCCAAAAAGCAACGACTCAAATTCGAGGTCGAATTTTTCTAAGAAGAGGAGAATGATGCAGTATGATGCTAAAAGTGGGATAAATATGAGTTTTATTTTAATTAATTGTTATTTTATTATTATCTTCGGAATTAAATGTAGTAGGATGATTATAAGAGGTTTTAAAGTAGATTTAGCCTTGATTTAGTAGTTTTAGACTTCTATTAGATTACCTTATAGGTTAGGCTTTATTTTAGAATGTTATTTGTTGTTTTCCAAGTTTTATGAGTGCTATAAAATTGCCTCAAAGTTGTAATCCGAAAATTGAGTTAGTCTTATAAAAAACCTGTTTTACATTCGCGTTAGTGTAAAACTTGTTTTCATCTCTTAATGTATAACAAGTTTCAATAGATGAAAACAAGTTTTACACTAAATCGTGTGTAAAACAAGTTTTTCATGAGATTCTCACCCGAAAATTAGAGTTTTGATTAATAAAATTAGATTTGCCATTGTGCAATTATTAGGGTTTCAATCCCGTCTTGTTTCAATTCCGTTCGGTCTTAATCTCATAATCTTTGTTTTGCTATCATATTCTATAGAAAAGAAAATGATTTATTCGATCTTGATCAAACTATCAAAACTTCATGAAATTGGTGAATGCTAAAATACTACAGTAATTTAATTTAGATAAATAAATTTTAACTATCCTCGAGCAATTTCTTGCCCATCCGCTGATAAGCGGAAGTGTTGGCAGCAGCTTCAGATACTTTGTCAAAGTCAATGTTATAATCTTTAAATACGTTGTAGTCTTGGTGATGGGGTTTGGCAAACCCATACATAACAACTGAAGACGGTTTTGGAGTCTCGGGGAACCCAATCCCCTTAGCCAGTAGATGAATTCCAGAATTCCGAAGGCGGGGATTCTCCGTAAGCTCTGCCGCCAGCGTCCCCAAGTCCACCGTGTTTCTGCAACCCGCTTGGTATACTTGGCGTAGTTTATCGATATTTTCTTGGATTCCCATGCTGACAAAGGTGAATTCCGGGTGGCGAAGGAAAGACAGGATAGGATCAGGTAGCACGTTGTAATCTCTAAGAAGAAATATAAAAGAAATATCACCATTGCTAAATATGAGGTGAGAAATTTTAGTTTTCTGAGTTGTTGCACCATTAGTTGAGCTGGACCACTCTGCGTCAAATCCAATTACGTTTTCACGGTAGCCATTCCTCTTCCTCTTCCTCTTCCTCATCAAGGTTGTCATCATGTCTTGTATGCCTTCTGTATTATAGATGACAACCACCGTCAGTTTTTTCCGTTCAGACATGACGAGAGTTGGTTCAGAGATAATAATGGTACTTAATTTTTCTCTCTCGCGCTAAAGAAGAAAAAGAAAGTCAGTCGTTTCGTTTGTAAAAGATTAGTGGAGTATCTTTTTTTGGTTTGACGCATAAAAGATGACTTGTATTTTAAACATGTAAATCTTTTCCTTTATATAGACTTAAACTTCTAAATCCGGTTCATATTTGGAATAATCTTCTGATCCTATTACTAATAAATAACAAATCCGGTTCATATTTGGATAATGATTCCCGATCCTTTTTGGAATAAATAAACTCACAATGATAATTAGGTTTTTCAAATCCCACTTCCCACAGACAGACAGGACAGACAGTTGAGTTCTTTTGGTTGATCTCTCTGCTGTCTTCAAAGAGGTAAATTGAGTGAACCTGTCTTCTTCCTTTTTTTTTTTTTTTTTTTGGAAATCTTTGTTGGTGGTGTGCATCTACAGATTTTATTTTTTCTGATGATCCAGTCACTGGAACATGGTGCAATTTATAATCGTAAGTCAATCTCTGTAGTCTCTCCAAAACAATTGCCGTCTTCTGATCCTTGAAGTTTTTTTTCTTTGTGTAGTGGAACATTATGTTCATCCAATTTTCCTTGATTTGTTGTTCAGCTTTCCTGTATTTCCACATATTTGATTGATTTTCTCTACTGTTTAGGGTTGACCTCATTTCTTTGATTAATATGTTGGTGATTTCAATTGAGGATTGGGTTTTCACTGCAGTGAGCATGCATTAGTAGTGTCCTTGTATTTGTAGGTGAACATTTGGGTTTCGAGCACTCTTCTTTGATTTTGAGAGTGTTAAAAAGCCTTGGGATTGGATTTCTCAATCATTGCCATTCCATCAATCACTAAAAAATAAAAAAGAAACAAAGCAAAAAATATCTATTATAAAGTCACTGAAGATCAGGACCGGAGTACCAACGCTAACTTTTTATTCTTCATTCTTTGCACGAACTCCACACCTTGCGATTCGCAGTGATGATGGCGTGGTGCTAGATGATGAGGCGGTGGTTGTCATGAGGAAGAGGACAAAGAAGGGAGAATAAAGAAAGAATTGAAAACTTTCATTGCCGTTGTAGAATGAATTTGGGGGGGGGGGGGGGGAAATTGAACTGAAGGGATTCTATGGTTCAGTAATAGAGAGAAGCTGTGGTTACAGTGGGGTTGATTTTCCTTTATTCCAGTATAATTCTGAACTTCCCTTAAAAATATTTACAAGTTTGAATGTCCCTTTTCTATACCAGATAAAAAAATCTCAGTTGTGTATTTATTTGCAGGATCTCGGTTCTTTATCCTTTGTTTTATTTGTCCAGTAAGATTTTGGAATTTCGTCAGTTCAATTTCGTTTTTAGTTTGTCATTTCCATTATAAAGAAAGGTTTTTTGAGTGTGTTTTCCATGTCTGTCATTTGCTTGGTCTTTCAAGTTTGATTCGTCTTTCCCCAAAAGTTTTGCTGTTGGTGATGTTAATTAGATTGAATGGTCTCGGTCCGAACTAAACCACCGCCACCTCCGCTGAATCTCAACCACCAATCTCACTTGCTTGGTTGCTTCAAAAACCAAGCAAGCAGCAACTTTATATTTAACCATAACCTGGGTCTGCAGCATTGAAATGGCGCAGTGTGTTTAAGGGACGATTTGGTAGTTAAGCTTAATCTGTATTTGGAGCGTTCTATGGTATGAGTTGGTTTAAACTAATAATGCTTTGCTTCTTCCGCATAACATGCAATTTGCATGGGCTCCTATATGTAGGGTAATTAATTCTGCTGTTTCTTTTGCGTAGTAATCAGATTTATTTGTGAGCATGTAATTCAAGCTGTGTAATTTGAATAGAGAATGAGAGCTTTTGAATTCAAAGGCCGGGGTCTGAAGACAATTACTTTTCATTAAAGGAGCTTTTCTGGGGGAAGATTCCAGTTAATAAGTAGGTTTACCATTTTCATCACTCTAGTGTGTGCGGGCGAAATGGTATTGTTTCCTGAATTAGCATGATTGATGCATCTATTATTTGATGAAATAAATTGTCTCTCTAATTATATTTTGGTGGTTTCATTTTCCTTAAATTGTGTTTTGGGCATGTCTAGATTGATGTTACAGTTATATATGCAATTGCTTATTAGGGTATTTGTGTATTTTCAATATACAAGCAAGTGCAATCATTGATTATGTGGATTTCTTCTTTATACAATAAAAGGAAATTGTAGCATATGTAATTAATACAAGGGCCTCTAATCAATATAGTATGTTCTATAGACAACAATGAAGAAAGCGGCACTTCCAGCATAAGCATACAGGGTTGTTTCCTTCTATTTTAGTGAGACTATCATCATGGGATAAACAAAAATAATAAATGAGACTATCATCATGGGACTCTGTGGGAGTTAGTTTTTATTATTTATTGCGGTATACTTGTCGATAATTGTTTTTTAGTAGTATTTCCTTTACATAAGTTCTCATTTTCTTGCAATGTGATGTAACTGAAGTTCATTAAAACATCATTTGTCATTTTAGGATGGGGGAGTTTTATGGTGTTCATCATTCAATTTTCTCACTTCACCGCCATGCATATTGTCACGGGCATAAGTATATCTAATACGATAGAGTATAGACATCGGAAATAACCACTTAGATAAAAAATCGGTCAGGATTAAATATAAAACATTTGATCTGACGGCTACAAGTTAACCCAAATAACCAATACTTCCCATTACCCATTGCAGTTGTACCATCTCTCCTCCCCAACCCGTTTTTCATAACCCACTGCGGTGAATTGTGGTTGACACAACAGTTACTTTTTCTCTTCTCTGAGCGAGATAGAAAAGATTTGTTTCGTTGGTCGAAGATTAGTGAATTGGTCCCAGTTTAAGCATTTATAGTAGTTTGAATCTGGTTGGCTTGTAGATTGAGAACCACTTCATTCTATTAGTCTTTTGATTCTGTCCTATAAATCATAACCTTTCAGTTATATGTAATGTTTTCGTAACTGACATTATATTTTCCTTTCTGTAGGACTTCCCAGATTTCATAGCATTCATTAATCCTTAACTGACTAAAACCGGAGAGGGGTTAACAAATCCTATGACCATGATATTCTCCTCTCCTAACCTCAAGCAATTTCGTACGCCTACAAATGTCCGGCCAAGAGGCTTGCTCTCTGTATATGTTTATGAACGTTTATTTCGATAGAAGGCTCACATGTTTCTTTTGTAAATTCTGCATGATTTGTTTCACGCTCTCTGTCTTTCTGTATGTATGTATACTAGTTTTATAAAGACACTAGTACTATGCCCGTGCCGGATGGCACGGTACCGGTATGAAATGGTGACAGTATGAAGTGGTGTCAGTATGAACAATGAAAGTATGGAATAGTATTGACCGTACAAACGATAACACGCAGGATAAGCATAAAAATATTGGATGAATGGCATGAAAAGAGTATTATTATGTCTTAAAAAATGAATCAAACAAATGATTAAGTTGGTAATTGAAAAACAACCAAACATCTATACGCCTCAATTATTTTTAAAAACAATTGCCGCTAATTTATCAAGACAATAAAAAGTAAAGGAAAAAAATAAATTTTTGCTAGTAATGAATCGTTAATCTTCATGTTCCGATTCCACATCAACAACGGTGGTTGAAAAACTCGCAGCGACATTAAAAAAACATGTGATTCATGTGATGGTGATGGCGCCGCTTCTTTTCCTTTTGCTGATGGTTGTTGCTCCATTACGTTGATGTTATAAACTTGAAGACAACACGAAGTTAGACAAATAACAAAACTCTAGTAAGTAATAAAACGATAACTGGAGAATCTATTTTTAACCGGAAGAACATTTGAAAATCAGTATATGTTGTTTATAAGCTTAACGGATCGAATTCTCCAATGGCCACATAGATTAAATGCATACTTAATACTGCTGTTAAGATTTGTATGCTTCTAGTATGAATATGATTGCATGCAAATAATACTATTGACTGATCATAAACACAAATTGGTCACTTACTAATCGATCTCTCATAGGTTCGTTTTGGAAAATCTTTCCCCCAGGTGACAGTCATCACCTGCAACTTCTTTCTAATACTTTAAGACTACCCACACATATTTCACAGCTCGGCACTAACCAAACCAATTACTTCTTCCTCTTATAAAGCACTACCAAACCAATTGCACGTTCATCAATTTATGGAACCCTATCATATTGAATTTTGTTCATCTTAAAAATAAACCATATAATGATTACTACTCAGTTGAAACCGGCAAAGCTACACGATAACAGACAGAAACCAAAATCAGCTACTACTTTGTCCGTCCCAATAATCACATGAGTAAGTATAAGCAACCGGAAAAGTAAGAATCAAGTTTTTTAATTGCTAACATTAATTTTTAAACGGAGGAAGTAGTAGTACTACTGAAGAGAAGGAAACAAAAGCTGAAATTTGCTGCTGGAAGTATTCGCGCATTGGCGATTCATGCAATAAAATAACCGGGGGAAAAAATGCAATATTTTTAGCAAAAAACAGGGGGAAACAGGAAAAAAAAAATGTCTCATGAAATAGAATCATGCAGTTCTTATAAGAACAATTTAACTTGCTAAGATTCTTACGTTGGGCTACATGTTGTTATCCTGCACTCACCACTTATCTGCTAGGGAGACATTCATTTTGGAACGGGGCTAGCCACAAAATATTCCCTACCCAACTTTACCCCTTCTATACCATTTTTTCGTACTCAAAAAACCCAATCCACTAATACTTATAAGAAAAGTTTATATCACTAAGATTCTTTACTGTAATGCACAAAAATTTGGGCCCACCTACGACAACCACAGCTAAAGGGCTGAGCAATATCATGACATAAGTAAAAACAGAAATTGTAAATCTTACTTGGATCAGGATGAGCACAACTCGGAATCAATATTAGAACAAAAGGGGAGGTCTGCTATTTGAAATAAATTAAATATTTCCAGTGGTAGAAAATAGTATAAGGATTGCAACAGCAAAACCAAAGATTGACAGATTCAATCCTTACCAAGAAATCAGCAAAGAAATCAGCAGCAGCATAAGAAGAAATTGTAATAACCGGCCTTTTTGACCCATTATTATTATTATTATTATGCTTTTATATTAAATATTTCGATCGGGCTCATTAATGATTAATGAGTTGGGCTAATAAAGGAGGGCCCAATATAGTCAACTTTGGAAAACCTTTTTGGAATAGGAAAGGGGAAACCTAAGTATTTAATCAACTCTTTAACCCTCTCCCTATTATTTTGAGTTAATCGAAAACCCTAGAGAAAAAGAGAGAGAGGAGGCGGAGAGAGAGGGAGGCCGAGAGAGAGGAAGAGGAAGAAGAGAGGAGAAAGAGAGAAGGAGGAAGAAAAGAAGAAGATTCAACCCCCCCCCCTTCGAAGGTAATTCTCTCATCCCTAAATATTAATTCTTGGGTTGGGTATCGCCTAGGAATTATGAAACGGAACTTAGAACCCTAACCCTAAATTGATAAAACTAGGGTTTATTGTTAACTTTTGAAAACATCTTTAATGGAAAAGTTGGGATTAGTATTGACATGCATGCATGAACCACCACCACCACCACGACGGCGGCGGCAGCGGCAACAGCTGGCGGCAGCTGGCGGCGGCGGCGGCGGCTGGCGGCTGTGGGGTGTGTTTGTGTGTGTGTGTGTGTGTCCTTGTGTGTGTGTTTGTGCGTGTGTGTGTGCAGTGTGTATGTGATGCGTGTGTGCAGTGTGTGCGTTCGTGTGTGTGCAGTGTGTGTGTGTGCCGTGTGTGTGTGTGGGTGTGATGTGTGTGTGTCACAAGTTAGGGTTTGTGAATTAGGGTTTTGTGTGTGTTGTTCAAGGTGTTTCAATGTGTGAAAGTCAACTGGGAATAGTAAAGTCAACTGGGAATAGTAAAGTCAATGCTGGGAATAGTAAAGTCAACGCTGTGAATAGTGTTTTCATAAAATAAAGTCAACTTAAGACACATGGATTGGAAGTATACTTTTACGTAAACCTAAAGATATGTTGGGAAAGTTATGAAGGGTAAGATAAACCCTAAACTAAAGTAAGAACCTTAAGAAGGAGTTTAAGAAATAAACTCAAAAGGTTAAAGTTAGAAAAGGAATTTGGGGACGGGGATGAATATTGTTCTTGTCCTAAAAGTAGTATCTTTGCGTGATTGTAGATTGTACGCAAAGAACCCGCTAGAAGTCAACGCTAGAAAGGTAAGGGATTACGTTCATAAGTATCTTGAATTCTTTATTCATTGGAACTCTATAATTCTTTCATGAATGCTATATGGTCCATAGCACTTGAACTCCACGTTAATGAACGTCTTTTGTATATCTTACCTATGACATGTTTTGGTCGTAGGGAATCTTAGAATATTTGAAATTGCATGTGCTCTCGTTTAGGGAACACTATTTTGGAAAGTATGCTATATCTAATTGCAACAGGTGTAGCTGTATAGTCCCTGAAAAGGACTAATGTGGAAACTGTCCTAGGAAATGGACTAATGGAAATAAGTCTAGTTAACTACTTGTAACTTAGACTTTGTGGAACTCTAGATTATCATGATAACTCTAAATAATGGAGCACCCTGAAAAGGTGTAAGGTCTCTTATTCACTTAACACCCTGAAAAGGTGTGACACCCTGAAAAGGTGTGACACCCTGAAAAAGTGTTTGGAACTTGGAATTGACGGAATGGAAATACGACCACTAATCTTTGAGTAGTTAACTGTATTCGTTATATGCAGTTAGTATTTGAAATGATATCCGATCTTTGAAAATTATCAATTGAGTTCGTTCTTTCGGTCACTTCTCCTTAGCTATCGGAGAAGTCCGTATGAACTTACTGAGCATTGTTCGCTCACCCTTTCTCTAATAATCTTTTTCAGGTAACGACTTAAAGAAGTAGACGGATCGCTAGATGAAGCTGTCCGTGTCGGTTATATTAAGACTTTATGGTTTATTTTGTTTAGCTAGTGGTTGTACTAGTTTGAAGACTTAGTATTTAATTTCGCTTCCGCATTTATGGTTGAATTGATGTTTGAGACTAGCCGTTGGGCTATTTAAGTTGGATTTTGTAAGACAACTGTTAGTATTTCCATGTTTTATGGATTTGTTTACTTTATGAAAATCTGGGTCGTTACAGTTGGTATCAGAGCTAAGGTTTTAGAACTTAAGGGATAGGGAAACTCTGATATTGAATAGGCTTGATTGAGCATTCTAGGAGTACTAGGAATGCTTGAAGTGGGACTTTCTATTTTAGGAAACCTTCTATTTTAGGAAACTTTCTATTTTGAGAAACTTTCTAAATTGGGAACCTTCTATTTTGAAAAAGAATCTGGGGTCAATTTAGGGATCCTAAGAAATACTTATGAGTGAACCTTAAGTAATACAGTGATGCATTGTGTTGGTGCTGAAAAGATATTTTGGTAATCATTTATATCGTTAAGATTATGGTCACTAATTGTGGTAATGTCATGGTTGTAGGTCATGAACGGAGTTGATATGAACTTGAAGATGAACTCGCTAGGAAAGAACGTGACCAAAGTGGTTAAGAGGTACTCTCTTCGGATAAGGAAGTTGAATAAGACTCTGAAGAAGGAACAAGCTAAGGGAAGGATTACTTTGAACAAGTGGCTACTTGCAGAAAAAGCACTAAGAGACACAAGCAAGGAATTAGAGGAAAGAAAGGAAGAGCTAATGGGATTTAGAGAGTTGGCTGACACATTATGTGAAGATGTGCGAAGCTACTACTTTGCATTGAAGGAAGTAGACCCACAGATGGAAGCAACTTTAATGGAAGAGAGTAGAAAGAGGGCAGGAAGACTAATCGAGGAACATGTAATGGTCAAGGAAATGGAGGTTAATGTAGAGGGCGATGAAGCTGCCCCAATTCTCGTGGAAGATGATGAAGAGATAGTGGAGGTACCTGTTCGTAGGCCTAGAGGAAGGCCCAGAGGTTCGAAGAAAGCACCCAAGGTCCCTAGTGGAAGACCTAGGGGAAGGCCAAGGAAAAATGCGAACCTTTGAAGAAAGAGTAGAAGTTGGATATTCTTTTATTTCTTTCATAGTATTAGTAAGTAGTTATAGTTAGAAGTTTAGTTGGAATTTTTCTTTCTTAACTATGGGATTTTGGAAGTTTCATTTAATAAAAGTATTGAAGTTATTCATTAGTAATTAACCTTGTTATCCGTTATGTCAAATTATGGAATGTGATCTAGTAGAACAAGAAGTGTAGGTCGAGAAAAGACCTTAATTAGAAAGTATGGCTCATGAAAAACGGCCAAGTGGAAATAGTTTTGGTCTAGTAGAATGACTGAAACAAAACTGTGAATGACTTCATAGTAGTAGTTAACTGTAGAAGTAATTGGCGTGATTTGATGGCCAATTGTGTATAGTAACGGGTCCAGTGAATTGACCTCTAATGAATGAATGTAGCCTAGTAAATGGCTAGAACCTGGAATTAATGTAGAAACTTTATCTTTTGGGGACGGCCCTACGTATGATAGTATTTAGACGTAGTATCCATATGTGTATAATGTAAATAATGCGTTCTCCCCTACGATATTAACTTAAGAATAATCTTATTCAGATGGCTGGAAGAGGATCCGGAAGAAACGCTAACGCCGAGGGACGAGTTGACCCTGATATGGCGAACTTGTTTAGAACTTTGAATCAAACCGTGGCCGGCATCGGGCAAGTTATGATGGCACTAACTCAACCACAGCAGAACCCACAAGTTCCTATGAGGGATCCTGTAACGCCTCACCCAATGGCATTTAAATAAATTGCATTTTATATGAATATATCATATTTTATATTTTATTCTGTGATTTATTGTGTGTTCGTTTTGTTATCTAAATGGATAGATAATAATAATAATAATATGTGAAAAATTAGAAAACTTAACCTAAAGTTAAGGGGCTAGAATGAATAATATGGAAATTGAAGGGTTAATTGGTTAAGTTGGGAAAGTTGAATTTTTTTTTGGAGATATTATCTCTTTCTCTCTCAGACACACACGAAACACACACACACACTTTCCTAATTTCTTCTACTCTCCTTGGTTGCAAAGAAGTGAAGGTAAGAGTTTGATCCCATTTGATTTTCCTTCCTCTTGATTACTTCTCTAGTGTAGAAACTAATTACATAAAAATGATCAGGGCTTTGAGTAGATCGTCCCCGTATTTTTCTTATCATTTTCCACCGAATTTGATTCCGGAGAGTGTAAGTCACTACTTCCCCTTTCTTGTGATTATTGTTATAATTGCTAGATATCGTGTATTGCAGGTGAAATTCGAGTTGAAGGAGTAGTATTGGTACCACAAGTACCATTTGTAACTTTGATATCACTTCTATGTATGTGCTGGGTTCTTGAATTGAAACTAGGTTGATTCAAAAATGATGGGTTTGAGTGTTAGGATGGAAGGAGTAAATTCCTGGTAGTTCGTTGGAGTTGTGCGGCCGCCCAGTTTGGGTGTGCGACCGCACAATCTTCTGAAAGGTTTTGTTCTTGGAAATTACCCAAATTGTGCGACCGCACATATCATTCTGGGCGACCGCACAGTGTCCTGAGAACTGATGAATCCTAGAATCAATGTGTTTAGGTTCCGACTTGGTCTAGATCTTAAGGGTTACCCTCAAATAGTTAGGTATACTTGTTGGGAGCAAGGTAGCTCCGAAGAGTGGTCATTAATGGGTATAACTAATGTGTATTAGCTTAGTACGTACCCAAGAGTACGGGTCTTAATTGTGATTGAAATGTATCAATAGTTGTATGATAGTGTTGATATTCTTTTAGACACTGAACGTGCTAAATGCGTACTTGTGTATATGAATGATTACATGCTAAATTATTAAAGAAAAGGGGCTAGTCCACTACTTTTGGATTAGTTCCAATTTGAGATTCGTTTTCCTTTATTTCAAATCAAGTAAATATTGCTTGTGTGAAGTTTATATGAGTCCAGCTGGTTTACTTGTCGGGGGTGTATAGGTTTGCGCATATTGTGAGAGCTGGGGCTAAGCAATAAACGTAGGCCTATGCATCTGTGGCCGTTGCTCTTACTTTTGGCCAAAGTAAGGGTCTTGCTTCCCTAATTATTGGAGCAATTATGCACAATAGTTAGATAGCTATTATTTGTTCTTGGGTTGGGATACTGGGTAACAGGTCTCCATCAATATAGTGAAGCTACATCAAATACGAGAGCTGATTTCAACGACTGCAACAACATCGTCAGTTATGGTAAATTAATGAGTTGGAGGAATAAGGTGCAAGAAATATCCCTTGTAATGTGTGCTTTCGCTATACGTGTTGCATAATGGGTTGGTATAACTACCCGTATTGTATGCTATTTGATGTTACGTGATACGTGATGTTATTTCTTGTCCCATACTTACATGTATGCATATCATATAGTTAAAGTAGTAACTTACTGAGATTTTATCTCACCCCCTTCCTTTTCAATTTGTTTTCCTTAGATCGCAAGAAGGCAAGCGATAGTACCGCGCAGTGAGGCCGGGTTAGCAAGTGATCTTGGTGGTGCACCTTTTTGTAATTAAGGTAAATGTGGTGAGGACGTTGGTTGGTATTGGATTATGTAAATCCATTCTTTTGGGGTAGAATTGTAATTAGATAAATGTATACTTGTAAAAGGGTGCCAGCGTATGTGCTGAGCAGTTTTTGGAATTTGATAAAATCCTAGCACTTGTTTTTGGTTATAGTGTAGTGGCAAGTCATCACTATTGTAACTGGTTTCAATACTAAGGTAGTCTAAAATTACGTTTTGAATTCCGTAAGTAAAAAGTAAGTGTCAGTGGTGCTTTGTTTATCTGTTTTCTAGTAGTAGTGCAGCCGAGATCGTGGTTACATTTAGAACCTCGTATCCCGGGGCGCGACAGATCCGCTAGAACTCCTTCAGAAACGGAATCCGGAGTCATTTTCGGGCTCTAAGAGTGAGAAACCAGAAGACTGGGTGAAAGACATGGAGAAAGTTTTCGAAACTATGGATTGTACTCCAGAAAGAAAGGTGGTGTTCGCCACATTCATGCTTAAGGGACAAGCCCTGAAATGGTGGGAAGGAGAGAAGAGAGCTGCTATGGCTCGTGGTGATGCTGCACTTACTTGGGATGGATTCAAGCGCATTTTCTATGCAAAGTATTATTCAATGAGCATTCGAAACGCTAAGGTGGCAGAGTTCATGACTTTAACCCAAGGAAGGATGACTGTGGACGAGTATTGCGAGAAATTCACAGAATTGCTAGAGTTTGCTCTGGCGTTCTTCGATAATGATGAGCAAAAGGCCCGGAAGTTCGAAGTTGGTCTGAGTGACCGAATCCGCTACAGAATTACCCCACTGATGTTGCCAACGTATGATCAGGTGTTGGGCAGAGCTAAGATTATGGAAACTGAAGCGGACAATTATCGGAACAAGAAGGATGAAAGGAAGAAGACGACTGAAAGGGAACCTACCAAAGGAAGCTGGAATAAGAATAAGGATAACAAGCGCAAGACGAGTGATGATAGTGAGAAAGATGGTACGGCTAACAAGTACCCTAATAAAGGTCAAGGAAGCCGTAGAGATGGAAAAAGGGAAGATGCCAAAGGGCAAGGCTCAGATGTGAAATGCCAAGTATGTGACGGGAGGCATAAAACTGAAGGGTGCTGGTACAAGGAAAAGAAATGCTACAATTGTGACAAGATGGGACATCCCCATTGGAAGTGCCCGGAACCAAGGAGGGACAACAAGGCCAAAGGAGTAAAGGACGACAATAAGGGAAAAGGTGGAGGTAACGGACGTGTCTTCACTATGACAGTTAAGGATGCACGCGCCACTAATGATCTCGTGGCAGGTACGATACAACTCTACTCTCGTAATGTTCGTGCATTGATTGATTCTGGTGCTACTCATTCTGTGATAAGCACTCATCTAGCAAATAAAATGAAATTGGTCCCTGAAGTACTAGAGCATTCGTTAGTAGTAGATACGTTGACTAAAGACTCTATTTCTATTACTTCAGTATATATGGGATGCCCTGTAGAATTGAACGGTAGGAAATTTGAAGTCGACCTTATTAGTTTGAAGATGGATGAGTTTGATGTGATCTTAGGGATGGATTGGTTAGCAGCCTATCATGCTCATATAGATTGCTTTAGAAAAGAGGTTAAGTTCAAGCTACCTTCTGGAGAAGAGTGTTGCTTTAAAGGTACGAGACCTAAGGATCCATCGAACATCATTTCGGTTATGAAGGCGCGTAGGATGTTAAGAAAGGGATGTGGAGGATTTCTGGCGTACGTGAGTACCACTGATGCCAGAGAGGTAAATATAGAATCACTCTCAGTGATCAAAGACTTCAAGGACGTGTTTCCAGAAGATTTACCTGGGGTACCACCTGAGAGAGAAGTTGAGTTTTCCATCGATTTGGTACCAGAAACTACACCAATATCGAGGACACCGTATAGAATGGCTCCCCTAGAACTAAAGGAATTGAAGGAGCAACTACAAGAATTGCTGGACAAAGGATTGAATATTGTCCTAAAAGTAGTATCTTTGCGTGATTGTAGATTGTACGCAAAGAACCCGCTAGAAGTCAACGCTAGAAAGGTAAGGGATTACGTTCCTAAGTATCTTGAATTTTTTATTCATTGGAACTCTATAATTCTTTCATGAATGATATATGGTCCATAGCACTTGAACTCCACGTTAATGAACGTCTTTTGTATATCTTACCTATGACATGTTTTGGTCGTAAGGAATCTTAGAATATTTGAAATTGCATGTGCTCTCGTTTAGGGAACACTATTCTGGAAAGTATGCTATATCTAATTGCAACAGGTGTAGCTGTATAGTCCCTGAAAAGGACTAACTAGTCTCTGAAAAGGACTAATGTGGAAACTGTCCTAGGAAATGGACTAATGGAAATAAGTCTAGTTAACTACTTGTAACTTAGACTTTGTGGAACTCTAGATTATCATGATAACTCTAAATAAGGGAGCACCCTGAAAAGGTGTAAGGTCTCTTATTCACTTAACACCCTGAAAAGGTGTTTGGAACTTGGAATTGACGGAATGGAAATAGAACCACTAATCTTTGAGTAGTTAACTGTATTCGTTATATGCAGTTAGTATTTGAAATGATATCCGATCTTTGAAAATTATCAATTGAGTCCGTTCTTTCGGTCACTTCTCCTTAGCTATCGGAGAAGTCCGTATGAACTTACTGAGCATTGTTCGCTCACCCTTTCTCTAATAATCTTTTTCAGGTAATGACTTAAAGAAGTAGACGGATCGCTAGATGAAGCTGTCCGTGTCGGTTATATTAAGACTTTATGGTTTATTTTGTTTAGCTAGTGGTTGTACTGGTTTGAAGACTTAGTATTTAATTTCGCTTCCGCATTTATGGTTGAATTGATGGTTGAGACTAGCCGTTGGGCTATTTAAGTTGGATTTTGTAAGACAACTGTTAGTATTTCCATGTTTTATGGATTTGTTTACTTTATGAAAATCTGGGTCGTTACAGAAATAATCCCAAATTAACGCCAAGTATTTGTACCTCAAAGGGATGGCCGGAATTCTGGGGCGACGTCTGAAACTGATGGCTTGCCAAAGCCAGAAGAATGTGAAGGCCCGAACTTGGAGGAGCCGGAACGGCGAGGAGTTTAACGTGACAGATAGCTTTCCTCTTTACTCCTCATCTCTTCCAATTGTGAATAGAGGAGTTAGGGTTTGGGGTTTTCCAAGTCCTGGCTAAACCCAACCGAAGTAGGCGAGTCAGTGAAGCCACTAACCAAGTATAACTCAACAACTGCCAAGTAGAATACATCATGAGTGTGCCCTTTCAATGAACCCCACAATGTAGTAGCTGCCATGAAAATCAATCTTTGGCCGGTACGTAACCATCCAAGCACCTATCATAAAGTATCCCACCATCTGCGGTTAACCTTAGTGTTAATGTATGCTCAAAGTTTTATAGGTTGAAATAAACTAAATGACTTAAAAATGCAAAATATTTTTCTGAATTTTTCACCTTTTCACCTATTTAAGATAGTCACATTCCTTCATTTTATTTACATGTACCAAAACAGGAAGACATTCAAAGTAAGCACACTGAAAACTTTTTACTTTTGCAAATATGAACCTACTATTACTTCTTCTGTCCCAAAATAAATGTCAATTTTAATTTTGATCAATAAAAAAAAAAGACTCATTTTTGGATAAAGGTAGTACTGTAAGCAAATGCTTTCAAAAGGAGAAAAAAAAAAAAAGATTGTACAGAAAACTGTCGCAAAAGCAAAACAACACATACCTTAATTGATTTTCAGCAGACTCTCACTAACTTTTAGTGTAACATAAAACATCATGTACAGGGTTACTGCATAAGAATTTTTGGGCTGTGGGTGTTGAGTAGATTAATAATGGATCAAAAACAATCAATTCAAACTGAAAATCAATTTAATCCAGCCACTATGCAGAGAGTCACACTATTAGGTTTTGAACATGGAATCGTAGATTGAAAGTAAACTGTGTAGATTGATTTGCAGCAACAAAGAAATTACCTAAGTTTACTCCCAAGTATGAACATTTCAGGGTTGGCGTTGATGTAAGAGGAAATTGCGTGAAATCGTCTACTTCTTTGTCGTCTAGTTCTTCGCTCTCTCTCAATTACTTGGATGCAACGGCAGAATGGGAAGAAGCCAACGATTAACACCATGTTAACCTGACCAAACCCTAACCATCATCTAAGAGAGGCTTTCACCATAATCCCAGTAATTTAAAATCCCCCTCACCATTGTTCGTGCCTATGTTAGCCTCATCGCTAATTTTCTTTTGTCCTTCCACTTTCCGTTTTACTTCTTCACGATATCTTGCAGCAGTTCGGTCAAACGTGAAGTAGCGAAGGAGAGGTGGTGTAACTGCTCTGTTTGCCTCTGCCCATCCGTGAACTGCTGTGGAAGAGGGATCAATCCGAGCCGCTCTTTATGGTGGTTACCAATCAATCTCAGCCTCTCTTTATCTTTCAGTTATTACTGACTCCTATTGTATTATAGACTAGTACTTCTACCCGTGCCGATGGCACGGTGACGGTATAAACCCAATTAAAGTTTTCCAATTTTATTTTTGCACAAAATGTTTTCACATTCATCAATAATAGTGTCTCCCTTGAATAAAATAGTACAACAAAGATATTTAATAATCTCACCATAATTCTCTAAACTATGAAATCAAGCAACAATGCTCAATAAAAGATTAATTCTGCAATAAAATGTGTACAACATATACATTTCTGAAAAGTTAACAAAGGTGAGGAGGTTACTTGAGGGAGTTAACTGTATGACGGTTTTCATGTGAGTGGGTTATTAGAATCAACTTAGGCCGTCCGATCAAATTTTGAGAAGCAATCTCAGCCTCTCTTTGTAAAACGGTTATTCTTGCTTTGTATTGTATTATAGATTATAGATATTTGTTCGTTCAATTTATGTCTCTTGAATTATTTCTGTATCTATGACCTTGCAGATAAAATTTTAACATTTATGACTTTTACAGTTTATACCAATATAACGCACATCTGTTTCTTTTTGGCCAAACGACCGAAATATGCAACGTAATGTACCATGAGTTTACCTCTTAATCATATGTACTTTATCAATTTGTTACAATTTATGCAAGACCACTTAACGTCGTTAAAAAACTAACATAAATGTTAACTTGCCATTTTAGTTGTTAAATATACTAACAATAGAACACCAACACAGTTTAAAAAATCAAATTCAACCCATGCATTTCGAACCCATTTCAACCTTTTGTATTCATCTTCCAAAGCCTTCAACACACCACCGCCGGCTCGCCGCCACCAACACACCACAGTCGCCACCATTAACACTGCCACCACCACTAAGGAAGTCGCCGGAATCCATGGAATTCGCCAGAACCCATGGAAGAAAGTCGAGATCAGCGGAGAGGCCATCATTTATTACTTCTATTGCTGCCATTTCTCTTCTCATCTGCTCTCACACTCGAAAATTAAACATATCAAAAAATCGGATCCAAATCAAACCCAGATCAGAAATATCAAAATCAACTCAATAATTGATAAAATTGGGATGAGAAGAACTAACAAGGTCAAGAGCACAAATTCGGTCCATCATCTCGAATAAATTCTCAACACCATCGCCTGTCTTGGGGGGAAGAACTCGAATGAAAACACCATCGTCTGTCTTTGGCAGAAAGAAGGTTGGGAAATTTTGTTGGGACTGAACAAACAAGGAAAAACGAGGATATGAAGATGGGGAAAAAGAAAGTAGGGCAAAGGGGAGGGGGTGAGAAGATGACAAGGAAGGGTGAGGTTCAGATCTCAAGTGGAGAAGTCGAGGAAGGGGAGAAGAGAACAATATGGTGACATATTGGGGTCAAAAGTGTGCTCCCGAGTTTTTAAAATGAAAGAAATGAAAGGAAAAGGGGGGAAATGTGATATATTTTCCTTCCTTCCTAAGGTTGCTCCCAAATTTTTTTAAAGAAGGAAATGGAAGGAAGGGAAAGGAAAATTAATAAGATTTTCCCTCCTACACAATCCTCCCAAAAGAGGGAGGAATTGGAAGGAAAGAAAGTTTTATAAATAAATTTTTATGATGAACCTATATTACCCCTCAAATATAATCTTTTATTTATTTCATTAAGGGGGCGTTTGGTTCAGATGAAATTTTTTAAAGGAATGGAATGGTCAATAGAATTGAATTCTTTAAGGAATTGGAATGGAAAAAAATTGGTCAAATATGTTTGGTTGGCACGGAATGGAATGGAATTGTCATTCAATTCCTTGGCAATTCATATTTGGTTTCACGACAAAATTATTATAATAATAATAATAAATATTATCATTATTATAATAACAATATTAATAATAAATATAGTAAAAATAATAATAATAGTAAATATTATAATTATATTAGTATTATATTATTATTTATTATAACTAATAATAATACTAATATAATAATAATAATAATAATAATAATAATATATATTATTATTAATATTATTATTGATTATTATTATTATCTTTATTATATTTATATTTATTTTTAATATTTTTTATATTAATTATTTTTATTATTAAATATTATTATTATAATTATTTATTTTTATTAATATATTTATCAATATTATAATTTATTATTATTGTTATTATTATTTATAATTATAATTATAATAATAATTATATTTTTTAAATTTTTTTATTATATTTTTTTATTATTATTATTATTATTATTATTATTATTATTATTATTATATTTATTATTATTGTTACTATTTATTTATTATTACAATTATATTTAATATTATTTATTATTATTTATTATAATTTTTTTAAAGAAATTATTATTTATTATAATTATACTTATAATTATATTATTTTTTTTATTTTTATTATTTATTTATTATTATTATTATTATTTATTATTATTATTTTTTATTATTAATCATATTATTATTATTATATTTATTATTATTATTATTACTATTTATTTATTTATTAATATTATATTTACTATTATTATTATCATATTTATTATTGTTATTTATTTATTATTTATTATTTATAATAATAATAATAGGTGTTTTTAATTTTTTTTCAATTCTATCAATTGAATGAAATGGATGGAATTGAGCATTCCTCCCATTTTAGGATTGAATGGCAAATTCCTTCATGGAATTGAATTGGACATTCCATTGGAATGAAAAATTAGGAAAGAAAGAACCAAACATGGCAATGTAATTAATCAAACGGAATTGAGCATTCCATTCCCTCACTTTACCACGAACCAAACGCCCCCTAAGGGTACAATAGTAATTCAAAGTATTTTCCTTCTTTTTCTTTCATAAACTAAGGAGCACGCCCATAAGAAATCTGATTCCCTCCCCTCCCCTTCCGTCCCTTTCCTTTCCTTTCTCTCCATTAAAATCTCGGGAGCGGACCTTAAAGAGAGAGAACAAAGAGAAAGTTGAGGAAGAAGATGAAACGGATATGAATTTTTCTGTTAAAATGAGTTCAAATTCAAGTGATACTTCTTTTGATTTGTTAAATCCTTAACGGGTGTTAGTTTCTTAGTCAAAATAGTTTCCACCTCGTCACTCCGTTAATAAAATTTAACGGAGTTGCATAAATTGAAATTAAATTTGAAAGTACGTATGATTATGTGGTCATTCGTTAGTACATAGTACTGATTGCAAAAAGAGGTCTGGTACGTTGAATATAGTGGTGATTTTTCCCTTTTTTTTTTTTTTTAATGTGTGCATTATATAATTGTACATATGATAATCTGCCAATTTTAGGGATTTTCTCTTGTTTTTTTAGATAAGTTTGTATATTTCAATAGTGTTACGATAGAAGTTTTTATTTTGAGTTATTTTGTATTAATTGTTAGTCTGCTATCAAAATTGCTGATCTCTCAATCCTTAGTAAATACTCCCTCCGTCCCACCTCACTTGAGACTTATTTCCATTTTGGTCCGTCCCACTTCACTTGAGACTTCCTAAAATGGTAATCTTTTTAGGGTTAATTGCAATTTGGTTACCTGAGTTTTACAAAATTCTGCAATCGGTTACTAAATTTGTCAAAGTTGCGATCCGGTTCCTGAGTTTGCTGAACCGGAGCAATCAAGTGTAAAACTCGTTAGTCGGTTAAAAAACTAATGAAATAGACACCACGTGCGAAACATGTGACTTTTAATGGGGACAAATATGTCACACAATTACTCCATCACGTTCATCACCCAACCACCCTCTTCATCACCCACCGAATCTTCCTTATCTCCTTCTCCAGTTCCTTCTATGTCTGCCCCCTAACTCAGAAATGCGAAAAACCAAGCAACACAAATATCAAACCCACATGATATGATCCAATTTCTTTGACCCAATCCACTGAATTTCATCAAATTTGTTTCAAATTTTGCAGTACAATCCAATCTTTAGGTAAAATGAAGTTAGATCGAGAACTAGAGAAAGGGCAGCAAGAACAGAGCTCTGCATCAATGGTGGCGGCGGCGAGTTCAGCTGCTGGCTCGACATACCCGAATCTGGGTTTTGATTTTTAGAGTTACGATTTCAAGCTTGTTTCATTTGTCAATTTCTGATTTTCAAGATCTGGGCTTCGAGTTTTGATTTTAAATTTTAGAGTTTGAAGATTTTTTTACTGTATCTTTAGGTATGAAGTATTTTCAAAATCAAATGCATGAATAATTTTTGAATTTGAATCTGGGTTTTGAATTTTCGCATTTAGGCTTTTGCAAAGTGGGTTTCGAATTTAAATCTCCGTTTTAATTTTCGATTTCAGATCTTTGAATTTGAATGAATTTTTTACTGGAACTTTGGATATGAAGGAGTCTTGAAATCAAAAGCATGAACAATTTTTCATTTTCGAATTGAAATCTTTGAAGATCGATGATTTTCGATTTAAATTTTGGTTTTGAATTTTTGTACTTAAGTCTTTGCATTTGAAGAAATTTTGACTGCAAATCTCATTTTGTTAAAGATTTTTGTTTTGATTTTCCATCTTTGATATTGATATGCTTGACTATGAATTATTTTTATTTGTCTGATGACATGGTGAAGGATTATGAATTGGGATAAATTCAAGGTTGAATGACATACTCCCTCCGTCCCAATGGTGGCTGTAATAACCGAATTTTTTTTTTATTTATTTTATTTTAATTCGGTTTTATTAATTTAATTAAATAATAATTAGAGTTATAAAGCAATTGAAAGAAGTGGGCCGAAGAATTTGGATTGGCCCGAAATTTGTATTAGTAAACCCAACCCAATTAGGAATCAATCCAAAGTATAAATTTTTGAGTTAGTCAAATTAGGAATTCTTTATTATCATAAACTCAAAAAAAAAAAAAAAAAAAAAAAAACAAAACCCTAGTAGCCGCCGGCCGAACCAAGGAGAGGGGAGAAGAAATTTTTTTGTCATCGTTTTGGAAGAAGTAATCCGATCATTCTCAAGGTAATGCTAAATCCTATTCTCCAAAATTTGTTTCATTGAATTCGGGCTAGTAAATTATAAGTTATGCATGATTTAAGATATTAATATTAAGGTTATTGCATGTTAGTGATTCAATGACAAAACTTTAAAAAGGACAATGGATTTGATCTAAAGGTTTTGAGAACATGATGATCTCCATGTTAGTATTTTTAAGTTGATTTTAAAATCGTGTTTTGAATGGATTGATACTATGCAATGCTTGGGGATTGAACAATTAAATCATTGAGGTTGAATTGGGTTGATCAAAAGAAAGAAAAATATGGGTTTTCCCCATAAATCTCATTCGGCCGAATGGCCCTAGAGGATTGAGAATGATTTTGTCGATTTAATGATTTTTGTTATTAAGTTATGAATAAATTGATGTTAGGAATTACAATGGAAAATTTAGATCAAGAAAAAAATTGACCAAAATCATTGATATTGAAGCTACATGATTCGGCAATGGTGACATAATTTGACTGTTAATTCTTGATTGAAGATGTTAAGAATTGGGACGGAAAGTTAGTGTTTTCGTTAAGTTTCTAATGGAAAGAAAACAAAATCGTTAAAAGGATTGTTAACAAGTTAGAAAATTAACTTGAGAAAATAGAATGAGTACTAGGAAGACCTTGAAAGTTAGAAAGTTAACGAGAAGAGAAAAGATTAGAAGAACTCAGTTAGTTTTCTAACGGAAAAAAACTAAACTGAAAAAGAATTAAAGTTAGAAGGAATAAAAAGGAAACCTTTGAAGTTAGAGGGGCCTAAGTGATGAAGAAGAAACTTGGGGGACCTTTATGAACAAAACCAAATTCGAAGGACCAATCTGCAATTAATCCAAAGTTGAAGGACTAAATTGTAATTAAACTAAAGTTGAAGGACTAAATTGTAATTAAACTAAAGTTGAAGGACTAAATTGCAATTAATCCAAAGTTGAAGGACCAATTTGCAATCAACCCAAAGTTGAGGGACCAAATTATAATTAACCCAAAGTTAGAGGACCTAATTACAATTATACTAAAGTTAAAGGGCTGACTCGCACATCAAAGTCAGAAACTTAAACGTAAGAAAAGAAGTAACGAAGTAAAGAAGTTAAATCGCATCTCTCAGTTAACTAAGTAGAAATAGTTAACAATGTTGAGAGTACTAAAGTAAATTACTCCGTGCCTTGTAGATTTGCACAGAGAGGAGATTGCGAGGAAAAGCAATTCAGGTAAGGGATTACGTTCCTTACAGTATTTGAACTCCTGTTTATTGGAATTCCGTATTTTTCTAAAGTTAGCTATCAGTATGGCATGATAGTATTTGAATGAACTCTGCGTTATTGAACGTTCCTTGAAAAAATCTATACTTAGTGATGTCCCCATCGATCTACTAAGTATCGAAGTTTGAAACTTGTATCACATACTTGTACCTTAGTATGTTCTCATTTTAACTTGTAAGTTAACCACTTACTTGTTAAGGTAGCCAATGTCCAGTTAGAAAAGACATTGACGGACAGTCCAGTTAGAAAAGACTCGTCCTTAAACTAGGGATTGCATGAGTGATCACATGCCTTCTCTCAGGAATTGTCTGATTACAAGGATGATTCTAGACCCCGAGCATATGTGTGTGGATACCATATATGTTACGACCCACACTATTGGCTGGAAAAGCTAGGTGTATAAATTGTACCTTTGGCATTGAGGTTATAATGTACGTTACCAAGGAATTGACGGAACTTGAATGAATCCCTTTGGATTGTAGTGCCATAATCCTTTGAAAGTAAAATCTTAAAAGTAATACGACTGTATTGTTCTGCAGTCTTGAATCCAAAAGTAACTGAACCTATCTTTGTAAAAGTCATTCAAAGTATTCGTTCTGGTCGTCTCTCCTTAGTAACCGGAGATGCCACGTATGAACTTACTGAGCATTCGTTCGCTCATCCCTTCTCTATAAATTTTGTTTTCAGGATTTAAGTAGAAGGACAAGACAAGGAAAGCAGCCGTAGGAAGACGGTGGATTGAAGATTCTTAATTTAGTAGTTTTAAGTACATTTATTTTGATGTAAGTTGAAGTATATTGATGGTTAGGGTTATTACCTACCAAGACAAGTTTAAGTTACGCTTCCGCTATTGTTTTGAATTTATGGTTTAAATAAGGGGCCGTTGTGAACCCTAAATTAAGGTATTCATTATTGTTATTTATTGTTATTTAATGCCATTAAATGCTCAGATATTATAAGAAAATTCGGGGTGTTACAGTTGGTATCAGAGCCTGGTTTTAGGTCTTATGGGAGAAAACTGAAAGTTATGACTAATGGGAGAACTTAGTACTTGACTTGAATAAGATCTTACTTGAGGAAGTTCAAGTGATAAAGTCTAACTATAGGAATAATACTAAGAGTGTACATAAAGTATGAATATACTTGGGGAAATAGAAACCTCTTCATTGCATGTCTATTTATATTCTACTAATATGTTATAATGGAATCTTGGGGCTATGTACTAATTAAGTTTACTATTGGTGTGTGTAGGATCATGCCGAGGAGACCCATGAAGTCGGTAAGGTACAGTGCTACCCTAAGGGAAGAAATAGAAGCCAAAGAGGAGATTATTAAGCAGCTAACTAAAGAACTTCGCTCAGCTAAAAGAGAGCTTAGGAAGGAGACTCGAGGAGTCGGCAGCCTACAGAGTGTCATCAAAGAACGCGATGAGGACATAATGTATGTAGAAGGAAAGTTAGCAGTACAGTTAAAGAAGGTCAAAAGCCTAGAAATCCATGTAGTTAGAGCTAATCGCGAATGGAATCGAATCAGTGTACAACTGGTAAATGAGATAGAGCAAAACAATGAACTGAAGAAGAAGATAGATGAGCAAGAAGCTTATGAGGAAGAGTTTAGGGCTTCAGGCTATCAGATTTGGGCTGAAAAGTTAGAATTGCAAGAGAAATATGACCAACTTGCAGCAGAACACGCACACTGTGGGAATTGATGCAATTAATGACAGATAGTTATAAGAATAGATTCTTTTATTTTATTATTAGTGGAGTAATGCAGTTAGAATTTTTCCTTATGTTAAGTTGAATTTGGTTGTATTTTGAGATGTTTAAATCTCACACCTTAGTTGAATAAAGTTAGTTATTTAATTTAAATACCCAAAATTTTGAATTTACTATTGTTATGTAGACAAAAGTTAACTTGTCGAGAAAAGACAAGGGAAAACGTCGGAGTGATTTGAAATAATCTCCGTAACCATGGTACGAAGTAAGACGACCATTGGAATAAGTTAAAGCTAGTTAAGTAATAAAAACTAGTGAAATAAAGAAATAATAATCAACCAAGTAAAACGGTTGTAAATTATGAAGTATGAAAACTCCTGAACCGGAGAAGAAAGGTTAAGTAAACTAACCACATCTAAATAATGGTCTAGTACAAAGGACCTACGAACACGATTCAAAACTAACAAGTACTCGTTAGTAAAAGAATAGTAATGTTAAGTATACCATGAATACTGCACGTATTGTGTAGTGATGAATATTGCTAGAACACGAATTTGTTCTAAAGTGAAAGTAAAATTTGCAGATGAATACCAGAAGAGGAAACAACAGGAACGGTGAGGGAAATGACAACACCGGAAATGCAGGCGGGCAGTTGGACCCGGCCCTGGTAAACCTTTTACAGACGCTATCACAGACAGTAGCTGGGATAGGTCAGACTGTTGCTGGAATTGCTCAACCACCACCACAAGCTCCATTACGTGACCCGCTGGAGTTATTTCAAAGGAGGAATCCAGACTCATTCTCGGACACTGCTAAGGAGAAACCCGAGGACTAGATTAAGAGCACAGAAAGAATATTCGAGACCCTGAACTGTACTGAGGAGCAGAAGGTAGTATTTGCGACCTTTATGTTGAAAGGGAAGGCTCAAACGTGGTGGGAGGCGGAAAAGCGAGCTGCTGTGGCTCGTGGTGATGCAGCCTTTACTTGGACCCGATTTAAGGCTATTTTCAACGAAAAGTATTATCCTGCAAGCACAAGGAACGCTAATATAGCGGAATTCCTGACTCTAGTACAAGGGAGTATGACTGTGGCTGAGTATGGTGAGAAGTTCACCGATCTGCTAGAATTTGCACCAAGATTCTTCGATACTGAAGAACAGAAAGCAAGAAAGTTTGAAGCGGGATTGAGTGATAGAGTTCGGTACAGAATCACACCGTTAGCTCTGCCTACGTATTCAGCGGTGCTGGACAGGGCTAAGATAGTAGAGCGGGAGTCGGATAACTATCGTAACCGACGAGAAGAGAAAGGCAAAGCAGTGGCTGAAAAGTCGGAAGGAAACAAGGGTGGTAAGGACCACAACAACAATAAGAGGAAAGCGGTGGACGACAGTCGAGATAAGGGCAGTCATGGGAATAAGCATTCCAATAACAACCAAGGTGGAAATGGTCGGTATTCTAATGACAACAGGCGTGAGTGGAATAAGGGCAAGGGCCAAGGTTTCACCAGTTATGATAAATGTACCATTTGTGATGGAGCTCACAAGACAGAGGTTTGCTGGTATAAGGAGCGGCAGTGCTACAACTGTAAGAAGATGGGACACCCGAAGTGGAAGTGCCCAGAACCTAAGAAAGATGAACCAGCTGCAGGAAATAAGGACAACGGGGAGGAAACGGTGGAGGCCGTGGTAGGATGTACACCATGACCGCAAAAGCAGCTGGAGTTAATGCTGATCTTGTGGCAGGTTCGATGCAGTTAAATTCTCGTGATGTTTATGTATTAGTAGATACTGGCGCTACTCATTCAGTAGTTAGTAATGTTGTGGCAAAGAAGTTAAAACTACACCCAGAGAATTTAGAGATACCTTTAGTAATAGATACACCTACTAAAGACGCTATCCCCATTACTACCTCTTATAGAAACTGTACTTTAGGGATAGGAGGCACGAGCGTAAGTATCGACCTCATTGAACTAGATATGTCAGAATTCGACATAATACTGGGAATGGATTGGTTGGCTTTGCATCAAGCTAAAGTGGACTGTCAAGAGAAAATAGTGACGTTCCTAGGAGAGGAAGGTAAAGAATACAGATTTGTGGGTTCAAGACCGAGGAAGAGGATAGGCTTGATCTCGGTGATGAAGGCCCGTAAAATGTTGAGAAAAGGATGTGTAGGATTCCTGGCACACATAGGTGAAACAGAAGAAAAGGAGTAACCTTAGAGACACTTGAAGTAGTGAATGAATTTCAAGATGTATTTCCTGAGGATTTACCTGGTATACCACCAGTGAGGGAAGTAGAGTTTTCCATTGACTTAGTACTAGAAACCACACCTATTTCGAGAGCACCGTATAGGATGGCTCCAACAGAGTTGAAAGAACTAAAGGAACAGTTGCAAGAACTGTTGGACAAGGGGTTGATTAGACCGAGTGTATCACCATGGGGTGCACCGGTACTATTTGTGAAGAACAAAGATGGATCTATGAGACTGTGTATTGACTATAGAGAATTGAATAAAGTGACGGTTAGAAACCAATACCCGCTGCCGAGAATTGATGATTTGTTTGATCAATTTAGGGGAGCATGTTACTTTTCAAAGATTGATCTTAGATCCGGATACCATCAGCTAAGAGTCAAGGATGTGGACGTGGCGAAGACAGCGTTTAGGACGAGGTATGGGCATTATGAGTTTGTTGTGATGCATTTGGGTTAACGAACGCACCAGCTGCATTCATGGAGTTGATGAATAGAATATTTCAAGAGTACTTAGACAAATGTGTGATAGTATTCATTGATGATATTTTGGTGTACTCGAAGACAAAGGAGGAACATACTGAACATTTGAGGATAGTGCTAGAGATTTTGAGGAGACAGAAATTGTATGCGAAATTTAAGAAATGTGAATTCTGGTTGGAGAAAGTAGCATTTTTGGGGCACGTAGTGTCGAAAGAAGGAATTTCTGTGGACCCAACGAAGGTAAGGCAATAATGGATTGGGAAAGACCGACTACAGTAACCGAAATAAGAAGTTTCTTGGGTTTAGCTGGTTACTATAGAAGGTTCGTAGAGGGATTTTCGAAGTTATCTGGACCATTGACGAAGCTGACGCAGAAGGCAGCTAAGTTTGTTTGGTCAGAAGAATGTGAGCGAAGTTTTCAAGAATTGAAGAATAGACTAGTATCTGCACCAGTATTAACACTACCGACAGGGACGGAAGGTTTTGTTATCTACAGTGATGCGTCGTTGAAAGGACTAGGCTGTGTACTGATGCAAAATGAGAAGGTGATAGCTTATGCATCTAGGCAGTTGAAGGTACATGAAAGGAATTACCCGACCCTTGATCTGGAGTTAGCAGCAGTAGTGTTTGCCTTGAAAATTTGGAGACATTATCTGTATGGCGTAAAATGGTGGTGGGATGATGGTGGTGGTGGTGGCTAGATGGTGGCGGTGGGATGATGGTGGTGGTTTTGGATGGTGGAGAAAATGGTGGTGAAGGCTAGAGGTTGAAGATGAAAAAATATGTACATTTGGACCCTTAATCTATGATTTTTAACACTTGAAACTAAAATAATAGCAAGTGAGATTTTTTTTGACTGGAAATGACATATTTACCCTCATTAAAACTCACGTGTTCCGCACATGGTTTCCACTTCGTTAGTTTCTTAACCGGCTAACGATTTTTACACTCAATTGATCCGGTTCAGCAAACTCAGGAACCGGATTGCAACTTTGACAAATTTAGTAACCAATTGCAGAATTTTGTAAAACTCAGGTAACCAAATTGCAATTAACCCATCTTTTTATAATTCTATATTCAATCTACCTCACCAACTCATTCTCTCTCCTCATGTTCCACCACACAATTCATTCAATCAACCTAATATTAACCCCACTCATTGTCTCTCTTCATTTTCTACCACACATTTTCTTTATTTTATTCTTTTTCCTTAGTTATTGTGCCCACCCTTTAGGTCTCAAGTGAGGTGGGATGGAGGGAGTATTACACTAACAATATGCACATAAGCGGAATTAGAAAGGATTGGGTGTTTTTTTATCACGTGGTTGAGGAATGACTTAATCAATTTTTCTCCTTGTTTTGAAATGAGTAAATGGCCAATAGAGTTTTATACCAAATGACCTCCGTACTATGCAAATAAGATTAACACCATACCCTTTAAACTACCAAGCTAACTTGCGTACTATCCTTAAATTTTCCAAATCAACCCAAACTGTAACACCCCCAAAAAATTCTATTTCCATAAATATCAAAATAGCACAATTTACATCTCTAATACAAACTCTATTATTTGAATTCTCTATTAGTATGTTGGTGTTATTTGTTTTGTAGTTCCTCCGTGCTAGACTGAGAGTCTTATTTTATTTTGCTTTTGTTAATATGAAGGTATTTTGAGCAACAATTTTAAGATAATTAAGTTAACTTATTATTCAAAGTACTTTTTGTGTTAACAATAAAAAAAGTAAGAGTTTTAATTTGAGACAGAGGTAGTATAACAAAGTAGTGTGATAATTCTGTCTCGGAGGGAGGTATATAAAAAAGTGTACTCATTGTAATTTATTTGAATGCTCTGCACAATAGCTTTGTGTTATCTATTTTGTATTTATCCCGTCCTAAATTAAATTAAGAGTGTTTTTTTTTCTAACATGAACATATTTTTTGAGCAATAATTTTAAGATAAGTAAATGAACTTAAGTTATTGCTCAAAGTACTTTCATGTTAAATATATATATATATATATATATATATATATATATATATATATATATATATACAAAACAATTGTTTTGGGAGCGGTCTATAAGAGAGAGGGTATAAAACGCGGCGTTATGTTTTTTACTCGATCCGTACGCACAGATGCGTATAGGATATATATTCTCTCTCTCTCTCTCTCTCTCTCTCTCTATATATATATATATATATATATATATATATATTGGATACACTTGGATACATTAGTTAATTTTCTATGAGAACCATTTTATATGAGAACCGTGAGAACCAATCATAACCATTAGATTAGAAAAAAAAATCAAGGGTCCAGATGTTAAATACATTGGATACACTTGGATACATTAGTTAATTTTCGAAAAACAATTGGATACATTAGTTTTTAACATAGTGTATCCAAGTGCAACACTTAGATACAATACTTATTAACTTATTGTATCCAAGTGCAATATCGAATTTTTTGTATTATATCTAACATATGGACCATTGATTTTTTTTTCTAATCTAATGGTTATGATTGGTTCTCACGGTTCTCACGATATTTAGGTTCTCATTTGAGCATATATATATATATATATATATATGACTTTTAATTTGAGACGGAAGTAGGTATAACAAAAAATATTAGTCTGCCCGAGCTGCAGTACAAGAAACTGTACTTTTGGTATCATTTTGCATTTCATTTCATGACAGCCAATTGGGAATTAGCTTGGGCGTGCGTTGCTTGCTATTGTGACTGGTAAGCTCCACATGAGCTGATTTATTCCATGGGAAAATTACCACCTAATCCCTCATCTTAACTGAAATTACCACCTAATCTAAAACCATATTTTCATTTACCATTTAGTCCAACAATTCATAATAAATTACCATAGAGTCCAAATAAATTTTTAAATGACAAAATTACCCTCACTCTAAACAAAACCCACCCCCTCACTCCCCCGACACAACGCGCACACACTTTCTCTCTCTTTAATTTCTCTCTCTACCTTCCCCACTTCCAGCAACCCCTCCCCTCCCAACCTCCGGCGACACCACCCCTCCCATAACCACGACGATCCTGCAGATCTGCTCCAGCCCCGTCACCGGCCACCCTTCCCCACCTCCGACGACCTCCTTCATCTCCTCCGGCGACCCTTACCCTACTGCCGGCGACCACTCCCCTTCCTCCATCTCCCGCCTCCCTTTCCTTCCCAACCTCATATTATCTGGCGACATTCGAGGTACCCTAAAGCTTCCCAGATCTGCTCCAGCCCTGTCACCGACGCACTGCTCCTCCTCCGACACCGGCGGGTTTTTCCTCAAAACTAACAACAACAATGTCCTTTGCACACGCCCATTTCCCCGCCTCCCGTGACACCCATTACCCCACCTCCGGCGACCCCTTCGCTCTGGCCATTTTGCATCAAAGATCCAGCAGATCCACTCCCTCTCTCTACTCTTTCAAGCTCCAGTCACCTCTACTGCACACCGGCAACTCTCGCCCTCCGACTACGTCTACACCAATACTATTGCATATATTTTCAATCTGCTTTCACTCACCATTTTACTCCATTTGGACCTTAAGATCTCATTTATTGGGTTGATTTTTCAACTTATTTTGCTACTGTTATTAATGTTTGCTTCATTTATTTAGGTTACTTGAGGTTTGTGTTCAAAATTTAGCTGAATATTTGGGTTTTCTCTTGCTTGCTCACTTGTAAGATGAACTAAGGGTATTTTGTCTTGTTTTGTTTTTTCTGTTTTCCTTGTTTTTTCAGTGTGTTTTTGGCATCTTTTGTTGTGTGTGGCTCTTAATTTGCTACTCAACAAACCAAAATAAACATTATGATCTAATGTTTCTTTAAATTCATGGTTTTTGAGCTTCATTCCGAATGAATCAGATGATGGGAAGCAGCTGACTGTTGATAGGTTGATATTCAATAGGCCCTAACTCATGTGACATAACATAGACTTTATCTTTTTTGAGGAAGTTGCCGCTCCCATTGTGAAAAAAAAAAAGTAGAAGTAATTTAAATTCAACAATGCTATCCATGTAAGATACGTACTTTTTCCATCCTAAAATGATCTTTCCATTTGACTATTCAAACTTTTAAAGATATGAACTTGTTCCGATAAATAATTGTGAACTTGTTCTTGGAACTTGTTTTGAGAACAATTGTAAACTTGTTCGTGGAATAACTGTAAACTTATCCAATAATAATTGTGAACTTGTTCTTGAAAAAATATTTTTTTTTTAAATGTGTATTTGTTCTTAGAAACTGTGAATTAAGCAAAATAGTAAAAATAGAGGCTTAAAAGACTAAATATAAATGTGAACTTAACTAAAAACAATTGTGAATTAAGAAAAATAGAAGACATTTTTATGCAGAAATTATGAACTTAACTAAAACAAATGTGAACTTCTTTTATTTGTTCTTGAAACAACTGTTAAACACAACTGTGAACTTGTTTTTGGAACTTGTTCTTAGGATAACTGCGAACTTGTTCTTGGAACAACTGTGAACTTGTTCTTGGAACAACTGAAAACTTGTTAGTTATTATTGAAACACATTTTTTTATTAAAAAATGTGAATTTGTTCTTGGAAAAAAATGTGAAGTTGTTTTTTAGAAAAAACAGTGACTTTTTTGTTCTTTTTAGAAAAATTGTTAAATTATCATTAGAAAAACGGTGAATTTTGTTGTTTTAAAAAAACAGTGAACTTGTTGTTAGAACATCTGTGAACCTGTTCTTGGAACAAGTGTGAACTTGTTCTTGGAACAAGTGCAAACTTACAATTATGAACTTAAAATTGCGAACTTGTTATTGGAACAAGTGCGAACTTACAATTGCGATTTTATAATTGCGAACTTACAATTGTGAACTTACAACTGTGAACTTGTTTTTGAAATATATAGTAATTTATTATTATTATTATTATTTTGAAAAATATGAATTTGTTCTTGGAATAACTGTAAACTTGTTCTGGAACAACTGTGAACTTGTTCTTGAAAAAAATGTTTTTTTTTTTTGAAAAAAGTGTATTTGTTCTTGGAATAACTGTAAACTTGTTTTGGAACAACTGTTAACTTGTTCTGAAACTACTGTGAATTTGTTCTTGAAAAAAAAAATGAAAAATGTGAATTTGTTCTGGAACAACTGTAAACTCGTTCTGGAACAACTGTGAACTTGTTCTTGAACAACTGTGAATTTGCTTTTGAAAAAAATTATGTTTTTTTTTTTTTGAAAAATGTGAATTTGATCTTGGAATAACTGTAAACTTGTTCTGGAACAACGTCGAAAAATGGTCGTCGGAGGTGGCCACCGGAGGTGGTCGCCGAAAAATGGTTGCCGGAGTGAGTCACCGGAAAATGGTCACCGGAGGTGGTCGATGGAAAATGGTCACCGGAGGTGGTCGCCGGAAAATGGTCGCAGGAGGTGGTCGCCGGAAAATGGTCGCAGGAGGTGGTTGGGATGGGTGGTCAAAGGTGGTCATGGTGGTTGGAGAGAAGTGAAATGATGGAGGGAGTGGCATTAATGTAATTTTTCATTATTTATTAAGGGTATGAGTGTCCTTTTAATAACCCTTGGACTAGGTGGTAATATTACAAATTCCTTGTCCTAGGTGGTAATTTTCATTTGGTTGTGCGACCAATGCTCCGTTTGTTTCGCGTAAAACAATTTTGTAAAATGTTTTTCGGAAAATATTTTCATATGAAAATAATAATAATTTAATATGAGGAAAAGAATTATAATGGGAAAAAAAAATTGAATGTGGGTGGAGATTTTGGGTTGGGATGGGTGGTTGTGGGGGGGGTGGGGTAGGGTGGGGTGGGGTGGGTGGGGTAGGTGGGGGTGGGGGTGAGGGAGGTGTTCAAAATAATTTTAATATGAGTAATTTTTTTATTTTTTTTGGGGTGGGTGGGTGGGTGGGGTGGGGTGGGGTGGGGGTGATGGGTAGTGGGGAGCGGGGAGGTGTTCAAAAAATAATTTTAATATGAGTGATTTTTTTGATTTTTTTTTTTTTTTTTTGGGGGGGGGGGGGGGGAGGGGGGTGGAGGTGTTCATTTTTTATTTTTTTTTAATATGAGTGAAGAAGTTTTTTTTTTTTTTTTTGGGTGGTGGGGTAGGGTGGGGGTGGGGTGGGTGCTGGGGTAGTTGGGGGTGGTGGATAGAATGGATGAAGAGTGTGGTGTTAGAGGTGTAGTGGGTAGGGTAGGGTAGGTAGGGTGGGGTTTTATGGGGAGTTGGGTGTGAGTGAGAGAGTTAACATTTTTCGGAAAATGACTTACTTAGTAAAAATCCGTAAGTCATTTTACTTAGAAAAGAGGGAAAACCATTTTCCAGAAAATATTTTCCTCATTTTCCGGTGCGTAACAAACACCGGAAAATAGGAAAAACATTTTCCAAAAGTTATTTTACGCGAAACAAACGGAGCCTAAATGGTAGTTGCCCCTTATTCCAATTCATTGCCAGATCATCATCATTAAACGACATTATAGACGGGAGATAACGGAAGAATGAATTAATCCCTCTCTATGCAACTTTAAGGACGAAAAGGTAAAAAAAAAAAAAAAAAAAAAAAAAGTCACAGACGAAAAGGTAAAAGATTGAAAAGTTCAAGGACTAAAAAAGTATTTTACTCACAAAAAATACGTAGTATTCTTTTTGTCAAAGCCCCAAACTCAATGAATTGGTCATTAAGAAGATATTGAGTAATGAAATTTTTGTACATAAGTGGTAAATAAACAAATTTATCACAAAAGAAGGAAATTCATTAGTTCATCCTTCAGTGCACAAAATTTTCATAACCAAAGACAAATGATGGTAATCAATTTGCAAATGTGAGGTTAGTTAGTCTATATCAGGTTCACTACCAGTTAACAAATGAATTAATCCTTAAGGTCAATTGGCCAAACACATTCACTGTCACTCTACCAACCAATTTTCATGACAAAATATAATTATGTAGATGAATTCAGTTAATTTGCAAATACAGAAAGTAAAACATAATAAAAACTCAATACCGCCGTACTCCATTTGGTGCACCAGTCCAAGAAATTGATCTGATTAATTAATAATTAAGACAAATGTAAGAAAAAGAGTAAATATGTACTCCCTCCGTCCCCAAATGAATGCCGTAAAAAATTGTCAAATTTACTCTTGATTAGAAACAAAATAATTTTTTGTGGACATTCATTTGGGTACATAATATTGTTTCTCTTGGCTCTTGCAACACATTATCTAAAGGTTGGAGGTTTCATGTTCTCCAACTTCCCTAAAAGAGTTTGCTTCTCTTCTGGCATAAGATAGTAACAAAAAGTAATGTTCTAATTCAACATCAGTTACTTGAACCATCATGTGTGGGCAAGGATTCTATAACTGCTAAATGTTAATAACCCAATATGTATTTAGAAGGTCTTTCAGAAATTGCTACCATAAACCAAGTTCGGATCAAGGATTAACGCTGTACAAAGCACTTAAATGCAAAAAGGATCCAAGAAAGCCAAAGATCAAGATAATCAAATAAACACATCAAATATGCAAATACAGAAAAGATCATATATTTTTTTAAGGGACAAATGATATCATTGAACATCAATTCCCATTAATTCAATCAAAATACCCCTTCCCCCTTGTTTTTCTAATCTTCTTACAAAATCTCTCTCCATCCCTCTCACCCCCACCCCACCCACCCATTATTCTCTTTATCATAAACCTCAACCTAATTCACTACCCTCTTTCCTTTTCCTGTAAACCCAATCTCAGCCCAGCTGCCTTCCTACCCCCATACAAATATATTCTCCACAACCACTGCATCAATGAGCTTTCCGAGGGCAGCTAATGTGTCAACCACAATGAGACTAAGGTTGTGTTTGACGCATCAATTCTTAATAGAGAATATAGGGTAATTTAAAGGTAGGATTCAATGATGATTACTCCCTCCGTCCCAAAATGATCTTCGCGTTTGACTATTCAAACTTTTTTAAGGATATGAACACTTGCTTCACTAGCTATGCTTTGTTTAAGCCTAAAATGTAGAAATGTGAAGAACTTTATGGGACAATGAGAAATGGCAAATGAGAAGATCATTTTGGGACGGAGGGAGTAATTCTTTCATCCAACACCCTCTTAATGATTGAGAATCATTATCCTTGCTTAATGAATTGTTGGAAAAATGTGTAATAATGTGAAGGAAATTTGCGCGCGTTTCCTTGAGAAAATCATTTGTTGATTAAGGTGAACATAATATTTTCTACATACTAGAAATAAGTTGGTGTGTCCAATTTATTTAATGGATGATAGAAAATAGAAGCTCAAATGAAATGGGTAAGTTGGGAAGTGGGTTGGTATCCCACATTGAATGGGAAGGTAAAATGCATATGGGTTCCTTCTTTAAAATGGGTATCCCAAAAGGGATAAGGAGGGAAATAAAGAAAAGGTTAATTGGTGGTTAAAGTCTTTGTGACTTATCCCACATTGGTTTGAAACAAAAGTTTGAGCTAGTTTAAATACAATGACCCATTTGTATGGGTTAAGATTGTATGGAGTAGAGGCTCTCTCTCGTGCCCGGGTGCGCAGGGGGGTGCAAATTTGACGATTTGTGCCTCGGTCCGATGGACTCATGTGTGCGCGACCTGCGGATACGAAATGGCCTAGCTCGACCAAGTGACCTTTTGTTAAATTTTTTTCTTCCCACCAGACTGTAATTCGAATTTTAATTCTGTGTTAAATGACAAGGATTGTAACAGCAGAATTAAAACTCATTTACTAGCACAGTTAAATCCCATTTACTGGCATTCATTTCCAGATTGAGTGAGATCATTTGGGCAGGATAAATTCAAGAGTTCACAAACTGTTTTGAACACAGAAAATTTCCATCAGTTCCTCTCTCTCGTTCGTATCCTGTTCTTTGGCCCTCTTTGCAATTTCGTGGTGACATCGACCAGGCACTATTTTAGCTCGCCGGAGGTTCCAGTGTGTAGATTCCGTCCGGTTAACCCGTTGTATCCTGGGAGGCGAACGTCCAAGAACACCTCAAGCACAACTCGGTGAGGGGGCGAATTTGTCTTAAGGAGAGTGTGGCATTCACACGACTCGGGCAATCCAAGAAGATTTCTGTTTTCCGTTTCTGATATTATTGTTTGTTTCTGTTTTGTTTTCAAGTTCTGTAAATTTTGTATAACATGAATAAGAGCCTCACTCAACACTCGACATCTAGCGCTCAAATGCATCCTACCTTTAAATTACCCTACATTCTGTTAAGCATCAAATGCAACCTAAGTCAACAAAAAACAATTTTAAAACAATAGCAAATCTTAGTGAAGGCAGTTCTAATTATTTCAGACTCTCATCAAACTCAACTGAAATTGTCAATGAATCATAAAATGATAGCACCCAAATTCAATATCACAGAACTTACTTCAACTATTCAAACATTCAAAAACAACATAAGTTAGAGAAACAAAAAAAATGACATTGAGATACAGAAAAAAGGCATGCAAATATTGGCATATGGGCAAACACCTTTTATAGCAAACAGAAGCTATCACTTGCACAACCAAGGTGACATATAGCAGAAAAATAATTCTTTTAAAATTCAAAATCATCATTTAGGATGAGAAGGAGAGAGTACCTGAGTTTAAAGGGATTTTGCCACCCTTTTTTCCAGGTGTTCATCATATACTCGCGCATGCCCTTATGCTGAATTAATTTAACTATTTAATTGAAGACGCATTGCATAATTAAACGAAATCATGAATTATTGAAATTTGTTAAAGAATCAAAAACTTGTATTGAGCAAGCATAAGAAAAATTGTATATAATTCTTTTTTACAAATTTACCGCTGTAATGTATGTCTGTCAAACTCTGTTCAATCTTTAGAATTTGTACTTCCAGAATATCTGTTAATTGACCTAATCTGTGATCGTGGCTTGTCTTTGATATCATTGTCCTTCAATTGCTGTCTCTGTGACTCGGTTACACATTTGCCGTTTGGTCTTGGTGAGTCTCTATGCCTTGATGCAACCCCCTGTGAACGTGACTGATCCCCAATGTCCTTTTTGTCCTTTTGCTCACTAATATGCAGCCTGTCATTGATACCCCTGTTCGCCTCTAATGTATGTCTGTCAAACTCCGTTCCATCTCTGGCGTTTGTTCGTCCCGAATTCCTGTTGCTTGACCTAATCTGTGATCGTGGCTTGTCTGTGATACCAATGTCCTTTGATTTCTGTCTTCCAAACTCATTTTCACATTTTCCATTTATTTTTGGGGAGTCTCTGTGACTAGATGTAACCCTCTGTGATCGTGCTGCGATACCATTGTCCTTGGACTTCTGTCTTTGAAAGTCAGTTTGATATTTTCCGTTTGGTTTTGATGAGTCTCCGTGACTTGGTTTAACCCTTTGTGAGCATGACTTATCTCCAATGTCACTCTTTTCCTTTTGTGAAGTAATATGTGGCCTGGTAGCACTGTCAGCCTTTGACGCTTGTCTGCCAAACTCGGTTCCATCTTGTGAATTTGTCTGCAAAAGAGGAAATGAGAGTTTCATTTTGGGACGGAAGGAGTATTAAGGATGCGGAGTCCGATTAATTGATGGCATAATCTATCGCGACTCTCGAGGGTGAGAAGCTGACATATGCTATGCAGTATAGGGCGACTGATATTTATTCTTCATTGTGAAACTGTAGAACAGGATTTTGGACCCCCTCCTGCATCAACCATTGAGGCATCAATTGAGATAGAACAGATTTGAAAGTGTGCAAGCTGAGTAGAATGTGATAATCTGCTACTTATCCTACAAGATTGAGCTAGCAGGTTGGTATCTTGTGTTTGGATCTCTTGGTATCAACTGAAATATCAATTGATTTTTAGAATGTAGATTGGAAAATTTAGAATCCTTTTTTTTTTTTTTTTTGTTTATTTTGGCTTTGCAGGAATGCATCTCTTGCGATATGGATGTATCACTAGCTTTACTTCTGACACTCTTCTTTCTATTTGCAGATATTTTCGTTCATCGCCTCATATTTTTACTCTTGGGGACGGACCAGTGTTGATGATATTTGGTGCCTCATTGAACACTTTAGTTTTCTACTACATTGACATTTTAGCAGGTATATGGTATTCTTTCAGGTGAAATGTCTAACCTTTCGACTCTTCAACTTGTGGTCGCATAAATATCATTACTTTAACGGAATTTGCTGTGTACACAGTAACGGCATTATAATTAGTTTAACGATCTCCCTTGTTTAACACTGTAATTGTATGCTTACTGACAGTCTGACAGGCAATTAAGCTTTTCCCAACTGATCGAATGATTCCCTTGCATAGTTTTGTACTCATCCATTGTTAGTATCTAAGAACATTCATTCCAGATTTTTTTTTTCTTTTTAAGTATTGTAGTTTAAGGTCCCGTGACCCTTTATCTTTTAACTATTGCGCTCAGTACTTGGAGTATTTGGCTCAATGAATATAGATGTAAAAACTTGGATGAACTAACCGATACGGAGTACTGTTTTTTTTGTAGTTGGAAATATTTCTGCTAGCAGTATTTTGGGTGGAGCTTGGTTGGGATTATGGGTTGGTTGTAAGTTTATCTTGACAGAAGACGGATGAATCGTTCGTTTCCTGGTCCATTCGGATTTATGCTTGTGTTATGATTCTTCAAGTTTTTCCTCTTTTCTTCATATGGTAAAATAACTTGAACCATACATGTAATTTACATTATTGATATGGGCTGAATCCTTCAGGTTCCAACAAGACACGAGCAAATCACCTATGAGATTTAGTGACCTTCTATTCCACCTTTCATAACACACCTTAAAGGAAACAAGTCTCAAAGAAAGTTCGGGAAAGCGTTGGAAGGGCTCGTATATATCTTCCCTAGACTTTACGTCCCAAGATGATCGCAAACAGCCATGAAGATGGTTCCCTTTGTTTTGAGTATTGACGATACTTTTAAAATGAATGTAGATGTATCTAACATGCTATGCGATGCGGATGCACATTTTGGTATCTATACAGCTTGAGGGAAACAAAGCTTACAAGAAACCCACATCGGCTACAAACAAAACATTTATCTAGTTAATAATACCTGTTGGTTGCAGCTACAGTCACCGAGCTTAGTAACGTGGGCTTGTAACCCAAGTGGGGGTATTAGGGTAGTGGAACATTGGTTGAGCCCAATGGGCCAGGTTCAGGGCTAGCATCATTCTGGCCTGCCCGTTCCAAGCGGAGAGTGAGTCATGGGGCCCAGGCGAAGGCTTGGGCTTTGTGACTTATAATGTGGAGGGTAATGCGTTAGGCTGGTTTCACAGAGCAGCGACTACCTCCCCCTCCTTGCAGTGGAAGGATAACGGGCCGGTGCTACTCGGTTCCATTAATGTCCAATGGGTTCTCCCTAATCGGACCATCACTTTTTTCAATTTTTTTTATCCCTATTTGACCTTGTAGGCCGGCCCAATAACAGACTCGAGTTGGACCAAGCAGCCCAACAACTAGTCCAACCCAATTTTAATTTTTGGAACCGTCTTAATTAACTGTTACTTTGAACAAATCGATTGTACTACTAATCTTTAGTCCATTTTACCAAGAAACATGAGCTATATGAAAAGACTAATGCTAGGGTCACAAAATGAGGTGGCGATATGTTATTGGGTGCATCGATAATGGACCCGCCACACACTCTAATTAAAAACACCAATAAAATTATTACACTTAGAATTTTGTGAGCAAATTTTTGTGATTTTTTTGTGCCCCTAGTATTTTCAATTTTCTCACAATTATTAAGATATACTCCCTCACTCCTCCATCCCTCTTTAATCTTTGCAAAAAATACCTTTTTAGCTATCCTGATTTTATTTACAAAAATTTAGAATAAAAATATTTTAATACTTTTAAAATAGTGGGACTTACTTGTCATACTCACAATAACTATCCGCTTACTATTCTCTACTCTACTTTTTCTCTCTCACTCAACTATCAACATTTACAACACACGTCACATTTTTACTTATTTTCCTAATTTTGTATCAAAACTCATTTTTGTAAATTAAAGAGAGTACACAAATAAAAATAGGATGGGTCCCAAAATTATTGAATGTATGTTTTAGAACCGAAACGGATTTAGGTGGAGCAGGCATATGAAACAAATGTCTTTTGATCAAGTTAATTGTCTCTAATATGGAATGAGCAAGCTGGTATCTGGATTGATTGAATTAACTCCTTGCGTTGCCTGAGACCAATGAATACACGATTTGTCAGAAGTATCTTTGGCTAAGATCCTCCTGTTTGAGAATTTAGTACTCGTTTATTAGAGAAAAACAATACAAAGCCACACGAAAATAATCAAGAGACTCAATCCCTCCAATATATGTGAAGATATGGTCAATCTCGGGGATCCCAATACAATAGGGAAGAGATATGTGAACTCCGACTATTAGGGACATGCCTCTATAAACATGAAAATGATCTCTATCATCAAAGAGTTTTTATATAACCAAGAGATAAACATGGTAACAACTGCAAGACTCCTGACGAACTCGCTCTTTAGGCCGAACTCATACTCAGCACGACCTCAGAAACGAGCTCGCGAGCTGGCATGTGGTAAAGCAACCTCGATTCGTTTCATGCCGAGCACGAGCTAGCATATGGGGCAAGTCGGGTCGACCCAAGCTCAACAATTTATGTCGTTCAATAATCATGCACTTTTATTACTCTCTCTATCGTATTTCAAAGGACGACCCAAGCTCAACAATTTATTTCGTTCAATAATCATGCATTTTTATTACTCCCTTGGCAAATTGCAGATTGGTGACCTGCGTTTGTCACATGTTTGCAATCCCCGACCCGAGATTTCAATTGTGGCAATCAGGGACCTAAGTTTGTCAAATTTTTGCAATGTGGTGAATAAACTAACATTTCGTTAATTTTTTAACGGACCTAAACACATGTGCATCGCACATGGTATTTTTAAAGGGCAATCTTGTCAAATTTTTGGAGGCTATGCAAGGCATGTGTTTAACTGAGAGTGCAAGGCATGTATTTTAACTGAGGGGGTGAACTGCAAGTTTTTGGAAATAAATGAGTCGTTCGAGCTCCCTCCCATCCTCATTCCTTCGATCCGAACAAAGGTGGGGTTGATTGAAGGTAGTGGTGGGTGTGGTGGTGGGAGTGATGGCGGAGAAAGAGGCTGAGAGAGAAGACGGAGGAAGAAGATGGAGATGGGTAATTGTTTTAATTATTTCTTTTATTTTCAAAAACTTGCAGTTCACCCCCTCAGTTAAAATACATGCCTTGCACTCTCAGTTAAACACATGCCTTGCATAGCCTCCAAAAATTTGACAAGATTGCCCTTTAAAAATACCATGTGCGATGCACATGTGTTTAGGTCCGTTAAAAAATTAACGAAATGTTAGTTTATTCACCACATTGCAAAAATTTGACAAACTTAGGTCCCTGATTGCCACAATTGAAATCTCGGGTCGGGGATTGCAAACATGTGACAAACTCAGGTCACCAATCTGCAATTTGCCCTACTCCCTTTGTCTCGGAGTATATGTCCATCTTTCCTTTTTAGTGTGTCCCAGAATATGTGACAACTTCTTAAAATGACAAAGAATCTTTAATATGAATAATACTAGGGGCACAAAAAAGTCACAAAATTTTGCTCACAAAATACTATGTGTAATGATTTTATTAGTGTTTTTAAGTAGAGTGTAGGGGTACATTATTGATAGAACCAATAAAATATCGCCACCTCATTTTGTGAGCAAGATTTTGTGAGTTTATTTTGTGCCCCTAGCATCGCTCCTTTACTATTTCTCTCACTCATTCTCTCTCCTACATTACTTTATACTCACAACACCAATGAACTTACTTTTCATCTCACCTTCTCTCTCCTATTTTCATACTCACAACACATACATCACTTTTATTATTTCTTAATTTTCATGCAAATTGAAGAGTGGGCATATACTCTCGGACGAAGGTAGTAAAAGTTAATGTCACAAATCTCAATTACATAAATGAAAAATAAATGGAGTGACTAGAATACTCTCTCTGTCTCATCCAATTTAGGACTATTTGTCATTTTGAGTGTCCCAATTGCCTTAGGACGTCCTAAAATGACAAGTTTATTGTATTATTCTTATATTTAATGAGACCCTACTTTACTTTTCATACTCACAATACCTCTTTCACTCATTATCTTTCCTTGTATTATAGTAATATTTCTTAGTCCTCGTGTCGAGAGAGAAAATCTTAAGTCGGATGGGACAGAAGGAGTATTAACACGTGTCGATATATATATAAATATGTATACTCCCTCCGTCCCACTTGAATTAGGACAAATTTCCATTTTGGGTGGCCCATTCGAATTAGGACAACCCAAAAATGGAAATGTTTTATTTAAAGGGACGCGCATTCACACTCATAACAACTTTCCACTCATTATTCTCTACCTCACTTTCTCTCTCTTACTTTACTTTTCATACTCACAACACCTACTCCACTAATATTTTTTCCTTAATCCCCGTGCCCAACCCAAAAATCCTAATTCGGGTGGGACGGATATATATATATATATACTCCCTCCGTCCCACACGAATTAAGATTTTTGGGTTACGCACGGGGATTAAGGAAAAAATGTTGAGTGGAGTAGGTGTTGTAAGTATGAAAAGTGAAGTGGGAAAGAGAGAGTGGGTAGAGAATAATGACTGAAAAATTGTTGTGATTGTGAATGTAGGTCCAATTAAATAAAACAAGGGTTAATTGCAATTTAGACCTTGAAGTACCATATCACCCTTCCAAGCGAACCCCGATATGTTTTCTTGTCAAATCGGGTCTTGAGGTAATTTATTTTCGCCAGTTAGGGCTTTTTGACGGATTTCGTTAGAAAGTCAGTTAAAAGGTATGTGCCATGCACGTGACTAACGGAAATAGGTAGTTTGAATTAAAATTAACTATTAAAGGTGTTAAATAGCATATCTAAAAACTGAAGGGAGGGGTAAACAAAAACTCAAAACTTATAAACCTTTCCCCATCCTCTTTCCCTTTCCAGATTAATGGGTAAGGATAAAAAAAAATTAAAAAAAAAAAATCTCACCTCACCATCTTCTCCCAACGACGGCGCACCATCGATGATGGAATCATCCCCACTTTCTCTCCCACCGGCGAACTCCATCATCTCTGATCTCCCTCACCACTCCCTTCTAACTATCATTCCCCTCCCTTTGACCCTCTCTTCAAATCCGTCGGCGAATCCACTTTTGATTTTTCGGACTACCCACAAGAAATTGGACTCCGATTTCTCTAACCCAGTTTTGATTTCTTCGAATTGATCCGGCGAGACTTCGGCTTGTGATCCGAATGCGACGTACAAAACAGGGGTTCCTTATTCTTGCTTCTCGTCTCGCCAGAGAATCCATGGCGGTTTTTGGGTTGAATTGGGCTGGGCTTTTGGTGGTTGGGCTAGACAGAACGGCCCAATTGTCGGTGCTCTCGACGGTGGGGGGAATTCCGGCGATGTTTTGAGGGAAGGGGAGGTCGATTATGGTGACGGCTACGTCGGAGAAGGTGGCGGAGATGAAGAGGCATTTGGATGGTGTGGTGCTGTGGTGAAGATTGTGACGGCGGCGTTGCGGTGGAGGAGGAGGCGGGCGGGGTCTAGGAGGGGGAAGAAATAAATTTGGCCGGAAAGTATGAAGGTGGTTGCCGGAAATTATGGAGGAATGTAAGAGAGGAAGAAGATGTACTACCAGCAGGCTAAGATGAGCAAGAAGTTTGATCAGAAGAAAGAGGTGGAAATTACCAAATTGCAAGAGGAAATGTCGCTAATCGTTACATTGATTTGCTCGTTTTTCACCATTTTGAAGTAGTTAATTTTGGAGGTTTTGCTCTAATTTGCTGGGTTTTGTTCAAGCCCAATTTTATCAGCATGTGATGTTTGCACTATATCCATTATGAAATTTCATTGTAACTCAAATTCTAGCTTTCAAGATTTCATCACCATTTTGAGTGTTGTGCGGATTGAATAAATTGGAGATTTTTTTTTGAAGTAGAATAAATTGGAGATTAATTTAATACTGTATATTTTTGTCAAAAACATTCAATTTTTATTAATTTAGATATTTCTAACATGATAAATAATAAAGATTGAATAAAATATTAAATTATATGGGTGAAGAAAACGTAAATATATTAATGTCTTAATTTTTTTTATTTTCTATTATAAATTATAAAATGTTGCATATTTATTGGATGGGTTTTGTTTTGGTAAATGTAAAATTTTATTTATTTTGTTTATAAAATAAAAATCTTATTTAATTTTATTTTTTATTAATATTTGAAAATAACTTTTTTTTCGAAAGGAATTTGAAAATAACTTTAAAAACCTTTTTTTAATAGTTATTTTGATTTTCAGCCCTATTAAGTTTGAAATTTTCACTAAGCCCCTTCAGTTTTTAGATATGCTATTTAGCACCTTTAATAGTTAATTTTAATTCAAAATACCTATTTCCGTTAGTCACGTGCATGGCACATGCCTTTTAACTGACTTTCTAACGAAATCCGTCAAAAAGGCCTTATTTGGCGAGTTTTTAAATCATGAAGACCCGATTTGATAAAAAAAGACACCCAGGGTTCGCTTGGAATTGTGGTATGGTACTTCAGGGTCTAAATTGTCATTAACCCATAAAACAATTCTATTTTTTGGTTGTCCAAATTCAAAAGGGACACCCAAAATGAAAATTTGTCCTGATAGTATATTATTACTCCCTCTGTCCCTAAATGAGTGCCCATTTTCGGAAAATTTTTGTCCCAAAATAAGTGTCCATTTTGATAATAACTTTGTCCCTAATTGTTTTTTTTCGATTTTTTCCATCGGTCTCTTTATATTTGCAAAAATTAAATGTTTGTAAAGAGGATTACAAGATTATATATGAATTTTGCCACAAAATTATACAAAACGTTATGTATCTTAAAATCAAATTTGGACACTCTTTTTAGGTAGGGACAGAGGTAGTACTCCCTCTATCCCGGAAAGATAGTCTCATTTTGACTTTTAATGGTCAACAAAAATGAATTTTTACCAACTATTAGTGATGATCTAATCATTCTAGTGAAATTCTAAAATATGTTATTGTTAAATCATTAAGTGATTTATCAATAACACTTTTAAGAATTTCATTGTAATCATTACATTAACACCTATGTTTGGTGATGATCTAATCATTCTAGTGAAATTCTAAAATATGTTATTGTTAAATCATTAAGTGGTTTATCAATAACACTTTTTAAGAATTTCATTGTAATCATTACATTGACACCTATGTTTGATTAAAGTTTATTTTTGTTGAGCACTAAAAGTCAAAATGAGACTATCTTTCTGGGCCGGATGGAGTATTTTTTAACAAGCACGTGTGTGGATATTCTAAGAATCTTTAATCAAAATGTCACGAGTTTTTGAAATCATCTACTAACATAGTGTATACAACCATCGATTGCTTACAAAAGATCACTGAGCGTTCTGAATGACACTATAGGGCCCGCTGAATTCCTAAACTTCGCGTCGTCAGTAACGAATGGGTCCCTCTCTGAATTAGCCAAAACCCCATCGCCACCACCTTCCGCCAAGCGCCGCCGCTAACCCCCAAAAATCGCCTCCGCACACACCACCATAGCGTTAGACTCACATGGCCGCTTCACCTTGCATTCGCGTCCAAAACCTCCACCAACAAATCGCATCTCCGCGCGCCGTTTGGCGGTTGCCAAATACTACCATCAAGCTGAAACTCGGTTCCGTCCCTGTCCAATCTCTAAACGTACTGCGTCGTCCTGGAGTTGGTTTGGGGAAGAAATTTTCGTGTAATGGATTCGGTGAATCAGATAGCGACGATGGCGTCGCTGCCGCCAATTACGATAGCAAAGGCGAGCTTTTCGTTGCTTTTCTCCGGGAAGCTGGGCCGTACATTTCTGCTCATCGAGGAAGCACGTTTGTTGTTATTATTTCTGCTGAAATTCTCGATAGCTCTCATTTGGATCCCATTCTGAAGGTATATTCTTAATTCGGTGTGGTCAATATACCACTACCCCCAATCAAATGAATGTCCAATTTTGTTTTAGGATCAAGAACAATAATAGGCATTCATTTCGGGATGGAGTAAATATGTAATTTTGATGAAATTTTATGGTTTGCTTGATTTTGATATGAAATTCCAGTTTAATTTGAAGTTTTACTGTAGTCATAGTGTAACTAGTGCTTGGACTTTGGAGGATAAGGATGACCAATTAGAATGTAAATTTCTGCAGGACATCTCCCTCCTTCGTAGTTTCGGGATCAAATTTGTTATAGCTCCAGGGACACATGTACAGATTGACCAGCTTTTAGCTGAGAGAGGTGAGTGAGCTCCCATCATGTGTTGATTTTAATGCTTCCTATCTTCTAACTTATTACTATGTTATTTGACATCACGAGTTAGGAATATTTTGTCCATTAAACTGACTGGTATATAGTCCTCAGATTTGACAGAAAAAAATTAATTTCTGCTGTTTTTTAGGTTTATACATGATTTCTATATGCATAGAGTGTTCCTCTCTCGTGTCATATGGAAGTTTAAGTTCAAGTTTAAGGATAGCAATGGAATTAAAAAACTATTATTAGGATTTGAGGTGGATAGGAAGTAATTTGAATCTAGAACTGAGTTCAACTTGAGTTAGAGAACCTAAACTGTTTTGTGTGTTGATTGTTGAAATATAAGGTTGTTTTCTTCCAGCTTCATGCTTTACTGTTAAACTATGTCCAGCTACATGCTAAGTAACTTGTCAATGGATTTCAATGGGAGAGCAGTTTCTTAATACAAGCATTGAGGTGTCCCCATACTTCTGCGCGATAAAATTCTTTATTCTTTCTTGCCATCTATAAATTGATCTCTCTCTGTCCCTTTTCTTCTTCTTTTTTTGTCTACAAAATGAATGACCGAATTTGCTCTTGATCAAGAGAAAATTCGGTCATTCATTTTGGGACAGAGGGAGTAGCATTTAGTGATTTTCTTGTCTCTCTCTCTCTCTCTCTCTCTCTATATATATATATATATATATATATTTGGTGAGGGGGGGGGGGGGGGGGGTTAGTGGATATATTTTAAAGTTGTGGGGGTGTTTGTTTGATTTCCTTTTTGTTGCTTTTCTTTTCAGTTGGTGGATTTCTTCATCCATAAAAAAAATCTTTAGACTCAATCTAATAAACACATGTGTAACTGAATCCTTTTTCTTTCATCATGAAAGAGCATAAGATATTATTAAAACTGTTGAGAATATATGATTCTTCTTTGCAAGTTGAGTTTTTTAATTCTCATTGTTTTGTTGGGACGTCAGTATATGATAATGATATATATATGTACACACACACACATACATATGCATGATGCACCATATACCTATTTGTGTAGTACCTTATTTTTGCCCGAAAATGTTGAGACTTCAGCATGAGAAAGTATTGATCTGTGATCCTCGTGCAGGAACTGAACCAAAATATGTTGGAAGTTACAGAATTACCGACTCTGATTCTCTTAAGGCAGCAATGGATGCATCTGGAAGAGTTCGCATGATGATAGAGGCGAAGCTATCTCCCGGACCCTCCTTAAGCAGCATCCGTCGACATGGCGACAATAGTCGGTGGCATGACAGTGTCAGTGTTGCCAGTGGTAATTTCCTTGCAGCCAAGGTGAGCGTTATGATTGCATGTTCTGGTGAATGACTTTTTCTTTGTTTTGTGATTGCTTATTTTTATGTGACCAATATAAGGTTAGGCTTATGCTTATAATTCTCTCGGTTTCTATTGAGATCACTTCCATGTTGCTTTATTGAAAGCTGACTTATGTTTATTGACACTCATTGTACTTTGGCAGAGAAGAGGAGTTGTTGATGGCATTGATTATGGAGCAACTGGTGAAGTAAAGAAAGTAGATGTTTCTCGCATTCGTGAAAGGCTTGATCGTGATTCTATTGTGATCTTAAACAATCTCGGTTATTCCAGCTCTGGGGAAGTATTAAATTGCAAGTATGCTATATGGCTTTATTAATAGGTACCTTTGTTAACACTTGGCATGATCTGATTAGGCATCAAATTTTGGGCCGATAAACCCTTAGAACTATCACTCAGGTAATCCTTGGGAGGGAGATGCTTTGATAACTTCAGTTTCAACGATCCGTTTCATCTTCTCTTGTTTCCTTCTTTTAAGGAACTGCAACGGCTATTCTGAGGTTCATTTTCAATTAATGTGCCTGGATTCGTGCTAAAATGGTCATTATTCTTTATAAGTGGAACCTTAAATAATAATATAAAGTATTGGTTAAATCTTCAAAGTATCTTGTGAGATAAAAAATAATGTACGCTAGATCTGGACTGAATAGATTAAGATAATGAATTTTCACTCAACTAATTATTGTAAAGGCAAACATGAATGGTTCCTCTTAAAATTGTTTAATTGGTTATTGCCTTACTGCGCTCATCTACATGTCTGAAGAGTAATTGTATGGGTATTCAATACCAATGATTAGGAACAGATCATGCAAACGTCTATTTTTGTCAGATATAGATCTTTGATATTTGGGGAAATTATTTAGCCATTTCCCTTGCCCTTTTCTCGTGCCCTTGCAATTGAGGACTAGGTGAGTGTGTTCAGACATGTTCTTGGTTCTAAAACATGCAAATGAATCTATATATGTGAAAGCCATTGATCATGATGATTTCCTGTTTATACACATTGAAGATTAATTCCAACTGCCATCTATCAGTACTGCGAATTTAATGAGTGCTTTATGCTGAGATACTGACTAGTGTTTTTTTCCATTTATGTGGCAGCACATATGAAGTTGCAACTGCTTGTGCTATGGCCCTCGGAGCAGAGAAGCTTATTTGCATTATAGATGGCCCAATCCTGGATGAGTGTGGCCGTCTTATTCGGTTTCTAACTCTTGAAGATGCCGACATGTTGATTCGCAAACGGGCCAAGCAAAGTGAGATTGCTGCTAATTATGTCAAAGCCATTGACCATGACGATTTCGGTTCTGTTGGCTATAGTAATTCAAGTCGAGCGGTCCTTTCTCCACATAACGGGAGTGCTTCTAGTGACAGGTATACAGCAACATTTCAGAATGGAGTTGGTTTTGACAATGGCAACGGATTATGGTCCATTGAACAAGGTTTTCCCATCGGGGGTCAGGAGAGGCTGAGAAAATCAAATGGATATCTTTCAGAGTTGGCTGCTGCAGCTTTTGTGTGCAGAGTAAGTTCATGGAATACTCCCACTTCTTTGGTCAACAAGATCCTCAAATCGAAGTTATTAAAGTCACATTATACTTTTCTAGAGTCCTCACTGTATACTTCCTGTTTTGTTATTTTCTGAAGCTCCTCAGTGACTCTGACTTTCGGATTTTATCCATTACCCCTCCAGAACTGTCATATGTGATTGTATCGAAGAGCTTAAATATTTTCATACTTAACATTCTAGTTAAAGTGCTCACACTTGTGAGCTTTGTCCTTTGCCACATCTAAGGTCGGTGAATTGTGGAGGATTCTTTTTCCGGGATCACATAATCACATTAGTGATTTCTAGATAAAATTATAATAGATCCAAATCTTTCTAAGGCCAGATGATTGGTGGCATTGAGTACTTACTGTCTTTACTTCAAGGCAATACATCATGAATTGCATTTTGTTGTTGAGATGAGAGAAATGCTTGTTACTGCAAAGAATTTTATTAACATTTAGTTAGTTTCAGTTTCCATTCTTAGGAAAACACATTTAAGATATTTTACCTGTTCAGTTTGCAAGTCTTGTTGAGTGTCTTTCTCGCAGGAGATGTTGTCCTGGTTGGTCTTGTTGAGGTACTCACAAGGACATGGATCCATGTAATTTACTTGACGTAATTATTTCTTGTTTCGATGACATGCTCATGCCAATATGCCTACATGTTCTTTTTTCATCAGGGAGGTGTTCAGAGAGTTCATCTATTAGATGGGAATATAGCTGGAGTTCTATTGCAGGAACTATTCCAAAGAGATGGAGTTGGGACTATGGTGGCTAGGTATGGATATTACAAGTTTATAATCCGTACTTATTTTATTCTTATCCGGAAATGGCAATGTCTAATAGAAGGAAATAAATAGTAGTCTGAAATTATTGTGTTAGCATATTTCCTTTGTTTGTTAGGTTTCTAGTGTGTGTTCTAAATGGTAGATGATAACCAACAAGAAGGACCAGTTTTTGAGTGGGCTTGCATGGCTCACTGCATTTCTTTTTCTATGGACCGTTGTACTTGATAATTTTTAAGTTCTTATGATAGCCCAAAAAGTGTCAACATTAGAGTCTATTAAAAGTCATTAACTCTTAATTAGTGCACCCTTCATCCCAAAATGAGTGTCCATTTTTTACCTTTTAAGGAAAATTGTGGAATTTCATTTCTAAGCATTATTAATAACATATGTACAGTATTACCCTTAGTTTTTTTCCTTATTCCCTTAGAACGGCACATTCTGAAAAAGGGAATCTAGTAACTTCAATAGAAAATGGTAACTCAATTTGGGACACAATTTTTCAACAATATACAGTCATTTTGAGGTTGGAAGGAGTACATTACACTCTTGATTCCCAGTTGGTAGTGGGGACTAATTTCTGGATACTAAAAAATAAAGTGGATCAATCAAAGTGGATGGGGATGTATTGGAGTTATTACATAAATTAGGACCTGGATGAAAGGGTGTAATAACTTAGTACACTCTCAATTTTCCTTGGTTGAGATTCTGGCTGCTTAAATAACCGAATTTCCTCAAGAGGCACAACTTCAAATTTCTGGATAGGAAAATTGAGGGTGTACTAAGTTATGACTTAAGACTAAACCTAATTGAGACACTGGCAGAATTTTAGATTCATAAATTAGTATGCATGTTTTACACATTCACAAGTTCTTTGAATCACTCTATAAATATCTAATCCTAAAATTTAAAGAATGAGCCCATTCAATGTCCCGATAAGTGTAGCTCGATATTCGTTTCAGTGATCTCTATGAAGGCACAAGGATGGCCAAGGGGACTGATCTCTCCGCAATAAGGGCACTTATACAACCCTTGGAAGATTCTGGCACTTTGGTCAGGAGGACTGACGAGCAGGTTTGCCCTCTTGGTGAATTTACATATTACTGGACGATCATTCTTATCAGCCTCCAATTATTTTGTTGCTTCCTTACCATTTGCAGCTATGCAAACAATTGGACAACTTCATTGTTATGGAAAGAGAGGGTCAAATCATTGCTTGTGCTGCTCTGGTTCCTTTCTTTCAAGACAAGTGTGGAGAGGTTGCTGCTATGGCTGTTTCTCCTGATTGTCGTGGCCAAGGACAGGGAGACAAATTGCTTGGTATTTTGCGCGAACTCTTGCTTTTCAGTGATGGTACTTGTGTGGCTGTTTCTCCAGTGACAGATTGTTTGAATTTCTATAGTTAAGATCTTTAAAAAGATGAAACGTCCCCAAAATAATGCATCTTTTTCTGTGGTATTTCATACTCTCTTAACTGAATCTCCATGACTGACTAAACAAGTGAATATGAAAAGAGAGTTTTGGTAGGAGGGGTGGGGGTCAGACGTTATGTACCATGTCTGTACCTTTGTGTTGCTATGCATGAATATCTTAGTTTTCAGTAATGTCAAAAATCATTTCATCGCATCATTTTGCAGATTACATTGAGAAGAAGGCGTCCTCCCTTGGATTGCGAACCCTTTTCCTGCTTACAACACGCACAGCAGATTGGTATAGTTTTCTACTCCGTTATGTCATTTATACGCGTTATGATATGATTTACAGAAGAATCAAAAGATTCTGGTTTTTGCTGAAACTACCCTGTCCCAGAATGAGCATTGCATTTGGTAAAAATGCAGATTGCTAAGAAGTAACTTTTTGGTAGGATTAAATGTGATATTGTTCCACTTTAATTGAGAGTGACATTCACTTTTGAGACAGGATTATAACTCAAGAGTCAAGACTACTCATTCTCCCTCCCTCGCTTCTTTGAAACGTCAGTGATTTCTTCTGACATTAAATTGTAGTTTTCAAAATTTGATCCTTGCGTTTCAAACACATGCACTGACAAAAAGGAAGATGCACATAGTTTATAAATTATTGTACTCCTGCCGTCTTGAAATGATGTTCCCACTTTTTCTGTTAATACAAATGAACTTTGAACAATAATTTAAGGTAAATTTAATTATCCTTATGAAAACTAAAACTTGTTATTGGTACACCATTATAAATTCTATGAATAACAATTTATTTTTAATTAGGAAAATTAAAATTACCTAAAATTATTGCTCAAAGCACATTTGGGTTAACGGCAAAAACAATGGGAACGTCATTCGGAGATAAAGGGAGTACTTAATTGAGGATCACGTTCTCTAGAAAGTTATGCATTTACCATTATTCCCTTATATGTTATCTTTGCGCAAGTCAGATATGGAAATTCACATACACACGCTCCATTTTTATACTCCTTCACTAAAATTTATGGTCACGTTATTATATTCCTTCTAGCTGCAGTCACGTATGCTCTGCTGGTCATTTATAGGTAAAACTCAGAATGTGTTGGCAAAGATTCACACGCTCTGGTATCTGGTAGTCCATTGTGTCTGACTGCTTGATGGCAGTTCACAAGATTTTTTTTTTTTTGGCCTCAAGACAGTTCTGTGGAATCGTAAAGCATTATTTCATGTTCTGATAAAATAATTATCTTCACTCAACATTAATACTTTATAATAATTAATTTTGAAGAATACCATTTAATTTATACGTATGTACTAGTAGTATTTTATATGTTGAAATAACCAACCTTAGTTAAAAACATGATTTATTTATGTACATGTGCATATAAGTTCTAAAGAAGCATTATAGGTCTATCAGGAGCATTGTTGTTCTGTATACTCAATAAACTAGTAGGTTATTAACTCTCCCTCCACCAAAAAATGGTGTCCATTCTCAGTTATTTGAGAAACTTCAGGAGATCGGCTATTATTCACTTCTAGCGGAACATATACATAAATACCCTTAATGCACACTCCGAATCATTGAGGTCATCATAGTTCATAAGGTTACATCAATAGAAACTGACCACTCATTTAGAGGAATTTTCAGAAAAAAACAGGCACTTAGTTAGGGACACGGAGAGTATAATACTATATATCCCTTAATCTAGTTGAAAAACAACTTTTGACCATCAAAGATAGCTTACTAAGTGCAGCAAATAGTACTTAGCTGAGATGCACATGGAGACGGCTTTTACCATGGATTAAAAACTCCAAACTTTAACTACACACTCCGTGAGTCCTCTTTATTTGCAGTCTTGGTGAAGAATAGAATGCACTAAAGTCTGTTTCCAGGCACATTTGCTTGAAAGAAATCATTCTGCACTTCCCATGGTTGTTTTTGTAGATATAGTTGCATAACTAGATTTGAGACGAAATTCCTCTACCATTTTTGTGTACCACATTGGATATCATTAGCGATCCAACAGTTATGCATCATTAATGACATCAGCCCTAATAATTTATAACCGTTGGATCACTAATGGTACACAATGTGATGCACAAAAGTGGTGCAGGTGATTTCGTCTCACTATATTTGTTGATATCAATTTCTGATGTGTGTGGGGCCTAGCTATTGTTAACCACAAGATTTTGGGGAAAACTAGTTGCTTCCTAAATTATAAAAAAGTCATGTTTTTCAAATTGTTTCTAAATGTTCGTCAAATGCTTGCAAGTAGAAAAAGTGGACTTTCTGTAAATTTACTCTTGTTAACGCTACCATTTTTTGAACAGGTTTGTGAGGCGGGGCTTTTCAGAATGCTCGATAGAATCTATACCAGAGGAGAAGAGAAAACTGATTAATCTGTCCCGCAAGTCCAAGTATTATATGAAGCAGCTGCTACCTGATACCAGTGGAATTCGTATTGTAAGCATGTTTGCTTAAGGAAATGGAGGGCATAACCGCTCTATGGCAACTACGTATAGCTCAAAGTTATTTATTTCTACTGATGCAGCTTTATTCATTAAAGGTCTATATAACTTATAAAACAGCTGCTACCTAAGACCAGCGTTGAGTTTATTGCAAAAATAGCATGCGTACTTTCAGTTATTTTCAATTTGACTCGCAAACTTTGGAAACATCAAATGTGGTTTGCGTACTTAATTTTACAAAATTTTGAGACAACTTTTTTAACACCCTGTTAAAAACATAACAGTATATCATTATCCGTCAATGCTTTATAGCATACGTTATTTTTTTTTTAACAGGTGTTACTTCGTTAAACCGGTGGGTTTTAGAAATTTTTAAACCAAACTCTCCATCTTCAATCTTTAATTCAACTGAAGAAGAAGCTGACCCACCACCGCCCCGGAACGCCACCACACAACCATTAAAACTCAGCCATATTCCCAAACAAAACTCTCACAAATCACCATCTATACATTCCAGAATCAACCAACACCAAATTTAAAAACCAAATTAGAAATCTGAAAATTTCATTTAGAAAAAAAAAACAAAATCTGAAACCAAAAAAAAATTATTCAAAACTGAAATATGTTATTCGTTTGTGCTCTGATGCGGGCAATTTTCGGGGAATATGCCTCGTCTGATTGAGGCGACTGAGTCCATGATGGCCGTCGTCATTTTCTGTTGCCGGCGAATGCTGATCGTAAAAGGGGGCCGCCATATTTGACGAAGGAGATTGGTGGCGCGTCCGAGTTTCGATGAAGCTCGTTTTAACGATGCCGAAATCGTCTTGTGAAGAAGCATCTGGATCTGTTGTCCATTTATGGTTTCCGTTGTTGAAATTAGGATTGGACAGAGAGGGTGGAGTCGCCGGGCTTAACAGAGACTACCGGTGTCTGATGATAATGGTGTTTTTGGCATCGACTCACTCGTTTAAGAAAGGGAATGTCATTTGGGCTTGCCATAACTAAGATCTACATCAGGCGACCTCCACTTTTCGCTACAAACCTAGGCGGGTGCTTCCATGGAAATCAGCAAGCACCTCTCAAGAACACTATAGTGATTAAAAACCCTAGGTTCCTAAAACCCATCATGCTAATGAACGCTTGATACAAAAAGTAACTTATTTTACAAAAAGTTGACGGATAAATAATTTTTTGGGTTGTTCCGTTTTATTTTTAACAGGCGTTAAAAAAGTTGTCTCGAAATTTTGTAAAATTAAGTACACAATTAGGGATGGCAACGGGTCGGATACGGTCCGGATATCGCAAAACCCGTATCCGACCCGAAGCTACCTAGATCGTATCCGTATCCGTCCGTATCCGGCTAGCGGTAAATCCGTATCCGTCCGAAGATCCGCCTTTTTTTTTTTTTGAATAACAAATTCAAATTTCAAAAAAAAAACAAAAAAAACAAAAACAAAACTGGATCATGAATCATAGCAGGACAAAATAAATGCAACTATTTCAATCGATAGTAACAGAAAAATGGAAATCAATTTTGGGAAAGCAAAAGAGAAATTAGTTTACTTACCTTCTCAAATTTTGAATTTCAGAGATGAACTGTGTGCGTGAGTGTATCCGCCCATATCGCGTCGATGCAGTCGCTCAGAGCGGTGACTCGGTCGCTCGGTTCAATCGTCGGCGTCGGCGGTCGACCTGTCGGCGTCGCCTTCTCTCTCTCTGTCGGCAGTAATGGGTAGAGCGCAAGAGAATCCGTAGTGATGGCCGGAGCTGGATCGTCGGTCGCTGAGGTCCTTCGGCGTCGGCGACTCGCGTCGCCCTCTCTCTCTCTTGGTCGGCGGCGTGTTTGAATAGAAAGAAAACCCTAGGTAGGAAACTGATAGAGTGATAGTGATTATTTTAGTCTCACACAGCACACTCACACATTATATATAAAAGGGTAGGGTTGTAATAAAAATTGAAATCAAGGGTAAAATAATAACAAGCTTAATATAGGATACGGGCTGGATACGGTCGGATACGGGCCGGATACGGACGGATACGGATACGGGTCGGATATGGACGGATCTTTGGCGAAGTCCGAACCCGTATCCGAACCCGCCGGATTTTTAAAATCTATTACCAAACCCACCCATCCCCGGACGCATTGTCTCGGATACGGATCGGATTCGGTCAAATTGCCATCCCTATACACAATCCACATTTAATGTTTCCAAAGTTTGCAAGTCAAATTGAAAAAAACTGAAAGTACGCATGTCAGTTTTACAAAATTGAATTTGTCAATCAAATGCAAACCCAGATTGATCTAGTAAAAGTGCCGACTTGTTCTGAAATGCTGGATTGAAAAAGTTAAGTTTGTCAGGGCCTGTACTGATAATTATATGGATAATTTACTTGAGTATGGCCAAACTGACAATTATACTTGCTGTTTCTCACCTGGCACTGACATGCACTCGAGTTCCTGCACGACTACGTACTGCAGTACTCCCTCTGTCCCATCTTATACGGTTATACTTCAAAAACTCACTTTTTGGGTGTCCCACTCATTAGATTCCAACAAGAATTCAGCAAAATACGTTCAGAATTTGGAAACCATTAGGTGAAAAAAATCGACTACAACATGAGTTTCCATTAAACAACATGCAAAGAACTGGGGAAAAAAATACACCATGCTTGTCTGATTTTTATTAGAGCCGAAGGAAACTTCGCCAAATGTTCAACAAAAGAGTGAGAAATCCTTGTAGCAACACCAACTTACTCAGCTACCCAAGATACCATCGGAGGCTATCAGTTGGATTGCGTTTCAGGAGGACCCTTCCATTTAAAGTTGTCCGCATAAGCCTTAATCTGCAGTTAAAAAAAAAAAAAACACAAAAATCACAAGACTTGCTCTCTGTGTGTGTGTGTTGTGTTGTGTTGTGTTGTGTTGTGTATGTGTGTGACAACAATAATATTCAAGTGAAATCCAAAAACACATTGAAGTCGGAAGAAGAAAATTGACAAACCCTCAACAGCGGTGTGTGACGCTTCTTAACCTATAAACAAGAAGTAGCTTCATCAGTAAATGGACGGATGCATTGAATGATGAAAAAGAAAAAAACAACAGTTGCTATCAACAACTCCGACAAAATGTAGTTATGCTCATAACCCAACTGCAACATGACTTTAATGAATCTCTTGAATACATAGCTATCGAAAGCGTTAAATAAATCTTAGTGTATAAAAAGAGCATTAGATAGGGAGGACAATACTAGGGTTACAAAAAAAGGTTACAAAATTTGCTTACAGAAACAAGTGGCAGAGAATGATTGGGCGTTGAATTAATGAGTAGTGGGTCCTACAAACACAACATCCAATCATTCTTTGACAACACTGTTTATAACCAAAATTATGTAACTTTATTTTGTAATTTTAGTATTAGTCAATAGGGGACTTCTCCAATAGATGCCTGAGGATTATTAAGATAAAAGCTTTGCCCTTCCACTTTTCACCGACAAAGAATTGTCCCCCTCGTTATGTTTCTTAACAAGCTCTTCACTGGAAATGTAAAAATGGATAACTTCTCACACAAAAGTATTTCAATCAAGATTAAAATTAAACACTTCCACATTAGCACTTGACAAAATTCAGGTGAATATCTAATATTAAACCCAGTTACTGACAGGAAAGCTAGAAGTACTATTTTAGGTCTATTGAATCCTGAAGTGTCAGCTTTCTATACCTAGGGTCAAATCAATAACCTTGTTGGTCATATGAATATGAAAATGCATCCTGCACATGCCGTTTAAGGAGGGTAGTTCAATGAATAATTATAATTCTTGGCCATATTATACATTCCAGATGCCTACAAAAAGATTGCATGAGAGATCTACGCATGTCCATGAAACCATCTGTTTTCCTTCCAAAAGTATCCATATGAAAAGAAAAGCAGACATGTGACCTTCATCCTCCAATGGGCTATGTAAGTAAACAACTGGACGTGATTGCTAGGGAAATAAATTTGGGAGTTTCAACTTAGGTCGTTATTATGGAGGTCCAGTAAACGGAAAAATGAGAGGGATCAGGAAGCTGAAGTGCACCAGCACCGTAGTATTATTCTATGGAAGTGTCTAGAAAGTTTTACCAAACTAAGGTTTACTGCAAATACGGCAAATAAATAACGCTCAACAGGAAAATTTAATCAAATGCATATACCGTGTAGTCCCAGCCATGCCTTTCTGCAAATGCTTTTGCCTCTTCTTCACTTTCAAAACCTAGGGCAGAATCACCAACATGAGAATATGGATCCCCTGTTGATGTCCAACCCATCAGTGGATTTTCCCATCTACAGAAAATGAACAAGAAATGTTTATGACAGGACATAGCAACTCGACATACCAAGGATTAAAGAATTTAATGAGTAACAGAGCCCACTACAATATTGAAATTGACCTGCTCAAGCACTTAAAATGAAGTCCAATGGAAAGCACATTGGGTAAGTTAGGGTGTGAAATTGGCACGTCTTTTCCTTTTCCTCTCCCTTTACACAAAACCTCTTTCTATTCAACTATCTTTGCCTATTCTGTTTCTTCGACTCTCGGCCAAGAAAAGGCATTAGGAGAATAGATTCTGAATTTTCTCAAGGAGACGCTCGGAAGGATCTAACCATCAGTAGATAAGGTATGGTTACACAACACCAATCAACACATGAGAATCGACCATAAAGGATGGTATCATAGAAGGGGAGGACCTCTGAAACTACATGCATCTTCAAACAGGTAAGATACCAGAGAAAGCCTCGCTAAATAAATGGGGCCACCCTTAGCTGCCTTTCCCAGAGTCCTAACACTAATTCTGTGTTAGGAAAGGTACTGCGGCTGATCTTATTTCGACATTTGATAGTCCTCATGATAGATGAGTTTTATACTTATTTATTGGGTACTTTTCTAGACTTATTCTTAGTGAAACCATTGAGTTTTGGTTATTTAATATATGTTTTAGTGTTTATTTAGAAAACAGGTAAAACAGGTGGAATGTGCGTAAAACAAAGGAGATATGGCGAAATTTATAAATCCAGGGGCTTAACAGTAACTTAAAGAAGAGTGAGGATTGCTGTGGAAATCTGGAGTGTCCAGGGACCAATATGGCTGTTCTGAAACTTGAGGGACCAAACTGTAATTTTCCAGAATTTCAGGGACTGTTCTGTAATTTCTGAAAGATGGAGGACTGAAAAACTGGAATTTATGAAAATATCAGGGACCATTTGGGAATTTTCGGAATCCAGCCATAAAAAGCCTAAAAAGATGCCCAAATCTAGAAGGAAAAGGAAGATGTTGACTTGTTTAGTTAGGATTTATTCTAGTTTCCTAATTCTTTTATTATTCCTTTTTATTTTGTATTTCCTTTTTGGTTTAGGTTAGTTTTTCCTATAAATTCTAGCTTAGATTTATTGTTTTAGACATCCATAATTCTACCCTTCCTCCATATTATTCTTGGGATTGGTTCTTTGTCTATGAAGAACTAATTTCACCATCTATGGATTGGAGGTAACTTGTATCAAATACTTATGCTTTAATTTAATTCAATTATTTGTTGGTTTGTTGCAAGTTTTAATTCTTCCATTCAATCTTAATTATTGTTCATTAAAATATTCATCATTATTAATTCTTTAGTTTCAATTATATGTTAAGATATAAATTGACTTTAGAATTATTGGGGTATATATTACTGCACTAGCGTGGGTGATTATACGTTGACCACTATTTAACGATTAGATTCAATTGAGGACCTAGCGGAAGTCAAAAGGATCTAGGTTCATTTGTTATTGGGATCTTCATGAATTTCTTGCATATTGTATAGACCTAGCGGAAAGTATAATATAAAAGAAATAATAGGATTGCAATCCGGCGACCGGACCGTCCCAATTCTTACTTTAGTGAACGAACCCTTGTTTGGAGATTGATTCTTTTATGATTTGTGACACCATAATAATTGACATCTTTAATCAAATAAGCATAAGTAGGAGATACTTGTGAATCCTTTCCATAGATTTTTCCTCCATATTCATATCCATTTATTTATCTTTGTTTAATTAGTTTATTTGCTTTCTAGTTAATTAGATTAAATCACTAAAAAAAACCAAACTTTTATTTTATGTTATTTTATTACTGTTTAAATTACTATCTTCTACAAGTCTCTGTGGATTCGACACCCTGCTATTGCATATACTACTACGGTGATCTTGTGCGCTTGCAAGGGTTATAATTTGTTCATCACATCACACTCGGTTCAGACAGCATGTTCTTTTTCAGAAATGAAAGTGGCTGATGATTTTTTGAGGGACTTTGTCAGAGCTTCAATCGACGATGAGAGGTCCACATCTATACCTTAAAAAGTCACTCCCATAAACAAATAAATAAATGAACAAGAGATTCAGCAACTGCATGCAGCTTCCAAGTGGGTAAAGGCCGAGATTTTGATTTATAAAAGCATTGCACATGGTATGGAGAATCAGTATGATCAGTGAAAGCCAATCTCAGAGGTGATAAATGAGAAGCATATTTTTTTAGGAAGTATTGCTGTATGGGTAAAAAACAGGTAACCAGAATATTGTTACATTGCAATACGGCTAGAGAGATGTGGAATGTTCTACTTGCAGCGTATAAGTTTAATATCGGTTCACGTAAGTGACAGACTTCTTAACAACTTTGTATAGTACTGGTGTAAGTCATAGCAACCGGGGTTCTGAGAAGAGCCTGCACCATTGCTGTACAGGTAGAACAAGCAACCAGCTTATTGTTACATTGCAATAGGCTAGAGAGATGTGGAATGTTCTACTTACAGCATATAACACTGGCAGAGCTACGGCTTGGACAAAGGGGGCAATTGCGCCCCTTGAGTTTTTCAAATTTGACAATTTAGTACTACAAGATTTTAAGTTTTTTACAATATTGCTTTCACCCTTAAAAATATATTTTTGCCCCTCTTTGAATTAAGAAAAAATAACACTATATTAAACTTTTGCCCCCCTTTAACCTAAAATTAGGTATTTCATTATAATATTCTATGATCAAAATAATTTTGCCCCCCTTCAAAAAAATTCCCGCCACTAGCATATCAGCTTAATATCGGTTCCCAAGTAAGTGAAAGACTTCTCAAAAACTTTGTATGGTACTGGTGTAAAGTCACTGCAACCGAGGTTCTGGGAGGAGCCTGCACCATTGCATTACGCGGACACTGGCAATCACATGGTAAGTCTCTTGATGGTTAGGTGTTCTTTTCTTTTTCTTTTCTAATCCACAAGTTTCCTATAGATGCAATTTCTCCTTCTTGATGATTTCACTTGAGGAAAATGGCATGGGTGTTTAGCCAAGATGGTTTTAAATATTTTCAAATTGTTCAGAGCTGTTTATTTTATGTGATGGCCATAGTTCTGGTGAAAAGCCTTGAAAACTAGTTTCTTATTTGTTTGGGTTCAACCTGTAAGCAATTTTTTTTTCTATATACTTTGCTTATTTTCTAAAGCTTATCCAACTTTAAGATGAATTAGGTCAAGTATCTCAGGTTTTAATATAACAACGGAATCAATGAAGAGCTTAAGAGAAAATAGATGAGTATGGCAAGCAATTAAGGCTGAAGAACACATGACATGCAAGCATAAAGCAGTTGTGAACAAAAGGGACAAAAGCAGAAACTACTTAAATTTAAGGATGGGTGAATGGAGCACAGAAAAATACATACTTCTGAGTTGATATGAAATTGATTTTCCACTTTCCAACTTTTCCTGATCCTTGTTGGCTAGCAGTTCGAGCAGGTGAATAGATTAGAACCTATCATGAAAGTAATGTTAATACTTACTGATTAAAGAAGTTAAATGCAGACTGGTAACTGGTTTCAACTTTGAATAAGTCGAAACTGCACATTGTTCTCAGTCAAGGATTTCAGACTGGGAACATGACCTCAAAGATAAAGTTTCACACACACGAAGAGAACTATAACTAATCAGACATGACCATGTTATGAAGACTGAAGATGAGGGCATAATAATAATCAAAATCCAATGAATAACGTGAAAATACCATCTCTAGAACTGCAGCATAGGAAAGCCTCCAATGTTAACACAGTCTGTTGTCCCACAATCATAGTCCTCCTCCATTTTGGGAGGTTCCAAATAATAGTCCCCTTCTCTATTTTCGCAGGATTTTAAAAGCTATTTCTTTAGCAGCCTAATAAGAAAAGTGTCCATGGTTTGACACCACTAGAAGAAACATGTGGGTATTGTAGACAACGCAGAAAATCTAATACTGTCCTATTACCTGTGTAAAATCAGTGAATGACTATTATTTTGGGACGGAACGAGTCGTTTACAAAATGAAAGTCGAATAATGTTGATGTGGGTGTGAGGAATGGATAGGGAATGCAATGAGGAATGACAAGAGCTTATACAGATGATGGGAGTGAAGGGCATTGAGTCATCAATTTTCAACATTTCCAATAGTATCCACACCAACTGTTCTAAATGAGCTATATTCTTACAAAGCATAAGTAAAGAAAGTAAAAGAGGGGAATTATAGCTCACTCAGCTTTTAAAGAGTCATAAAATTGGAACTACTGAAATTAAAAGTACAGAAGCAGCCAGATAACTCCTAGTAATAGTGTTATACTCAGAAGTCAGCACAATCCAGTATTTAAATCCAGATAAGCTTTTACCTAGTAATTATCTTAAGCTACAATTAGAAATGAATCATTGTTCAACAAGTTATTCCCAAAGTATTTAGGTATGCTTATTCAAATAAATACAAATCAATAAGCTTATTGACCTAATTCCTCTGTTTCATCCAAAAACAACGACCTTCCACAAACCCTAATTTTTTTAAAATTAATAATTCCATGGCTAATTTCATAACGTCAAGTGACAAAAAAAAAAAAAAACGTATAATCTCCATGAATTCAATAAAAGTGAAGAACTAGGCCAACGATTCGAAGAAAGTAAATCGATAAACAAGCAAATTAAAGAGCTGGAATCATACCTTTCTTTGAAGGTGTTCATCGGGGATACCGGAGACTGAACCGATCTCTCCACGCTTGTACTCGATTAGCGAGTCAGTAGTAGAGAATGATCGGAGGAAGAGTGGGGATCGATGATGCGCATTGCGTGAAAGGCTCGCGAACCGCTGCAAAGAGCTCGCCATTTGTCTACGACCGGAGATTCCTATCTGTGTTATATTTTCTCGGAAAAGAAATTTTGTCTCTGATCCTTCTCCTTCTATATTAAGCCGAGAAAACTGCAAAATGAGGCCCCAGCCTTGACATTAACACTTTATGAAGAAACGGTATTTTTGTTTTTACTCTATGGTCCCTAATACACTAATACCTTCCTACTAGAAGATTACGCGCTGTGTGCTAATTAGCGGAAGAGGCTAAAATTTTGTTGAACTACGAGAGAAAAGTGTCAAATACTCTGATAGTCATCTATCTAAATAAATAACTCTTAGATTCGACTGTATAAGGAAAAAAGTGATAGTTATATCGCAAAAGTGAAAACGATATGAGAGATTTATGAGAATAAAAAAAAAATCTTAGATTTATCTTTCTGACAAATATTAACTTATGAGAGATAACTCGCTGACTTAAATTTCAAACTCAAAATCACAAAAATCAACCAGCCCCCCCCCCCCCAAAGGTTAATGGAAGCAAAGTTAAACAAATTTATGGAGGCATTGACACCAGCTCAATCAATCGACAGCAGTCGATCTATGAACAACGGCAACATATACAGTCAAGTCATGGTTGGTGCAGTCCATAGAGTATAGGAAATGAACATAGATGATAGGAATGAAACTTAGTGAAGATGACGAGTTCTCTACGAAGATGGGGAAGGACGAGAGTTGTCTAATAGAAGAGCCAAGGTAGCGATGATAATGGTCAAATCTTGCGTGGGGCGCCAAAGTTATGCGTGTGGAGGGGGGGAAGAAGGAAAAGGCAAGGCTAAGGACAATTGATCACGAGATAAGGGAGGAGGAGATGGTAGGGGATTCGACCGGAGGGGGATGGTAGGGAGAAAGATAGAGATTTCAGAGAGAGAGAGAGAGAGAGACTAATATACTACCCCTGTCCTACTAAAAGATGCACACTTTACCTAAGGAGGTGTCCTACTTAAAAATGCATTTTCCATAAATTGAAACTTTAAAATACTTAATTATTCAATGAGACTCACTTGCATATTCACAACAACTTCAACTTACTAGTCCTTACCCCACATTATTTCTCGTACTTCAGCTTTCATACTCACAACTCTTACATAACTTTCACATTTTTTTTAATCCTCATACCTAAAATTAAAGTGCAACTTTTTGGGACAAATGGTGTTCATATTTTAGGATTTGTGGGGGGAATAGTAGTGTGCCATGTGGGGTTCCATTATTTCATTGAATCAAGGGAAAATAACAATGTAGGACCCAATGTTGGCATACTTTTCACAGTCAGGGGCCCTATATTTCAATTTCATTGATTTAGGGTCCAATGTGGTCAAGTATTGTCAATTTGGATTATTTTTTTTGACGAAATTCATTAGAAAAACTCAGTTTAGTGACATATGTCGCACATGTGATGAACAAATTGGGTATTTTGAAAAGAAAAATAATTCTTAAGGGGGGTTAACGCAAATACTTTTAATTTATAATAAAATTACATTTATTTTTCTAATGTTGAATAATCAGTTAACAATGTATATATTAGGGATGACCAAACCGGCCCGGAACAGGAAAACCGGCCCGGAACCGGACCGGAGAAACCGGAACCGGTGTAACCAAGGGCCGGTAAAGGTTCACATAAATGGCGAACCGGACAGGAACCGGAACCGGACTGACGTTTCCATTAAAAAAATAAAAATCCCTTGTTTTTCAATAAATTTTAACATGTTTATTCATTATTGTATGATAAATAAAAAAATCCCTTGTTTTTCAATAAATTTTAACCTGTTTATTCATTATTGTATGATAAAAAAAAAAAAAAAATGTAGTGTGGAACCGGACCGGAACCGTACCAGAACCGGATTGTGATGACCGGAACCGGTGTAACCATGGGCCCGTTAAGGTTCACATAAATGGCGAACCGGAACCGGCGGTTCCGAACCAGAACCGGAACCGGAGTTGGTCATCCCTAGTATATATATATATATATATATATATATATATATAGGTAGGTAGGTAGGTAGGTGCTCAAATGAGAACCTAAATTTCGTGAGAACCGTGAGAACCAATCATAACCATTAGATTAGAAAAAAAATCAAGGGTCCATATGTTAGATACAATTGATACACTTAGATACATTACAAAAAATTCGATATTACAATTGGATACAATAGGTTAATAAGTATTGTATTTAAGTGTTGCACTTGGATACACTATGTTAAAAACTAATGTATCCAATTGTTTTTCGAAAATTAACTAATGTATCAAAGTGTATCCAATGTATCTAACATCTGGACCCTTGATTTTTTTTCTAATCTAATGGTTATGATTGGTTCTCACGGTTCTCATATAAAATGGTTCTCACAGGAGCACGACCATATATATATATATATATATATATTATATATATATATAAATCCATCATTTTCTTGATTCAACACCAACAAAACCTTCACATACCACCACCACTTCTACTACATCTACAACCATAGCCTCCACATACACTACCGCGCCAACCACACCACCAACACATCCACCACTATAGGCACCATTATTCATCTCGCCAAAAACATTCACAACATTTATAAAAAATATTTTTAGATAAAGCTAAAACACCAATAATGTTTTTTCACATGCTCATAAGAAAACAGAAGAATAGCAGGTTTTCAACATATGTCCAGATGAAAAAATCGCATCAAAATGGCAATAGTTATTAGGGTTATGTTTTTCTCAATTTGTGAAGAATTTTGATTTGAGAGAACAAAATCGAACAAAGACGAAAAAAAAGAGAAGAATGAGGCATTGTTGACCAGGGGTGTTCTAGTTACACATCTTACATTTGACCATCGATGCCATGGGCACTGTATCCACAAAGGAAGAATCTGCCTCATCTTCCTCATTGCACCCGACCTCTTCTAGTTTGCCATATCTTCTAAGGTATTATGCATGGCGGTTCTTAAAGAAGCCGTGGCTTGCTCCAATCACTGTCTTTCTTTGCCTACCATTCTTGTGAGTTGTTCTCGTGACACTCTGCTATTTGTCTCATTGTTGCTGCTTCAACTTTTTTATCATTAACTTTCTTGTTCATCGCTTCCTAGTTTCATTCCACAGGTCTACAACACGCTCCTAGTGTTATATTATGTACTTTACTAATAGGATCACTGTAATGACCCAAAAATTAAATAAATATCAATATATTACAACTTACAGCTTTAAACTACAGTAAAAAAAACTTCACTAATAGTAGGGATGGCAATTCTGCCGAATCCGATCCGTATCCGAGGCAATCCGACCGGGGTTGGGCGGGTTTGGTAGGCACTTTTGAAAATCCGACGGATACGGATACGGTTTTCCATTAATCCGTCCGTATCCGACCCGTATCCGACCGCCCGTATCCGTCCTACTCGTATCCGTCCGACCCTGTAGCTATGTGTATTATATTTCCGAATATACCCTTTTGGTACCAAAAGCAGTGTGTTTGGTTTGGCTTGCTTGCATTTGTGTTTTTTGTTTCCCTTGTACACAGTAGTATTATTTTGTTATGGGTTAGTGTGTTATGGGCTAGGCCCAAAAAAAATTTGTTAAGCCCAAAAAACAATTAATCTGGGCGGTTAGCGGTCGGATACAGTTGGATACGGATTTGCTATCCTCGGTCGGATACGGATACGGATATACCTGTGTATACCTCGGGTCGGATACGGATTTTGCAATATCCGGACCGTATCCGACCCGTTGCCATCCCTAACTAATAGTCCCATATTATCAGTAATCTGCTCGTACCTATATCTTTTCAATTTCAAACCTCAATCATCGACCAACTACAAAACTAAAACTAGAGGGAATGATCTAAGGGGCTCAGTAAGAAGGGGAATACACATGGACATAATAATAAGACTCATTTTCACAAACCGAATACCAGTCGATCATACTTCACAGTCTGATACACTAATTATGTCCGGGCCTAGTGACTTAACAATAATAAGCAATCAATTGTTGAGTGAGGATAATTGGAATTACTCAAGAGTTGAATGATGACATTTCAAATAATGGTATAATATAGGTTGGACAATAAAAAATAAATTAGTTGGATGAGGACATTTGAAACAACTCACGAAAAGTTGATGAAATAAATGTTTTTTTCGCCTATAGAAAAAAAGAGTGTTGTTATACACACCCGTAAAATTTACGAATAAACTCGTAAGAATAAATCCACCCCTCCAAAATAAAACATTTTCAATGAACTTTCTATTATACCCTTTTAACCCTAAAAAAAAAAAAAACTCGCACATATTCACACACCCATCAGTTTTTACCCACTCTCTCTAGGTGATCTCCATCCCCTGCAACTCCAGTTACTACTCTCTCCCATTCCAATCTCATCAATTTCGTTTTACCCTTCACTCGTCAATTTAATTCTTTATCATTTATTTGGGGATTTGGTTTTTGTCAGCTAAGAAAGATAACCATTGCCAATTCTTTGTTCCATTTCAAGAACTATTGTGCATTTCAAGTTCAGTTCAGCTACGAGTGTTTAGAAATTTTGCAATTCCAATTCTTTATGGTATTTATGGGTTTTGAGCTCGTGAGATTGAGGGAAAATGAAGGACTTTTTATTGGGTCAATTAATTGGCCACTGGAAAAGAAACACAACTTTTTGTTGGGTCGATTTACTGGTTCGGCGGACCAGGATTGGATTTTGAATAACTGTTCGGCAACCGGGTACCGAACCTGTTTTAATAATTTGGTCACACCCAGCAAAATCTTGTCTTGTAATTCGGCTATACCCAGCCGAATTTAAACTCTTTTCCGGTGAACCATGGCCGAATTTTTATCCTAATCTAAACCCCCATTGTAGCCCTCCTTCCTTTTGCTCTATAATGCAGCTTAATAGCCTCCTTCCTGTTCTAAGATTGAATTGAGTAAATATGGTTCTTTCTCCATTTTTGGTTTTTGGTGGATTTTTGGGCCGAAAATAATGGCGGAACTCCATGAGAAATGGTGAAGGTGAAGGTGAAGGTGAAAGGGTGACTTTGGGGGGAGAGACGGGAAGTAGGCTAGAGTAAATGGTATGGGTGTTGCATTTGAGTGAGTGTGAGGGTTAATATGGACATTTTCATTGATGACATTTTTGAAAGAATTGACACTACCGGTTTATTCAACCAGAATAATACTAGAGGCACAAAAAACTCACAAAATCTTGCTTACAAAATTCTAGGTGGGCAATGCTAGGGGCACAAAAGAAGTTCACAAAATGATGGATACAAAATGAGGTGACGATATTTTATTGGTTATATCGAAAGTGGACCCGTCACACTTTATTTTAAAACACCAATAAAATTTTGACACATTATTTTGTAAACCAAATTTTGTGACACTTTTTTGGTGGCTTTATATTTAGGTTAATTGCAATTTGGTTACCTGAGTTTTACAAAATTCTGCAATCGGTTACTAAATTTGTTAAAGTTGCGATCCGGTTCCTGAGTTTGCTGAACCGGAGCAATCAGGTGTAAAGTCCGTTAACTTGTTAAAATTATAACAAAGTCGTCACATGTGCCAAACATGTGACATTTTACTGAGTTCAAAAATGTCTTTTCTCAACCAAATTGCAATTAACCCAGAAATCAATTTTAATAAAAAAAAAAATTCTTTAATGGATTAATGAATAATGTTTGTTTATTTAAAAAGTACTTTTAAAAGAAAAAAGTAAGTACATCTACATGAAAATTAATAATCAATTTTAATTTTTATACATCAACTATATTTACAAACTTTCATATATTAAAACAAAAAAATGGTACATCAAATATTATCCTAACTCAAAAAAAAAAAAAAAAAATAAATAAATAAAAAACCAGCTTCATCCTTCCATGCTTCCCTTCTCCTTCCTCCTGACTTCCATCACCACCATACTTTCACTCTCACCCCACTCTCTGCAACAACCACTCCTCCACCCTCGTTTGTGCAATTAACCCAAAATTAAAACGACACAAGCAGCTGCAAAATTGTCAAAGAACGGTAACAATGGAGCAATTAACGAGGCCGCCCTCAATTTAGTCGCTGCTAACATATCAAACCGGACCAAAATAACAGTTGATTTAGTGGGAATAGAGAATCCGAAAAGGGTATTGACAGAATTGCTTGTAGAAGGGCAAGAAAAGCTTACCGCGATCTGTGAAGTGGGGATCGAGAATCCGATGGTGGTGGAAGCCGACGAGACGGATCTGACTCGTGACGGTTCCGACTCGAGGAAGATTCGGAGGCTCGATAGCGGCGGCACGGAGGAAGCCGATTCGGGTATACTGAAGCAGACTCCGGTGAGGTTCCGGCGTGATATTGAACGCCAAAGCGAGTTCGGAGGGAATCAGACCTTGACACAATGGAGCAAGGTCGTCGACGGAAGGCAAGCCGACCTCCCATTCAGAAACACAGTCGTCGGTATCATCACCGCCGCCGCCGCCGGTAGATCTAGGGTAGGGTTAGTCGTCAATGGGGTGGGTGGCTGATTTAATGGAGGAGTGAGAGAAAAATGAGGAGGATAGAGAGAGGAACAGGTAATGCATTATTTTTCATTTTGATTTAGGGCTTTGTAAAATGACATTTACACTTTAGGCCCTTTCACTCAGGAAAAATATTGTTGGTGTCTACAAATCTAGTTTTACTTCAATTGCAATTGAAGTAGGCATATACATTGACATATTTGCCCCCATTAAAAGTCACATGTTTCGCACGTGGTGTCTATTTCATTAGTTTTTTAACTGACTAACGAGTTTTACACTTGATTGCTCCGGTTCAGCAAACTCAGGAACCGGATCGCAACTTTGACAAATTTAATAACCAATTGCAGAATTTTGTAAAACTCAGGTAACTAAATTGCAATTAACCCTTATATTTACCCAATGATTTTATTGGTTTTCTATAAAAAAAAACAACCCTCTCCTCCGCCTCTCCCCTCCCCCACAAGCCACCACGGCCAGCCACCACGGCCAGCCACCACAACGTCGCCGCCGTGCTCTTGTCTTCTACTATCTGAAAGGTCATCTCTCTCTCACTCTCTACCTTTCTAAGTTTGCTTCTCTCTCTGTCTCTCCCTTAGGATTTGTCTCCTAAGCGCTTCTGCTGATGATTATGTATTGAGTTCAATTATGAATTAAATTTGGATTTTTTTTTTTTTTTTAAAAAAAAAGTTCATCTCTCTGTTTCCCTTGTTCTGCGTGTGCGTGTGTTTGTGTTAGTCTCTTTTTTTGCTTCAAAGTTTATCTCTTTGATTTCCTTGCTGTGTGTATGTGCCCCAATTTTACTTTTCCAGCACACCAACACCATCCCACCATCACCCACTAATTTCACCATTGTAAGTATTTTGATTTTCAAAATCAAAACAATTTCTCATTTTTCCATAGAAAACTCTCGTGTTTCAGCAAATTAATTTAATCCCCACCCCCCCATAACACCATTTCTCTGTCTATCCTCTTACATAATTCACAAACAAATTTCACTTTTTTTCTTACAACAACCATCAGCCACTTCCGAAACTCTTGCTAGGGAAGCTGATTTTGGCGGCTCTCCCTGAATTAGCATGCGATTCTGTTTTTACAGTATAGATAGAGATAGAGATGTTGTAATTTTGTTTTAATATGAAATGAAATGCTGGTCAATTTTTGAAAAAATGGTGAGAATTCCATACATGGCAAGGAGGGAGTTTTTGTTTCAGTATGCTTTGGTTCTATATGGCGTTTAATACAGACTTTTTATGTGTGTTTGTAGATTCCATGTCGGCTTCAGTGATTCGTGAATGGACTGGGATTCAGCAGTTCCCTCCTGCTACACAGGCTAAGCTGTTGGAATTGTTGGGAAAAATAAAGCATGAGGTTTTTCTCTCCCCCTTTTTAATCACTATTATTATGGATGTTGATGTGTTATGGGGAAAGAAGAAAGGAATATGTCAATACCTTCACTGGGTTTGAATGAAACAGTGTCAATTAAGTAATATGGTGTCATATGTTTTGCGGTGCTTATTAAAATTGACCAAAATGGAATGCATGAAATAATTTTGGCAACCCTTTTGTTTGTTTGGTGCTGTAGAACTTGGGCACTCTGACGATCCTTCTGATGGGAAAAGGTGGTGTTGGAAAATCTTCGACGGTGAACTCAATTGTTGGTGAAAGAGCAGTTGCTGTCAATGCCTTCCAGGTTGCTTTTGCTATTGCAGCAAGTTGGTTAATGTTGTTTAAAGGCGGGTTTTGTGCTGATTGGATATGTATGTTCGGGTTCTTTTACTTATTTTTTACAGTCAGAAGGACCAAGGCCTGTGATCGTGTCACGCTCGCAGGCAGGATTTACTTTGAACATCATCGACACACCAGGGCTGGTTGATGGAGGATATGTCAATGACCAGGCACTTGACTTGATCAAAAGGTATGCTTTGGGTTCCTTGGCTAACTTCCTTGTCTTTTTCTGGGTTTTCTTTTTCAATTCAACCTTGCGCTTGGTTTGAATTTTGATCGATATTGAACATTTTTGAATTTATGAGTCTTTTTTTGTTATGTGGCTGAGTGAACAGGTTTCTTTTCGGAAAGACTATAGATGTTTTGCTCTATGTGGACCGGTTGGACACATATAGGGTGGATAACTTGGATAAACAGATTGTGAAAGCCATAACTGAGAGTTTTGGTAAAGAAATATGGAGCAGATCAATCGTTGTGCTGACTCATGCTCAGCTCTCGCCACCGGATTGTCTGAGTTACGAGGAGTTCTTTTCGAAAAGATCAGAGGCTCTCCTCAAACTTGTTAACCGAGCACGGATGAGGATTTTTCCATGGGAAAAAGAAATTGAGGTACTTCTTGGTGGCTATTTGTGCCCCATACCATACTCTTAAAAGACACATATTTTCTCTCACACACACAAACAGACACAGTAGTATAAGTCCTCTTGAAAAAATGTGTTATGTTAAGTTCAGTACAGTGCTTTGGGTTGCCAAGAGGGACTGTTATCCAAAAACAATAAATCTTGCCATACGGAGTAAGGGGTTTAAAATTAGAAACTTCGTCAGTAGGAACATTTCCCTTGCGAGTAAATACTAGAAATTTTCCTCGAGAACAAGTGTTCAAGAGTAAGTTCAATTTGCAAAGTTGTTGGGACACTCGGTTCCGTAGTCCAGGTTCCCAAAGAAGCCCGTGAAGCTTATACATCGATGCCATTTTTATTCCATCCCTTCATCCATTTGGGGTGGGGAATGGGGCTGAATTTTAATTGGCTGTCACTTCTAATTCCGGCGTTGTAAATCCCTAATATGTCGTTGGTAATAAGGGGTGTATTAATATACTTAATTTATAAGCTAAAAGAGAACACACTGTTAGCTTGATTAAGGTATCTCTTGTTTTAGGCCTCACTTATCATGTAAATGCAAGCGTTGCCATTGTCTTTGCACTGCTGTATTTCTGTAATCTTTCAGTCCTTTCATTTCTCACTAAAGCACAAAGAAACTATTTTGGTATCTCTGCATACTACGCCTCATTTTCCACCATAGGAGAGAATGAATTTGTTTTGGAAATGGAGAGGCGTGAAGATTACATCAATATAGAGTGGTCCAATAATCTTTGTCTAGTCATTTTGAAATGTGTGATGCAATTGAGATAATGACAGTTTACTGGTTGTCATTGTGATTCGAGAAAAGGCGTGATCCTTGTTTGTTTCAACATAGAATAATTTTAGTGTAGAATGTAGAAAATAAAACACTTGTGGTATGGCCAATGTGCGGATGACTCCCTGCCCCTCTTGTAAGAGAGTACTCCCTCCGTCCCAAAATGATCTTCACACTTTTTTCGACGTTACTACAAAGGAACTTTGAGTAATGATTTTAAGTTGATTCAATTATCCTAATGAAAATCTAAAACTTGTTATTGATAGCATTGTTGATGGTGCGTCGATAACAAATTTTAGATTTTCATTAGGATAATTGATGGATAAAATTCCAAGTAATAAATACCTAGCAAGCGCACTAGTTACCGTAGTAGTAACGCGCGAAAGCGAGGGTCGATCCCACAGAGACTTGTTGGACAAACAAGTAAATTTAATTAGTGTAAACGAACCAAGGGGTTTTTTTTTTTATTGTTTTTGATTAAACTAAATTAACTACTAAACAATGAAAATAAATTACTAAATTAAAGATCACTAAGCAAACAAAGATTTAATTCAAGATTACGAAGATTCACAGATTGGGGTTCACAACTATCTCCACTCTATGCTATTTTATTAAAAAGATTATTAAACTTGTTCAAGAAATCGTTCACTTATTTAAGAGTTGGGATGGTCTGGTCACCGGATTGCAACCCTATTATTATCTCGATGTGAAATATCCGCTAGGTCAACAACACACAAAAACAATTTATTAAGTTCTTAAGAACACTTGATCTTAAATTCTTTTGATTTCCGCTAAGTCCTCAAATAAATCTAATCACAAGAATATGATTCAATATATAAATTATCCACGCTAGTGCAACAATTTAAACAAGATGATTTAAAGACCAAAAATATCAAGTCATATTAATGAAATCTTTAAATTAATTAAGTTCTATTCTTATGAACAAGAACAAGATTAATATTTAATTAAGCCCAATTTAGCATAGAGATTTGATAGTTATTACTCCCAATCCATGAACAATAAAATTAGCTACTCATCGACATAGCAATAAATACAAGAATATAATTAAAAATCATAAACCTGGATAAACGCTTGATGATGAATAATCTCTCAAATCTTGTTTACAATCTTCCAAACTTAAGAAAACCTAAAACAAAGCATAATCAAAACTAAAGGCTGCAGTCTAATATTTATACAGAGAGAAAACTAGGGCAAAAAACAGGGAAATTTGGGTTAAAACCCGTCTGGCAAAGGCGTCCCGAAATTCTTGTACGGAAGAGCGAGCGGGCGCCTGGTAGTACCCAGGCGGGCGCTTATTTGCCCAGTAACTTTGGTTTTTTCAGACTTCATAACGAGCGGGCGCCTGGCCCTGGCCAGGCGGGCGCCTGGTGTGTTTTTCTGTCTTTCTTTATCTTTTCTTCACCTCTTTGACTAGGTTGACCACTGCTGACTTTTGACTTTGACTCGATCACTTCTTGGTCTTCAATCCTTTAAATCTCTAAGACTATGTAATACATCACATTACACTAAAAAGTGTCTCAAAACACACATAATCTCACAAAGTTCCTCAAACACAATTAAACCAAAATTACATTAAACTATTCTAAATTACATCAAAAAGTCAATAAAATGAGAACGAAAATGTAGAGATAACATATGATAAAATCGATCCATCAAATTCCCCCACGCTTAGACCATTATTCGTCCTAGAGTAATATTCCTAACCCCACATCTAAACTCCGGCCTATTAGCGTAGCATGGAGGAAAATGACCCCTATCTCCTCTACAACTCCCATCAACCAAAGCCAAAACAAAATAAAGAAAATCAACCGGAGTGTAAAGGACTCCGCTCCTTATAACTCCCCAAAACAACAATAATCAATGACCAATGGCCCTAATTGATAGCACCCCAATAATAAGAAAATAATACGCATATCCAACTAGGGCCCACTCAAAAAGCTAGGGGGATCTAAAACGTCCTACGTTTCCCCACGCTTATCTTTCACTACATTCTCCCTAAAAAAGAAACCAAAGCTCGGATAATCCTTAGCAATGATTTACCTCATAAAAAACTCCAACGCCCCCTTGTGACTCCAACAAGAAAAATGAGGATTTTCTATCCTAATCGGCTCTAACCAAACCTCCTACACCAAACAAGAATCCTACCCAATTCTCCGAACCTCCCTTAGGACGCCACGCCAAGCAAAAACAATAACTCACTCAATTTCTCTCCTTTTGCCTAGGCGCCCTTTCGGGTTTTCACCTAGCCTCTCTTTTCTTTTCTTTTTTTTTTCTTTTTTTTTTTTTTTTTTTTTTTAACTAAAAACTATACAGGAAAACAGGTGATAACATGTGCATCAATCAACAACCAATCCAACCAATATTCCCACCCCCCAAACTAAATAGAGCATTGCCCCCAATGCTCGTCACAACTAAGCATAAAAAAACATAGGGGTGGAAAATACCTCGAGCTCCTCACTGCGGTGGCGGAGGTGGTACATACTCAGGTGGTGGAGGGTAAGTCAACGGTGGGTACCGCTCACCAGGAAAATGATGTGCCATCATTCTTTGTCGGAAATACTGATCCTCCCGAATGTTGGCGTATAAGGCTTCCTCTATCCTCTGTATCCTCTGATCATTCTCCTCTTCCCTCCGCTTTCTTTGATAGTTCGCCATAAATTGTTGTTGTTGAAAAGCTCTGAACATATCATCTAATCCCTGAATCTGTCCCGACAAATAATAATTCATCTCTCTCTGAGTCATCTCTGCCGGGATATCATCCTCATCCTCCTCATCACCAATGGCCTGACCGCCAGCAGCCTGAGCTGGAGCTGGGACCCGAGCTCTCTGCACTCGCCCACTTTCTATTGTTGCTTTAGTCACGGTGGTGCCTGGAGCCAAAAGTCTCGGGAAACCCTCTATAGGCACCCCTGCCCTCTGTGCCATCATAGTGATCATAATGGGGAACAAATAATTCTTGTTCTCCAAATACCTCGCTCGTACCCCCATCTCACTACGCATGATGCCCCCAATGTTTATCGGCATCCTCCTGATCATGGCATAGAGCAAAGGGGCCCTGTACCAATGAACCTCCTGATAGTGAGCAGAAAGCATGATCCTCTTGCAAATAAAGCGATACAATACCTTTAGGTCCAGCCTCAACTCACTAATATGAAACAAGTAACCACTCCGGATGTTCCCCCTATCAATATTTACCCCAAACTCTCCTGCAAATAAATCTAAGGTCTCATCCATCCGGTCCATGTTCTGAAGATTCCTCTTCAACTCCCAATACACACAGTTCCCCTCCGCCACAGCATCTGACAACCCATAGAAATTATTTATAGCCGTCGCAGTCACATCAACATTAAATCCCCTAACCCAGACATTAGGGGCCTCCGTCGCTGCATGAAAATTAGCATAGAATTCTTGCACAAGCAATTTCGACCCCATCTGGGCCGGCACGGCCAACAATCTTCTCAAATTGTAATGTTCGATGATAGCATCTAACCCACAATTTGTCAAGTTATATCCTCTCTCCACCGTTACCCCATTATTTTGCTTGTTATCGAAGTAATTTTGTGAGTCCCGGGATACAAAACGGGTGTTATCGAAATCCGGCTCAATTTGGGGTAGGGGGACACCACGACCACGTCCTCGACCTCTTGGTCTTGGTGGCATGATAACACTCACGACAATCCCTAACAAAGTTTAAATCAGTAAATTGCTCTTACCCGGACTCGCCGGAAAATCTTGCCGGAGGTAGCCGGAAAATCTCGCCGGAGACGGAGAAGATGATCCGAGAAGATGACCTTCAACCTTGCAAACACTTTCTTCTTCTGCAACTACCCCCAATTCTTAATCACAAAGTCCCAATTCCTCGAAATTCTCATTCCTTCAACCTTGAAAATTTCTTGCAAAAACCCTTGATTTTAGGATGAATGGAGGCTAAACCCTTAGTAATTCTTGAAGAGGGTTGTGGTGGGAGGTGGTTTTGATGGTTTGTGGGTGGTGAGGGTGAGAGATTTGTAGGGAGAGAGGGAAAGGGGCGAGAGGGAGAGGGTTTAGAGAGGAAGAGAAATTGGGGAAGATGGGTAGATTTAGGTTATTCATCCCAAAATCCCGTTTTTACCCAACTGGTGGTTTTTCAAATCGACAACCAGGCGCCCGCTCGCCAAGGACCAAGCGCCCGCTTATTTGGGCAGAAACTTCATATTTTTTTGCGTTCTTGAACAGGCGCGCGCCCCCGTCACACCAAGCGGGCGCTCGGTATATTTTTCCAGCAATATATATATATATATATATATTTATTTTTTTACTGCTGGTTTGATAGCTCCACCACTGGTTGAATTGATTTCCTGCACATCACCACAAACAAACATCACAAGCGTAATATCCATTATGAAAAATAAAAATGACTCAAAAAATGAAAATCTTTTTGGAGGGTGACACTATTTACACTCCCCTATAAACCCACAAACTCGGAGAGATCCATGAAGGATGACACGGACTAAACTTTTGACCGCACTTTTCGTTGCCTACGTTCTCCCTAGGACAATAAGGAGCTCAGGTCACCGTAGTTCGAACCGACCCAGAAATAAAAGACACGAAAGCAATAAATATATAATTTTTTTTTTTTTTTTTTTTTTTTTGAATTTATGAATACCACCACCCCCAAACTTAGAACATGCTATGTCCTTATTGCATCAAAAGTAACATGCTCCCAAGCTAAGAATGAAGATAGACTGAATTAAAAGAAAGCAAATAAAATGATACCTGGTTGGGTTGCCTCCCAACAAGCGCCTTTGTTTTAAGTCTTTGGCTCGACATAATGCCACATGAATATAAAGTGGCTCCCTCCGGGTCTGTCAAATCAATTACATCAATTTCATTGATGTCTTCCAAAATAGAAAGCCCCTCATAATAAGGCTTCACCCGGTGTCCATTCACTTTAAATATTGTCCCATCTTTCAAATCTTTCAGCTCGACGGCTCCATGGGGAAACACTCGAACTAATTCATAAGGACCCGTCCACCTTGAACACAGTTTTCCGGGAAAAAGTTTGAGGCGAGAGTTAAAGAGAAGGACTTTCATACCCGGTTTGAGAAACTTGGGTTTAAGATTTTTATCATGATATCTTTTTGTCCTCTCTTTGTATAACTTTGCACTCTCATAACTATCCTGCCTCATTTCTGCAAGCTCATCCAAGTCAAGCAACCTTTTCTCCCCTGCTAGAGTCAAATCCATGTTTAGCTGCTTGGTTGCCCAATATGCTTTGTGCTCTAATTCCACTGGCAGATGACACTCTTTTCCATACACAATCCGGTACGGGCTCATTCCAATGGGGGTTTTGTATGCAGTCCGATAGGCCTACAGTGCATCACACAATTTGTCAGCCCAGTCCTTACGATTTGGACGCACCGTTTTCTCAAGCACCGCCTTGATTTGGCGATTACTTACCTCCACTTGGCCCGAAGTTTGAGGGTGATAAGCCGTAGCCAACTTGTGACCTACCCCATATCTTTTTAGCACTTGATTGAACATTCTGTTTGTGAAGTGCGTCCCTTGGTCACTGATAATGACACGCGGCACTCCATACCTGCCAAAGATATTTTCACGCACAAACTTGCAAACAATATTAGCATCATTAGTCCGGGTAGGAATTGCTTCCACCCATTTAGACACATAATCTACAGCAACAAGAATGTACAAGTAGCCTTGGGAAGGGGGAAAAGGACCCATAAAATCAATACCCCACACATCAAAAATATCAACAATTAAATTATGTTGTAGGGGCATTTCATCACTCTTTCCTATGTTGCCAATCCTTTGGCATCTATCACACCTCACACAAAAATCATGAGCATCTTTAAATAAAGTGGGCCAATATAGACCCGCTTGCAAAACTTTCCTAGCGGTCTTTTGCCCACTAAAGTGACCCCCACATTGGAGTTCGTGGCAAAATCTCAACACACTAGCTTGCTCATGCTCCGGAATGCATCTCCTAATTATCTTGTCCGGGCAAACTTTCCACAGATAAGGGTCATCCCAAATGTAGTGCTTCACATCCGATCTAAACTTTCGTTTTTGATCGTAAGTGAAGTTAGGTGGCATAATATTAGAAACAATGAAATTCACAAGATCCGCATACCAAGGCTCATGAACATGTAAAGCAAATAATTGCTCATCCGGAAAATTTTCATTAACCGGAATCGCACCATCTATCACATTAGTAAATGTAAAGTTCTCTAGCCTAGATAAGTGATCAGCCACTACATTTTCGGTCCCCTTTTTATCTCTTATCTCAATGTCAAACTCCTGCAGTAGGAGCATCCACCTAAGAAGTCTAGGTTTAGCATCCTTTTTATTCAGCAAATATTTAAGTGCAGCATGATCAGAGTAGATAATCACCTTGGACCCAAGCAAGTAAGAACGAAACTTTTCAAGAGCAAACACAACTGCTAAAAATTCTTTTTCAGTGGTAGTGTAATTCAGTTGTGCATCATTTAAAGTTCTACTTGCGTAATGAATCACATGAGGTAATTTATCCACTCTTTGCCCCAAAACAGCCCCAATCGCAAAATCTGATGCATCACACATGATCTCAAATGGTAGAGACCAATTGGGGCTGGATAGAATGGGGGCACACGTCAACTTCTCCTTCAACAGATTGAAGGCCTCTAGACACTCTTGGTCAAAGATGAACTCAGTGTCCTTAGCTAGCAGGTTACATAAAGGCTTACAAATTTTTGAAAAGTCTTTTATGAAACGCCTATAGAAACCTGCATGGCCTAGAAAACTTCGCACACCCTTAACCGACACAGGGGGAGGCAATTTTGAAATCACATCGATTTTAGCCTTGTCTACCTCAATCCCCTTGTTTGACACCAAGTGTCCTAACACAATGCCATGCCTCACAAGAAAATGACATTTTTCCCAACTAAGGGTCAAATTTGTCTCGCAACAACGTTTTAAGACCAATGTCAGATTCTCGAGGCACCCATCAAAACTGTCACCAAATACCGAGAAGTCATCCATGAAGACTTCGACACATCGCTCGATCAAATCAGAGAAGATGGAGGTCATACACCTTTGAAAGGTCGCAGGTGCATTACAAAGCCCAAAGGGCATCCTCCTAAATGCGAATGTGCCAAAAGGACAAGTAAAAGTGGTCTTGGCTTGGTCCTCTGGTGCAATGGGGATTTGGTTATACCCCGAAAAACCATCCAAGAAACAAAAATACTCATGTCCGGCTAACCTCTCAAGAATCTGATCAATAAAGGGCAAAGGGAAGTGATCTTTCTTTGTTGCAGCATTCAGTTTGCGCAAATCTATGCACATTCTCAGACCAGTCACTTCCCTTTTTGGCACTTCTTCTCCTTTCTCATTAGTGGTGACCCTTGTAGCCCGATTTCTTAGGAACGACTTGAACCGGCTCACCCACTCACTATCAGCAACGGCATAGATAATGCCTGCATCCAACAATTTTAGGACCTCTTTCCTAACCGCCTCCTCCATGTGAGGATTTAACCTCCTCTGTCTCTCTCTAGACGGCTTAGCCCCATCTATGAGATTAATTTTGTGCATGCACATGGAGGGGCTTATACCCTTAATATCAGCTAAAGTCCACCCTATGGCCTGCTTGTGCTCATGAAGCACTTTGATCAACTTGGCCTCTTGTTCTAGGGTCAAATCTGAGGCAATTATCACGGGCAAAGTCTCTCCCTCCCCAAGAAAAACATACTTTAAATTGGAGGGAAGGGCTTTCAGCTCAAGAGCTGGAGGGGTTACAATAGAAGGCACCGACTTCTCATTGAAGTGGTGATGTGCAGGAAATCAATTCAACCAGTGGTGGAGCTATCAAACCAGCAGTAAAAAAAAAAAAAAATATATATATATATATTGCTGGAAAAATATACCGAGCGCCCGCTTGGTGTGAAGGGGGCGCGCGCCTGTTCAAGAACGCAAAAAATATGAAGTTTCTGCCCAATAAGCGGGCGCTTGGTCCTTGGCGAGCGGGCGCCTGGTTGTCGATTTGAAAAACCACCAGTTGGGTAAAAACGGGATTTTGGGATGAATAACCTAAATCTACCCATCTTCCCCAATTTCTCTCCCTCTCTAAACCCTCTCCCTCTCGCCCCTTTCCCTCTCTCCCTACAAATCTCTCACCCTCACCACCCACAAACCATCAAAACCACCTCCCACCACAACCCTCTTCAAGAATTACTAAGGTTTAGCCTCCATTCATCCTAAAATCAAGGGTTTTTGCAAGAAATTTTCAAGGTTGAAGGAAGGAGAATTTCGAGGAATTAGGACTTTGTGATTAAGAATTGGGGGTAGTTGCAGAAGAAGAAAGTGTTTGCAAGGTTGAAGGTCATCTTCTCGGATCATCTTCTCCGTCTCCGGCGAGATTTTCCGGCGACCTCCGGCGAGATTTTCCTGCGAGTCCGGGTAAGAGCAATTTACTGATTTAAACTTTGTTAGGGATTGTCGTGAGTGTTATCAAGCCACCAAGACCAAGAGGTCGAGGACGTGGTCGTGGTGTCCCCCCACCCCAAATTGAGCCGGATTTCGATAACACCCGTTTTGTATCCCGGGACTCACAAAATTACTTCGATAACAAGCAAAATAATGGGGTAACGGTGGAGAGAGGATATAACTTGACAAATTGTGGGTTAGATGCTATCATCGAACATTACAATTTGAGAAGATTGTTGGCCGTGCCGGCCCAGATGGGGTCGAAATTGCTTGTGCAAGAATTCTATGCTAATTTTCATGCAGCGACGGAGGCCCCTAATGTCTGGGTTAGGGGATTTAATGTTGATGTGACTGCGACGGCTATAAATAATTTCTATGGGTTGTCAGATGCTGTGGCGGAGGGGAACTGTGTGTATTGGGAGTTGAAGAGGAATCTTCAGAACATGAACCGGATGGATGAGACCTTAGCTTTATTTGCAGGAGAGTTTGGGGTAAATATTGATAGGGGGAACATCCGGAGTGGTTACTTGTTTCATATTAGTGAGTTGAGGCTGGACCTAAAGGCATTGTATCGCTTTATTTGCGAGAGGATCATGCCTTCTGCTCACTATCAGGAGGTTCATTGGTACAGGGCTCCTTTGCTCTATGCCATGATCAGGAGGATGCCGATAAACATTGGGGGCATCATGCGTAGTGAGATGGGGGTACGAGCGAGGTATTTGGAGAACAAGAATTATTTGTTCCCCATTATGATCACTATGATGGCACAGAGGGCAGGGGTGCCTATGGAGGGGTTCCCGAGACTTTTGGCTCCAGGCACCACCGTGACTAAAGCAACAATAGAAAGTGGGAGAGTGCAGAGAGCTCGGGTCCCAGCTCCAGCTCAGGCTGCTGGCGGTCAGGCCATTGGTGATGAGGAGGATGATGATGATATCCCGGCAGAGATGACTCAGAGAGAGATGAATTATTATTTGTCGGGACAGATTCAGGGATTAGATGATATGTTCAGAGCTTTTCAACAACAACAATTTATGGCGAACTATCAAAGAGAGCGGAGGAAAGAGGAGAATGATCAGAGGATACAGAGGATGGAGGAAGCCTTATACGCCAACATTCGGGAGGATCAGTATTTCCGACAAAGAATGATGGCACATCATTTTCCTGGTGAGCGGTACCCACCGTTGACTTACCCTCCACCACCTGAGTATGTACCACCTCCGCCACCGCAGTGAGGAGCTCGAGGTATTTCCACCCCCTATGTTTTTTTATGCTTAGTTGTGACGAGCATTGGGGGCAATGCTCTATTTAGTTTGGGGGGTGGGAATATTGGTTGGATTGGTTGTTGATTGATGCACATGTTATCACCTGTTTTCCTGTATAGTTTTTAGTTAAAAAAAAAAAAAAAAAAAAAAAAAAAGCAAAAGAAAAGAGAGGCTAGGTGAAAACCCGAAAGGGCGCCTAGGCAAAAGGAGAGAAATTGAGTGAGTTATTGTTTTTGCTTGGCGTGGCGTCCTAAGGGAGGTTCGGAGAATTGGGTAGGATTCCTGTTTGGTGTAGGAGGTTTGGTTAGAGCCGATTAGGATAGAAAATCCTCATTTTTCTTGTTGGAGTCATAAGGGGGCGTTGGAGTTTTTTATGAGGTAAATCATTGCTAAGGATTATCCGAGCTTTGGTTTCTTTTTTAGGGAGAATGTAGTGAAAGATAAGCGTGGGGGAAACGTAGGACGTTTTAGATCCCCCTAGCTTTTTGAGTGGGCCCTAGTTGGATATGCGTATTATTTTCTTATTATTGGGGTGCTATCAATTAGGGCCATTGGTCATTGATTATTTGTTGTTTTGGGGAGTTATAAGGAGCGGAGTCCTTTACACTCCGGTTGATTTTCTTTATTTTGTTTTGGCTTTGGTTGATGGGAGTTGTAGAGGAGATAGGGGTCATTTTCCTCCATGCTACGCTAATAGACCGGAGTTTAGATGTGGGGTTAGGAATATTACTCTGGGACGAGTAATGGTCTAAGCGTGGGGGAATTTGATGGATCGATTTTATCATATGTTATCTCTACATTTTCGTTCTCATTTTATTGACTTTTTGATGTAATTTAGAATAGTTTAATGTAATTTTGGTTTAATTGTGTTTGAGGAACTTTATGAGATTATGTGTGTTTTGAGACACTTTTTAGTGTAATGTGATGTATTACATAGTCTTAGAGATTTAAAGGATTGAAGACCAAGAAGTGATCGAGTCAAAGTCAAAAGTCAGCAGTGGTCAACCTAGTCAAAGAGGTGAAGAAAAGAAGAAAAGATAAAGAAAGACAGAAAAACACACCAGGCGCCCGCTTGACCAGGGCCAGGCGCCCGCTCGTTATGAAGTCTGAAAAAACCAAAGTTACTGGGCAAATAATTGCCCGCCTGTGTACTACCAGGCGCCCGCTCGCTCTTCCGTACAAGAATTTCGGGACTCCTTTGCCAGACGGGTTTTAACCCAAATTTCCCTATTTTTGGCCCTAGTTTTCTCTCTGTATAAATATTAGACTGCAGCCTTTAGTTTTGATTATGCTTTGTTTTAGGTTTTCTTAAGTTTGGAAGATTGTAAACAAGATTTGGGAGATTATTCATCATCAAGCGTTTATCCAGGTTTATGATTTTTAATTATATTCTTGTATTTATTGCTATGTCGATGAGTAGCTAATTTTATTGTTCATGGATTGGGAGTAATAACTATCAAATCTCTATGCTAAATTGGGCTTAATTAAATATTAATCTTGGTTCTTGTTCATAAGAATAGAACTTAATTAATTTAAAGATTTCATTAATATGACTTGATATTTTTGGTCTTTAAATCATCTTGGTTTAAATTGTTGCACTAGCGTGGATAATTTATATATTGAATCATATTCTTGTGATTAGATTTAATTGAGGACTTAGCGGAAATCAAAAGAATTTAAGATCAAGTGTTCTTAAGAACTTAATAAATTGTTTTTGTGTGTTGTTGACCTAGCGGAATATTTCACATCGAGATAATAATAGGGTTGCAATCCGGTGACCAGACCGTCCCAACTCTTAAATAAGTGAACGATTTCTTGAACAAGTTTAATAATCTTTTTAATAAAATAGCATAGAGAGGAGATAGTTATTACTCCCAATCCATGAACAATAAAATTAGCTACTCATCGACATAGCAATAAATACAAGAATATAATTAAAAATCATAAACCTGGATAAACGCTTGATGATGAATAATCTCCCAAATCTTGTTTACAATCTTCCAAACATAAGAAAACCTAAAACAAAGCATAATCAAAACTAAAGGCTGCAGTCTAATATTTATACAGAGAGAAAACTAGGGCCAAAAATAGGGAAATTTGGGTTAAAACCCGTCTGGCAAAGGAGTCCCGAAATTCTTGTACGGAAGAGCGAGCGGGCGCCTGGTAGTACCCAGGCGGGCGCTTATTTGCCCAGTAACTTTGGTTTTTTCAGACTTCATAACGAGCGGGCGCCTGGCCCTGGTCAGGCGGGCGCCTGGTGTGTTTTTCTGTCTTTCTTTATCTTTTCTTATTTTCTTCACCTCTTTGACTAGGTTGACCACTGCTGACTTTTGACTTTGACTCGATCACTTCTTGGTCTTCAATCCTTTAAATCTCTAAGACTATGTAATACATCACATTACACTAAAAAGTGTCTCAAAACACACATAATCTCACAAAGTTCCTCAAACACAATTAAACCAAAATTACATTAAACTATTCTAAATTACATCAAAAAGTCAATAAAATGAGAACGAAAATGTAGAGATAACATATGATAAAATCGATCCATCAATAATTGAATCAACCTAAAATCATTTCTCAAAGTTTCTTCGTAGTAACATCGAAAAAATTGTGAAGATCATTTTGGGACGGAGGGAGTATTAAGCATATAATCCCTCACGGCTAACGGGGAGTCGTGCCCAATTTTCTCCATCAAATTACTTGAAGGTTTAAAAAAAAAAATTACTTTGAACTTTACAAAAATAGGTTGCTTTGATGATTGCAGATAACCCATTTGGTTTGATCCGCTTTATCGCTTTTCTCCCTCTCTTTCCCACACAAGTAACATTTCCTATCTTTCTTACATAGAGAAAATCTCCTTATCTTCTACTGCAAAAGAGTTTTGAGTAGCCTAACAATGCTTTTTGTGCTTGGAATGGGATGAGGGATGATGATTAGAAAGGGAGAAGGCTAGGGAGAGAGCTGAAGGGAGGGGATGGATCATTAGATTGAATGAGAGATCAAATTTTAGACCCAGAAAAAGTTGGAGAATCTCAATTAATGGATGACTGAAAGAACATCATTATATTAATTGATAGTTAAAGATCATCTAATCACATTTAATTGAAGAACTTTTACTAAAGAAAATTAGGTTAAAGATTGGTATGTACATTTCCTTGGAGCAATTGGCATTTAATGGGAAAAAAAAAGATTTATCTCCTCTAATATCGGATCATTAGAAAAACAAGAGCGTCCATTAAAGGATCTCCATGGAAGTACCTTTGTTGCAGATCTTCTTCTGCTTATTGCAGTTATCTTTGAATAACAACCAATTTCGATGGTAAACCTCCACCATGTAACTTAATTTGAAGTTACACTTTCAAGTTTTGTGGCTTTGTTCGCTTTAGATATGGATCAGATCTGAGTGGACTGGATCCTGGTAAACCTATTATTTGTTTTTAACCTAGGATTCCTGTGACATTATTTATATACTGACTAGGTTTGTATCCACATTTTGCGCATGCCGTTTTGTCACGCCACTGATAATAACCAGCCAAAACTCCACTGTATCTCGTCCTTTAGCTTGATGCATGTTATTCTATGATATTGTTTTGACAGGGGATTGTGTGTTTTGCACTACTTCCTCCGTCCCATTTTAAGAGTCAAAAAATAGGTGAGTTCAAGAATTAAGGAAAAAGTGATGTGTTGTGATTGTTGATAGTTGGGTAGGAGAGAGAAAGTGGGGTAGAGAAGAGTTAGTGGATAATTGTTGTGAGTATGACATGTAGGACCCACTTTCCATTTTAGGATTTTGACTCTTAAAATGGGACACCATTTTAGGAAATTTTTGACTCTTAAAATGGGACAGAGGGAGTATATTATATTTTTCCGTTTAGAAGATTAATGAAAAGTAATTATGTGAACATAAGATATGATCATCCATTCGACCGTCTCTTGGTTTTCATTTCTTAAATCTTGTTTGTCAATTCATATGGAGTGGCCGTGCTGTTGTTTTAGGGTACTGTTCCCATTGTTTTGGCCGAGAACAGCGGCAGATGTAACAAGAATGAAAGTGATGAAAAGGTTGGTTATGTTGCCTACGTGATTTTTTTCTGAGAATATATTTTTTCCATCTATAGACTCTCACTTTTTTCACTCTCCCCACAGATTATTCCGAATGGGACAGCCTGGATTCCCAACTTAGTCCAAACAATTGCAGATATTGTTTTGAAAGAAAGCAAAGGAATCTTGGTTGACCTGAAGTTGATTGAAGGGCCAAATGCGAACAAAAGGGGGAAGATTTTCATTCCTCTTATCTTAGCTTTCCAAGTATGTTCCTCAACTTTAGAAAATCTTCTAGTTTGCCCTTTTCTCAGCTGTTCTAAAATTGATACTTTTTTTTTTCTCGTCACGGACACAGTACTTCTATGTTGTGAAGAGGATTCGGAATCTGATACAGCAGGATTAAAGGGAAAGTTTTAATCTTACTGCGCGGCTCCCTTCTCTTGAGAATATATCATCATGGTAGAAGAAACAGTGTGTAATGTTAGCGGTATTAGTTCTAATTTTGAGAGAAGCAGTTTTGAGTACTCAAGAGCTTATGTTGTTCTCTTTACTTAATTACTTGTAGTTTATGCAACTTTTGTTGATGATTGAGTTGTTTTTTTATATATCTAACTTTTTGTAAGTTGAAGAATGTTGGTGTTTATCTATTCGTGTTAATGCCTCTGCCTAAAGTCCTAAAGTTCTAGTTGATGTCTTCAATCTGATGGTACTCTCCAGACTTGTCTCCATAGCAGCCCCTTCAGTTACGACTTTCCGGTACTGTTTAATCTCATATTCTTGAATTAAGCAACTTTCTCTCCCTAGGATTTGTCTCCTAGGCGCTTCTGCTAATGATTATGTATTGAGTTCAACTATGAATTAAATTTGAAAAAAAAAAATTAAAAAAAATTGGGTGTTTATGGATTTGTAATAAATGATTTGGTATTTCTTTTTCCTTTTTTACTTTCTGGGGTGATAGGTTTATACCCAATCGGAGTTTGATGGATCTTGATCAAGATCAAGCACAGAGTCAGTTGACGAGCAAAATAAAAATAAAAAAAGTACAAACTTTGTACTTTTACTATCCAGAAGTTTGTACATTTTAATGACTAAATTTGTACAAAATTTATTTTGCAATGAATAAAAAGCCCAAATGACCTGTGTACTAACTATTTTTTTTCATATGTATGAAACAACCGTGTACTATATAAAATAACAAAAATAACCAAAATCATTAATAATGTTAATGAGCGTTACTTTTCTAACAGACATTGCTATCATAATTTTCAAATTGCCTCCATAACTCACTTAATTAAATGCTACCCTACCATGGCCACTCTTCCCTACCCACCACCCACGGTTGCCCTTTGCCCCTTCCCTGCCCTTCCATTGTCTTCCCCCATTCCACGCCCCATCACCTATCGCTACTCGAGAGGAACCTCTCGACCACTACCACTGCAACTCCCTTACCAGAAGAGGAGATATATGTCAAAGGCCTAGTTCGAGCGGACGTCAGACAAGCTACTACGAAAATCTCGTAGGAAGTTTCTTGAAGATTGGAGCCCAAGAGATTGATGGAGAGTTGTGGAAATGGTTGGGAAAATTAGTTTTATTTATATACATAATTTGTAATTAATATAATTTTTAATTTTGTATATTTAAACCATAAATATTAAAAAAGAAAAACAATTGAACATTAAAAAATAAATCTGTGAAAGGTAATAAAAAATAATAAGGTTAATTGAGTCATTTTAGCACTTAATTAAGCGAGTTAAGACTTTGTTAGGTTATGTGGGCAATTTGAAATTATGATAGTAATATTTGTTAGAAAACTAACGCTCATTAACTTTTACTAACATTTTAACGATTTTGATTATTTTTGCTGTTTTGTATATAGTACGAGGTTAGATTGGTTGTTTCTTAATACGGAGGTGAATATGAGAAAAAACTACTCCCTCCGTCCCAATTTAAGGTTCTTAGTTTGACTTTGCACGCTTATTAAGAAATTAAGTGAAAAACAAAGAAAAATAGGTCAACAAAACTAGGGAGGTGAGGATATAATTGTCCAAACACTATTCAAAAAGCAAATGAGTGAAAAGTAAGGTAGGTAAATAATGGTTTTTTTGTAATTAAATGAACTTTTTGAGGGTAAGATTCTTCAAGGCACTATTCATATTTTGCCATTTTAGGAATAAAGCAACTAAAAACCTTAATCTAGGACACACCAAAAAGGAAAGTAAGAACCTTAAACTGGGACGGAGGGAGTATCTCAGAAGTTTGTTCATTTTTTATTTTTACATAAAACATGGATTATATCAAGTATACAAGCATAGAAATTTAGAAATGTTAGAGGTGGTAAAAAAAAAGTAGAAATATAACCACACAAACCATAATAAAAGTGCATTATTTTACCGGGCTATATACTCCCTCCGTCCCACCTCACTTGGGATCTAAGAGGTGGACACAATAACCAAAGAAAAATAATAAAATAAGAAAAAAGTATGGCAAAAAATGAAGAGAGAGAGTGAGTGGGGTAAATAGTAGTGTTTGATGAATAAATTGAGTGGTGTAAAATGAAGAGAGAGAATGAGTGGTGGGGTCGATTCTATATAAAATTATTAAAAGTTGATTATTTTAGGGATGTCTCAAGTGAGCTGAGACGGACCAAAATGAAAATAAGTCTCGAAGCGGGACGGAGAGAATATAAAACTTGGACATAGAGGAGGAGGGGTTGAATTGTTATTGGGCTAAACGCCGAGGAGGTCATAGTAAATATCCCTGAAAATTTTAGGTTAAAGGGAAAAAGGCAAAAAGAAAAGGAAAAAGGAAAATCTCCTTAAAAATATTTCCGCCGGGAAAACTTGAAAGCCGGAAAAGGACAGACGATTTCCTGTACTATTGTTTCTAGGGTTTCAATCATTTGGAAAAAAACAATGAGTTAGTCTCATGCGACGCCGACACGCATTTGATTTTGAGTTGGATTTCGTACCTTCTCAACAATCGCGGCAGGGAATCCTCCTCCGGTATACATAAACCAAAAACTTTACACACATGCGCACACGCCCAATAATATATAATCGAATTTAAGATTTTTATTTTTTGTAATAAAATCTGTTCATGTTATTATCATAAGCATAAAAACGTTTCTCACTGTATTTTTGTATATTTTTTTTGAGTTTTGTTGATGCAGTGAGTTTGCTAGTTTGTGTGATTGTATCTACATTGCAGAGTGCCTTATTTTTTTTATATTTAATTATATATTTTTTTTATGTTCATGCAAAAAATTATTAGGGATATTGATTCTGATGATGAATATGTTGGTGAGCTGTGGTGCTTTTGATTGACTATAAACGTAAAGGGTTATATTGTAGTCTATGAGAAGCAGGGTAGAAACGTAGAGTGATTTGTGTACAACACAATCAGCAAGTTGGAAAGGCTGAGTGCAGAGAAAAAGAAATAGAAGAGGCGTGAGAGAGGGAGAGAGAGAGAGCCAGACCCTTTCACTAAGAGGCATCTTGAGGTTAGGGAACTTAAGTATTTATCATCGGTCAAATTCTCCCAATTTGTGGCCTATCATCTCATATGTGAAAGTCCATACGCTTGTCCGTAATGGGGAGTGGGGACTTAAGGTGTCATTCATAAGCACCCGGTCCTTGGTTAGAGCTTAGGCATATAAGGATCAGGAATAACTCTCGTATGTTATTAGGATGTTAAGGAACATAGACAACTCTCGTATGTTATTATGTCCATATGCCAGCAAGATCTTGTGAAACTAACATTTGTTTCCAACAATAGCCTCACTTTTTCTCAAAACTAGCATTGGGTCTCGAGTGATATTCACCGTCTTGGTTCTATTTGAAGGGCGTCCCCTTGTAACAGCATTGAATCAATAACATTGTGCAATGTTAATACTCAGGAAGGGAGCTCCATGAAGCGCACCCCTATATTATGACTAAGTTGATTTTGTGGCACAATATATTTTGGGTAATTTTACGAAAGGGGGATGGCGATCTGGGAATTAGGGATGAATTGCCTACTAAAGTTAGTTTTGATGACATTAGATTTAATCAAAAACTTACCTCCATCTGATTGTCTGAACTATTACTGCCATTTTAAAGTCAATCTTTAAAGTTAATGGTCTATATTATCATGCTTGGTTTTGTTTTTCACAATGTATTAACTTGCTCTGCATAGTGAGTCTCTTCATTTATGGTTACGGTTGGTTTAAAAGCCTAATTTACTTGAAAGCGTGATTGTGTGCATTGCGTTAAGTGGACGCCTATCTGTTAGGGAAGAAGTACTATCTGTGGGTATGAGAGTACAACTTGTAGGAGAATTCTCTGTATCATTTAACTTGTCATTTTTTTCTCACAAAGGAATTATTTTGGTTTTATGATGAAAAGATAATTCTTACCCTTGAGTCACAAACTAGGCCTTTCAGCTTTTTACATTCAAGGAAATACTTTCTTAATTTGCCTTTAGTATTCATTTTGTATGCAGATGTGCTGAAGAGGATTGATCAGTCTTTGGCTGCATAATATTTGTAGAAAGATTTTCGGACTATAAATGGGTGCGCCTAAGCAGAGGTGGACAGCAGAAGAAGAAGCTGCACTTAAAGCCGGAATAGCGAGGTATGGGGCTGGCAAATGGAGTACAATTCTCAAAGATCCTGAGTTCAATATTGTCTTGGCCGCTCGTTCAAACGTGGACCTAAAGGTGTAATGTCAAGCCTTAAACATGCTTAATCTATTGAGAAGTTAGTTTATTATGTTCGGATGGCTCTTTTTTTAATAAATAGTTCTGGGTGTTGCATTTCAAAACCTTACAGTCTTGTTTCTTCTTTGTTAGCAATAAAATGTGTATTATCATTATGCTTTGAAACAGGATAAATGGAGAAATATGAATGTTATGGCAAATGGATGGGGATCTCGACAAAGGGCTAGGCTTGTGCCGAAAAACAATCAGCCAACTCCCAAGCCCAATGATACTGCTGTAGTTCCTTTTGTAAATGCCGAATGTGATGAGGAAATTGACGTGAAGCCCCTTACGATATCTAACAGACCTCTGCAAGATGGAAGTTCTCAGAAACCAATCCCAAGGTCTCATTGCGTCTTTGATGACATCCTTTCCTTTTTCGGTTATTTCTTCCCCGAATATACTTGTTTCCCCACCCCCCTCCCAATTAACCATGATTTATACTCCCTCCGCCCCGGCCGACTTAGGACAATTGGTCCCGACACGGGGATTAAGGAGAACTATTATTTTAAGAGGAAAGAGAATGAGTGGAGGATGTGTTGTGAGTATGAAAAGTAAATAGGAGAGAGAATGAGTGGGTGGAATAGTAAATGGATTGTTGTTGTGAGTATGACAAATGGGTCCCATTGAATATTAAAGTAATATAAACTTGCCATTTAGGGATGTCCTAAGTGGAGTGGGACGCCCAAAATGACAATTTGTCCAAAGTCGGGTGGGACGGAGGGAGTATACTTTACCTGTCTCATGTCAATTACGTTTCTAACATTCCTGGGTGGCATGGGCGGATCTTATGTGTAAATAGGGGGTACACGTGCACCCGGTCAACCCAAATATTTTAACTAATTTTTTTTTACTAAGTGCACCCCCAAAAAAAATTAATTAGAGTGGTAATTTAACTAGAAGGGATGTGAACTTAGTAAAAGGAAAAGTTAACAAGTTATTTAGTGTAAATTGTGTACTTGTTTTCTTTTATAAGACAATTGTTTTGAACTTATATACTTAATTATGTACTTGAATATAATTACGTTTTAAAAATTTTTGGTATGGAGTTATTTAGTGTAAAAAATCCTAGATCCGCCACTGCTGGGTGGCCCAGACACAGCAATGCCTAGAAAGCAGTGCAACTCACATATTCATAAAAAAGCTTGAAAAGTGTTAAATAAGGGCTTAAATACTTAAAAACTTAGACAAATCTTTTTCGTAAGTGCCTATAACCTCATTCTGCTGGCAGAATCTAAAAATATTGTTGTACTGCATTAAGCTAGTTGAAGCTATACTATTGTGTTCTGATTTCTTACGTAATCTACTCGCTTGTACAATCACAGGCTGGACAATCTTATAATGGAGACAATAGCCACTATGAAGGAGCCACGCGGTTCTAGCCGAGCTGCCATTGCCGCTTACATTGAGGTACTTACTTGAGCCATTAATCTCGCATTCAACTGTAGTTTATAATCCGCATAGAAGATAATAAAACTTCTAGACAAGTCTGCCATCTTCGTGAAGTTACTATCAGCAAAATTGAGACTAGCTTGATGGAGATGCTCTTAGAGCATCCACAATGGTAGTAGCTCTTTAGAAAACTCTTTTACAACTTCAATATACCAAATCGTATTTTAACTACAGAAAAAGAGCTCTCCAAAAACGTCCACAATGGTAGAGCTCTTTCTTTACGTAGGGAGTTGATGAATATTAATGTAAAGACTATAAAAAAGAGCTCTTTCTACAAAGAGCAACTCTTGAGCAAAGAGCTCTTAAAAAACGTTCACAATTGCAAAAAGCTCTAAAGAGCTCTGTCATAAAATAAAAAGCTCCCAAAAACCTCCCATTGTGGATGCTCTTACATGATTCTTGAGATTCCTTGGTTTCACTTTCCTGAAGGATGTCTCCGGATTGTAATACAGTAGGCTCTCTGGTACTTATCTTGTTTTATGTGTTTTGAATCATGTTTGCGTATTGTTGTGAACTATTGCTTCTTGTTTATAATCAGGATAATTGTGGATTATTATACCTCGTCAGTATATCATGGTGCTGAGTAGTCTAGGCAATCATCATAGATTATGATATCTCGAAACCTGGGCCTTGATTAACTCACCTTATACTCCTTATAGACCCCCTTTAATTTGTTAGTACTTTTCAAGCATGACACATTTAGCTCCTGTTCTGTAGGGGAGATATTCTGCACCTATGGACCTTGAAAGGCTATTGGCAGCAGAGCTGAAACTGTTGACCGAAAACGGAAAACTGATTAAGGTCATCGTGCTGTTCTCATTTTATATCCTAATGCCATACCACAGTCTAATTTTGAGATTCAATCATAAAGGTGCTATTTCACGTTGACAGGTAAAGCATCTGTACCGGATTGCTCCTGTTTCATCATCTTTTGGTTTGAGAAACGTGGCTACCCCATTATTGCCTCAAGAGCGAAATCTAAACAGTTCCTCCCCAAAGGGAGAGGGGAATAGTTTCAAAGTTCTTACAAAGGCACAGATTGACACGGAGCTAGAGAAGATGAGGAGCATGAGTGCACAGGAGGCTGCTGCAGCTGCTGCCCGTGCAGTGGCGGAGGCAGAAGTTGCAATTGCAGAGGCTGAAGCTGCAGCAAGGGAAGCTGAAGCAGCAGAAGCCGATGCAGAGGTGGCTAAAGTTTTTGCTGCAGCTGCATTGGAGGCATTGAATCGTTCAACAATCTGTACATGATGGTAAATTCATTTTTCTTGCCTGCTATAATCTTGAAATAGCTGTTTTCTCATTAAACAATTGATTCCTAGTTGGGTAAAACGGCTCGAGAAGGTGTAACAGAAACAATCAAACATTCCTTCCTGGTGTAGTGTTATGGTCAACTCTCTTGTTGGAGCTTTTACAAATCCCGAGTCTTACTTTGTGGCACTCCATAATTGTTGACATTAATTTTGCATCATCTCCACCCCTTTTTTTTTTTTTTTTTCTTTAACTCCCTCCGTCCCAAAATGGATGTCCAAAAAAATAAAATAAAATTCAAATTTGCTCTTGATCAAGAGTAATTTTGGACATTCATCTTTGGGACCGAGGGAGTGGTATTTTATGAATGACAACTCAACCTCATCTTCTTTCCTTTGCCATGCAGACTGCCAGAATTTGAATGCGACTACACAGGCTTAAGATGAAATGCACATTGGGCTTCAATCAACATCTTGCAGCCCTGTCTTTCAGTAGTATGACTATTCATTTTGGATACACCGAGCTTGTAAATTTGCAACTTTTTGATTAATATCCTGGAAATAGTAGTTAGTTAGTAGCTGGCGAGTTACACAATCAAGTGAAGAGAGAGGTTAGATTTTTTGAGCCATAGATAGTCCAACATCTATCGTTTTGATGGGATATTGACTTTTAGTCCTAAATATATTACTCTTATACTTCAAGTTATCCTTGTTGGTTCAACAGAGCCTTTGCAAATCTGACATGGTTGTAGAATGTTTGTGTGTATATATGTGTATGTGAATGTATGCACGTATGTATGTATGTATGTATGTATGCATTGCTGAAATCGAGTATGGGCAGGCTTGGTGAGCTGAAATGGTACTGTATGAGGCGTCACGGGGGATGGTGGCATGTATAAGCAAATCTTTCTTTTTTATTCGCCAACAGATTATGTATGACAGTCACGGACTAATTACTAAACTCATCCATTCCTCGTCCATCTACAACTTTTCGAGTATGGGTTACATGCTCCATTAAACAAATAAAGAGAAAGGAGCGAACGATTTATCTCTGGGTTGGTCCTATAGCCAAATCTTCCCAGTTGGTAAGTTCAAGTTATACAAAAGGAGTTTGTAATCCTAAATACAATTGCAATAGATCAATTTACAACTGACTAGTGTAAGTTCTCTGCAATGCATTAGCATACAAACAGGTACAAGCATGGAGAATGTGCTCACAAACTAAACATGGTTTAGACAAAAATACAAACACTTGGAGTGCATTAACCAAAGGGCTCATTTTCTTCCTAATTAGTCAAGATCCCAATTGCAAACCGGGAAAATATACAAGAAAAGGTAAATATGAACCAAAGGTGATTATATTTTTGGGCAATGCTAGGGGCACAAAAGGATTTCACAAAATGAAGGATACAAAATGAGGTGACGATATTTTAAAGGTTGCATCGATAGTGGACCCGGCACACTCTAGTTAAAAACACCAATAAAATCATGACACATCATTTTGTGAGCCCAAATTTGTGACTTTATATTTACCCTATATTTTTTCCCCAATCCAATTAGCAAACAAAGTGCCTTTCATAAAATAGGTTCAAGATATGTGCATGTAAATAAAATTTATTTATATCCAAGAAATTATTCTAGGTAAAGCAGGGGATGAGCAGATTCTTGCGTAAACACAAAAGTTTCCCCAAGCAGAGGTCACTTCGCATTTCTACATAAAGAAGAAGCAACACCAAGTGATACCAGACAATGATCTGATTACATCTACATCATAATCCGCCAGATGAAAGGTCAGGGACTCAGGGCTTTCTTTTTACATAAATCAAGTGTCAAAGATTAGAACTAAACCTTTTTTTTTTTTATATATATATAAAAGAAGAGGATTGAACTAAACAATAAATCATTATCCCGAACAGAACCTTTCGAGTTTCAAGTAAATATGCTGCAAGTGTATCTACTTCAACCACAATTTGGAATAACATCATTCCTTATAACTCTTCAGTATAGTTTGTGCTAAGGGATGTTTAATACCCAAATTGAACACCATGTGTACGCATCTACAAGGTGTTACAATGATGTTGCTTTCAAAGGAGAAACAATAGTGTACAAAAGGGAAGGTGTAGCAGGAAACAAAACCTTAAACAAACTAACGGGCGAGTCTAAATCAGTGGACGGAAGTATCCTCTTCTATGGAAACCCAATCTCATCCAAGCACGTGAAATGTACCCCGTTTTTTTCTGGGAGCAAATGGAATTGCATTATGATCTTGGCGACCCTTATGGCTTCACGTTTTACATGATACGACTTTTTTAAGCTAAACTTCCACTTACAGACATTTCGAGTCCAAAATGAAATCTAGACCCCAAAATGCTCGAGAATATTTAAGTTCAACCCTCACAAGTGGTCACTATAATCAAAGGATCGATCAAAGTACCGGAGAACATCAAAGTTCTAGCTTCTAACAGATAGACTAACGACTTGAAGATAATAGTAAATGGAATGCATTCTGAAAAACCCTAGATGCTAGAACACTTTCATGTAAGTAAACAAGGAATCATTACCACGTAAAGGAATCATTTTTTTCATTTCCAATCCTCAAAAGAACCTAAAGTTGATTATTTAAGATTGAAACAAGTAGCAATTGGATAATATAAGCCAAAAATTGATGTAAAATGTTGAAAAAAAAATCATTCCAATACCACTGTAGCACCCAAACCTTTGAGCTTGGCCATTATTGATTCACCTTCCTCCTTGGTAATCCCTTTTTTCACCACAATCGGCGCTTTCTCCACCAAATCTTTTGCTTCCTTCAACCCTAACTCAGTAAAAGCCCTAACTTCCTTAATAATCTTGATCTTCGCCGCCGCATCAAACTTCTCTAGCTTTACATCAAACACGACCTTGTCGGAAGCCTTGGCGTCGGGCGCAGGAGCAGCGGCGGAACCAGAGCCCGCTGAGCCGAGGCCAGTGACGGCGGGACCGTACTTGTTGAAGCCCATTTTGTAGCTGAAGAGGACGGAGTAGTCGTACTTTTCAAGCTTGGTGAGACTGAGTAACTCATCGGCGATTCGTTCGAGCTTTTGAGTTTGAGGTTCCGTCGCGGTGGCGAGCCTCCGGGTTGCGCCGGCGTGGAAGGAGAGCCTGGCAAGGGACCTGGAGGGAATTTTTGAAATTATTGAGGTCATTTTTTGGGATCAAGGTTTTAGTCATCCATTATTAGAAATAAAGACTAACAACTATTATTAGAAATAAAGACTAACAACTAGGGTTCTAAACTGGTTGTGGTGGTAAGGGCATTTTTGTCATTTGATTCCAGAAGAAACGACGTCGTTGCCAAAAACAGACTTAAACCCAATGAGACGCACACAGAAAACCCTTATTTTGTGAAATTGAATCAAATCAATTTTGGAATTTGTTGGGAGGGAAAGGAGATTTGTAATGGTGTTCGGTCAAGTGGTAATCGGCCCGCCGGGTTCCGGCAAGACCACTTACTGCAACGGCATGTCTCAGTTCCTCCGTCTTCTTGGCAGGTAAATCATCACTCTCTCTCTCTCCCTCGTGGTTTAACGAATATTGAATTTCAATTTCATGGTGATGCAGAAAAGTTGCTGTTATTAACTTGGATCCTGCAAATGATTCGCTGCCGTATCCTTTATGAAATTCTGGCTTTATCTTTTTATCAAAAAATCTTACCGCTGTATAATGTCTCAAGTGCAGTGTACATGTATATGTTTATTCCTTGAACATTTTCATGATAGGTATGACTGTGCTATCAATATCGAACATCTTATTAAACTCAGTGATGTGATGAATGAGCATTCCCTTGGTCCGAATGGAGGTCAGTCATTTCTGCTTTCCCTATCTGTTTCGAATTCTGATCAAGTTAGATAACCGCTAAGCCCAAATAATTTTACTGCTGAACTTCGAAAATCCCAACAAAAACTATGAGGAGCAAATATATACTCCCTCCGTCCCGTAATAAAGGGCGGTCATCACTGGAATTATGGAGAGTTATATACTATTAAAAAATAATAATAGTGGAGTAGAGGGTTGCGAGTATGAAACGTGAGGTAGGACTTAGGAGAGAGAAAGTAGGGAGAGAATAGCAAGTGGATAGTTGTTATGAGTAGGACAAGTAGGTCCCATTGAATAAAGAAGTATTTTATAATCCTATTTTGGGTAATGTGACTTATCAATGGGATACCCAAAGAGGAAATTTGTGCCCTTTATTTATTATGGGACGGAGGGAGTATGCTATAGTTGATTATGTTTTGTTTAGGTTGCTGAAGAAACATTTGCATATGATAGTAAGAAAACTCACTGTTCCGTTGATGGGACTTTTAACCGGCAGATACTCTTGAAGCTTAATTTTTGTTCTTTTCTCCAACTAGGCCTGGTCTATTGTATGGACTACTTGGAGAAGAACATTGACTGGTTGGAATCCAGATTGAAGCCTCTTTTGAAAGGTTAGTTTACGTTTACACATGGCAGGAGAATTTCATGAGTTTCTCCTCTTGATGTACATATGATCTGCTTTCCTTTCTTTTAGTTGGATCATTCTGACAAAGCTGATATGTATTTTCTTTACTTTGTTGATTCTGAAATTGATGCTGCTTGCTTACCGCACTGCTTTCAATTTTTAAGAACTTCATCAAATTTATCTGACACTTTGATTCAATGCAGATCACTATCTTCTCTTTGATTTTCCGGGCCAAGTAGAACTGTTTTTCCTCCATTCAAATGCCAAGAAAGTTATCACAAAACTTATAAGTAATTTGGATCTTAGGGTATGTGATTATTTTTTACTAAATTTGTCAAATATGATAATTTTCATCTATTGTGTACTTGGCTGCAACACTAATGCATCTTAAATTGGTTTTACAGTTGACTGCAGTACACTTAGTAGATGCCCACCTTTGCAGCGACCCTGGGAAATATATTAGTGCATTGCTCCTCTCACTATCGACAATGTTGCATATGGAACTGCCTCATGTTAATGTATTATCTAAGATTGATCTTATTGAGAGCTATGGAAAACTTGGTACGAGAAAAGCTTTCAGTTGTGTTTATCTATAACCTATGAACTTGCATAACAATCTTTGGCTGGTTATTGTGCTGCAGCTTTCAATCTCGAATTTTATACAGACGTTGAAGATTTATCTTACTTACAGCATCACCTAGATCAAGATCCTCGCTCCGCTAAGTACAGGTTGAGTGTCCATTAACCTTGAGAATCTTACTTGATTATTTGGCAGTTTTTCTTATATTAGCGCTCATATTTGGATGCCTGAGAATAGAAAATGTCAAAGAGAGTAAAGCTAGTTTGCCATTTGGATCTCATTGCCTTCTAGAAATAAATAAAAAAAATACCATCTATGAGATAACTTCTCCATCATGTTAGTATCTGAAAGATTGGAAGAAGTTTTTGGTTGTTTGTACTCGTATATTTGGATGTTTGGATTATTATCGGAGTGAGAGTGCGTACAATGACCTTATTTTCCGTTTCTCTGATTGTAGAAAACTTACGAAGGAACTATGTGAAGTAGTAGAAAACTACGGTCTGGTCAACTTTACTACATTGGATATTCAGGCATGTGGCTTCCCTTTGAATACTATAATTAAGTTCAGTAAGTTTATGTATGTACTTGAAATTCATTTTTTACTTGTTTGCTCTTTTTTAGGACAAGGAGAGTGTAGGGAATCTTGTGAAGCTGATTGACAAGACCAATGGTTACATATTCCAAGGCATTGAGGGGAGTGTAGTCGAGTTCAGCAAAGTTGCCGCTGGTCCCGTTGATTGGGATTATTACAGATATCCTTTTCTTATATTGAAAGCTTCTTGTTAATCCTCTTTTATTTCAACTAGATGCTGTTATTGTCTCATACACCATGTTAATAGTAAATTATGATCATTTCATTGTTGATCCATCTATCTAGTATTTCTACGTCATGCTTTATACAAGGACAATTTTCTTGTGTCTTTAAGCTCGAAATATTTCTGCACTTAGAAGGGACGATGGAACACAATCCATTATATGTGAAGCCCTTATGTGATACATCTATGCTAGTTATAGTGGTGGGAGTTGCCTCTTGGATTATTTCATGATCTCTTCTGACCAGATTTTCTCACTTCCTATCTTTCTCACATAGACGCATGTTTTTTTAATTTAATTGTACATGATTTCCACTTGGTAAACAGATAACATTACGGTAGAAGTAACTAGGATTAGTTACCTGCATGTTTTTCTATTTAATTGTGCCTTAAGATTCTCCTTCATGACAAACATTTCGTGTCAAACCACAAATAAAGAATCTACTCCTTGAAAAGAGATTTGATACCTTTGGCCTTATAAAGACGTTCCAGTCCATTAGAATGCAGATAGGTCGTTCAAGTGTTTTTGGAAATATCACGAAGTTGATTACTGAGTTAATGCTCCTAAAATGTACTCGCAACTAATATTTACAATGTGATAGTATTTGTATTACCTGTCACGGGCAGATGATGCATTTAATGGTTTTCCTATTGGTTGGTCATTAGATCGTAAGGCTTCCTACCTTATCCCTGTGCACCATGATTCTCCTAAAAGTAGTCATGGTAGCTATTGTTTCGGAGGAACCTGCTGTCTATATTTGGAAATATTTCAATGAAAACATGGATTGGGAATGTATTACTTGACAATCAGCTTCACAACAGCAGCAGTGCAAGAAAAGTACATGAAAGATGATGAAAATTTCGATTCTGATGATTGACTTAGACAGGAATTTTTGCTGCTTTTGTTGGAGAGGTAAGATTATTACTACTAACTCAGCAAAATCATTGGTTTTATCAACTACTCCCTCCATCCCAAAATGATCTTCTTAGTTTGTTTTTTTTTTTTTTTTTTTTACTGTTATTGTGAAGGAATTTTAAGCAGTAAGTTTAGATTGATTTAATTATACTAATAAAAGTCTAAAACTTTGTAATTGATACACCATCAACAATACTATCAATGCCAAGTTTTAGATTTTCATTAGTACAACTAAATCAACTTAAAATTATTGCTCAAAGTTCCTTCGCAATAACAACGAAATTTTGGGATGGAGGGAGTATTTAGAAGTCATTGTTTTCCTCTCAAGTTAATGACAGCGTATTTCGTGTTTCTTTTTTAGCTTGAGATTTGAAGTGAGACGGCATATCACACTGCAATTTGCCATGGAACATTCACAGGCTTTAACTTTTGGCCACAGTTTAAAATGTAAAATTTTGGAAAATGATCAGAATTACAGTGAAGTCTTGGCCTGCGTTCATACTGAAGTTCTTAATCTCTGTCTGCGCAATATAATGTTGTACTTGTACATCTAGCACTGAGGAACTGTGTTGTTTAGCTCCAACATATTTGAGTAAAATTACCATCTCTACTTCGTCACATATCATTGTCATCTACTCCCTCCATCCTGTAGTATTTGTCGTAATTGACTTGTCAACGTTTCTTAAGCTTTACTTTGTTTGTACCGTGATAAAATTGTACAAAACCTATTTCTAAAGACAATGACATAAATTATGGGATGGAGCATTTTAAACAACTACCACCTCCGTTCATGAAAAATTGTCTCATTTTGACTTTTTCATCGTCAATTCAAGTGAACTTTAACCAAAATCCAACTATTTGTAACACTAAATGCATATACACGAACACGATCTCCAAGATTTGCTAAATAACCACTTGTAACAAGAAGCAATATATGAATATATGATGTCCAGATTCAGATACAAGTAAAATTCTCTGCCAACCGGCCTCCTGAATCATGTTCTGCCTCTCGGTCTTTCCAACTCATGCAAGTTCCCGGTACAGGAAACTCGAATCAACACATGGCTACTGTAAACCACAGTGAAAGAGTATTTAAGACCACCTGGTCATTTCACTTCATCTAATGCTACATACATATACAACATCTATTTGGTGAGAGTTTCATCCTTTTTCCTGCTTTCTTTCCAAGCTCCCAGTATCTCTTCTGCAGAAGGCAACTTGGTTCCGTCAGAGTCAACCAAAGTCAACATATCAAGTTTCAAACCATCGTCATCGGGATCAAAATCATCATCAACATCCCAGTCCTGAAGATCGGTTAACCTTGATTTTTGGTTAATCAAAAGCTCAACAGGCTCATCAGATGTTAAGTACTTGGTCAAATTCTCCTTACTTAACGGACTACCTTTTCCATCACCATCCGAATTTTTACCCTTTTCAAACTCAGTCAAGAATTCCGCGTCAGAATCATCTTCACTGTCCGAGTCTTCTTCATTGACTCGAAAACCACCCATATAGTCATCTGGAAGCGATTCAGCAGTAGTTTCAGAACCAAACGCAAAAACATTTGACTTGTTGGATGAACATAAAGAATGTAATAATCTAGACAAGTTTGAGACAGAGGATTCCAAAGCTATATCATGATTGTGAAGCACGTCCAAAAGTTGCTCCAGGTGGACCCTACTAATCCTACCTTCATACTCCTCAAAGACACCCACCCATTGCTTCTCACTGACTTGAAAGGGAGCATAAGCCATACTGTTGAGAATAGTGACAGCTCTCTCAATGTCATTTCGAATGATGGCTTGACATACCATTTCCGTGAAGAATGAAGAATGAGGGATTTCACCAGCTTCTAGGATTGCGTCAAACGCATGCTCCAGTAAATGCAACTGCATTTCAGCAATGAGGATAAACATTACTTCCTCCGTCCCAAAATAGATATCGCAGTTGACTCTACATTTTTGAGGAACGTGGCTTACTTGTTTATGGTAAAATTGCATTAAAAGTATTTTCTTATTTAGAAAGGCAACATTTATTTTGGAACGGACTAAAAAGGAAAGTGCAACATTTATTATGGGACGGATGGATGGAGTAACTTTTATGGGTAGGCATCTTAGCATAAAGGAGAGGAGGAAGATAATTTACCTTCCCTGCTCTGGAAGCTTCAACAAGTAGGTATGCATGTCTACTTTGATCTAGCTGATATCCCGAGAAGACCATATCCTTGTAAACATAGTCAAAGTACTCCCATTGGCCTGCACTAGCAGATGCCTTGAGCATTGAGCTGTAAGTGTGTACATCTGGGCTGAGAGGGTAAGAATCATAATTTAGGCAACCGTTATTACCAAAATTTGCACTTTTGGTCTCCTCGAATAACTCTTTGGCTTTGCAAAACATATCATTTCGACCATAGACCTTCAGCATGGCATTTATAAGGCCAATGTCAGGAGTACAATGCTCTTTACTCTCCTCAAAGATGAGGGTACAATTGTCGATATATCCGCCATCCATGGAAGACAAGATCATACCGGTGAAGGCGAAAGTTAAAGGTTTAGTGAGTTGGAGTCTTTTCATCTTCTGAATCTGCATGGATCTTTAGGACTTAGTATGACCAAAGGCTTCAATGTGCAAGATTAGAGCAAGAGAACAAGTTGCAACCAAAGACTTCAATGTGCAAGCGCAAGAAGTTCTTAGACAGTAGAATGAAGAGAAGTTCACTCCATACATTGGAATTTTGAAGTGACTTATGCAACAAAATCAGGCTATCTTCCCTTTTGGATTTGATTTATACTCACTCCGTCCCAAAATGATTTGAATGAACTTTGAGCAATAATTAAAGGTTAATTTAATTATCTTTCTGAAAATTCAAAAGTTGTAATTAATACATCATTATAATTAAAGGATAAACATACCTCGACCATGGCTTCTTTCCACCTCCCATTGTTGCATAGACAGCGGGCCAGCTCATAATATACGCAAGCTGTTCCAACACCCCCTCTTTGCTCCATATCCCTGACTGCTCTGATAGCTTCATCGACTTTACCTTCTTCCCAGAAGGCCTTGACAAGTACTACAAGGTTGCAGGAAAGATAAGCGTGATTACTGTTCGACAATATTGCCTTATACTCCCTCCGTCCCAAAATGATCGTCCCAAAATCCATTTTTCACTCTCCCAAAAAGTTCTTCCCATTTCCATAATTTGGGCTTAAAAGTGCATAAACATAACATGGCTAGTGAAGCAAGTGTTCATATTCTTAAAAAGTTTGAATAGTCAAATGAGAAGATCGTTTTGGGACGGAGGGAGTATAGAGTAACGAGAGAAGTAGCATTACCTTTGTAAGTAAGGGCTTGAGGAGCTTCCCCACTTCTGTTCATTTTCCCAAAGTACTCATGCACAAGATCATACTTCCTAGACTGCATCATTACCTTTTAACAAGCATCTCCTGTAAGACTTGAATACATATACAGCTTGAGGATAATCATTTCAGGTAAGAGTATTATGCTATACACCATGCACGGCTGGCCAAGTTATAGGGGTAGCCGGGTAGGAAAAGTGCATCCTAGACGCCATATATAGTTTTGAGGTTAATGAAACATAGACTCGAATACCGATATAGTCTGAGGATTATTCTTTTATTACGTCATTACTTGGCTGAATTATCTGTAACGGTTACCTTTCTATCATTTTTCCTTAACTTGCTCACTTAATTCAACTTTTAAGAGCTTCTAACGCCACTATTTGTCCTTGCTCCATATTCTGTCTTTCATGATCCACCGCCTAATTCTTTATAAAAATTCACCACCTAATTCTTAAATGACCATGTTGACATGTTGTTCTTGTTTCTTGCCATTTACATAGAGCATAGCATATGATATTTCCTTTTTGTTTTCCTTTTTACTGCTTCCGTTTACCTCTTTTTCTTCCTCTACCTCCCTCACATTCTCATATCCAATCCACCGTTACCAAACTACCACAACAGCCTTCACCTGCCAACCTCAGTTATTTCCCCACCATTGTTGTAAATTGACATACTCCCTCCGTCTCATACTTATGGCTACTAAAAGTGAGTGCACAGGGATTAAGAAAATATGTTGGAAAAGTAAGTATTGTGAGTGGGTGGGAGAGAGAAAATATGTTAATGGATAGTTGTTGTGAGTGGGTTGGAGAGAGAAAATTGAACATTTTGGGTAAGTAGCAATAAGTATGGGACGACCAAAACGGAAATAAGTAGCGATAAGTTTGGGACGGAGGGAGTATGTGGAGATGGGCTGGTGGTGGGTTATGTAGTGTAGTAGGGAGTAGATTTACTTAAACCTAGTTGACGAGTGAGTCATTCTTTTGTAGTAGCCAGTAGAACGTTGACTTGCCCCAAAACAAAATTAAAGCATGAAACTTATAAATAGAATCCAATATCTAGTAACTACCTCCATTGCAAGTCCAAAAGTTGCACCATTAGGCTTCAACCCACTCTTTCTCAGCTCCTCAAACACCCAAGATACACCCTTCCATTGGCGAGATGGAACACAAGCATTTAGCACCTGTCAAAATTCATAAACCTTCATATATATATATATATATATATATATATATATATATATATATATAGGTAGGTGCTCAAATGAGAACCATAATTGCGTGAGAACCGTGAGAACCAAGCATAACCATTAGATTAGAATTAAAATCAGGGTCCAAATTATAGATACATTGGATACAATACATAAATTTTGATATTGCACTTGGATACAGTAGCTAAACAAGTACTGTATCCAAGTGTTGCACTTGGATACAATAGGTTAAAAACTAATGTATCCAATTGTATTTTTGAAAATTAGCTACTGTATCCAAGTGTATCCAATGTATCTATAATCTGGACCCTTGATTTTGTATCTAATCAAACGGTTATGATTGGTTCTCACGGTTCTCATTTAAAATGGTTCTCACAGGAGCGCGACCCTATATATATATAGTCACCAACATACATGCCACTATATCATTAAGAAACTTCAAACTACATTTCTCTCTTACTGCATTAAACACAACCAAGTCCGGCTCAAGCATAGGGTTCCAGTTCTTGCGGCGTACATTCTTCCTATTTCCTGAAGGTTTTTGCTTCATGCGCTCAATAACTTTTATCAAATCTTTTAAAAGACCAGCTTGACCAAGTGCGACTGCAATGCTGTGGTATGCGGGCATATCAGGATAAATGTGCCAATCACCCTATATGACTAGGAATTAGAATTTCATAGGACATAACAAAAATAAATAAAGTATAATTAAAATAAAATAACTAAATTGAAAAATAAATGTAATAAAAAAAAAGCATTTAACTTGAGGGTATTTTAATCATTACAAGCATTTTATTGAAGATCCGCAGAGCTTCACGAGGCCTCCTCGCTTTTCCCAAAACCGTCACTAATTTTGTATATACAAACCTAAAAAACACGTAAAAAAGACAAAGTAGAAAATGAGTGCCTGAGTGATACATAGCTGTATTAAGACCCACAATTGGCTGTAGCAAGACAAATGAAATATTACATAAAAAGAGAAGCGCGAGTCAAAATAAAAACGTTATGCCGACAATTTCTCCGAAAGCTAAGATAACTTTCTTAAAGTCTTATTTGCGCTGTGGGCTCTGAATCTAACTCGATCTTTTTCGTTTAAATAGCACAACAACATCGTGTACAAATTTTTGACTATGCATACCATATAAAGATATTTGAAATCACGCTGACTGCAAACTCAATGTTCATATCAGTTCATAAAAAAATTATGAACATTACGACAATTGAGACCAGAAAATGACTCAAAACATCAAATATCAGTTCATAAAAAAATTATGAACACTACGACAATTGAGACCAGAAAATGACTCAAAACATCAAGAATCAATGATGTAGTGGTGGAATATAAGCAAATGCGCACACCTGCTCTTAAGGTGTATCCGCTCCTTGGAATTATACACCCACTCCACAACAGATAAAGCATGCTTCCACTGTCCTTTCTCTCCAAGTCTTCCCACAATCTTGAGCATTTGTCCTTCAGTAAATGTTAACCCCGAGTGTTTCATAATCTTAATGAACTTCCAGTCCTTGACACTCATCTCAGTCCCGCAAAGCCTGTACATAACACACCATGAACACACAATCACATTCCCTCACCCACCCCTCACAAGAAGTCTAATTCCAAAATCAAAATCAACTCAATCACTTCCTCCCACTTTTTTAGTTGCCAATTTGATTAAACTTTGACAAAAGATTTAGAAGAAACTAATAATCTCAACGAGATTTAAAAACTTTTTGATGCCAAATTTTAGACTTTCATTAGGATAAATAAATTAATGTAAATGTTTAGTCACAATTCAATCAAATTGGCCACTAATAAAAGTGAGACTATCTTTCCGGGACGGAGGATATACATTATAAACTACTTATAATTACCATGAACTGCAAGTTAGTCAATGTAGAGTAGTAATATAACAACTACGAATGTGAGAGATACCTGTCTACAAGAAACTTAATGGCTTCAGCATCGGTCCGGCTCTTCGGCGGTGTCCATTCCTGCCTTCTTTCTTCTCAATCCACCATCTTCAAATTCAACATCATCATCCAAAAAGAGCCACCGCAATTTCTGACGCTCGGTTTCAATAATATCACCCAATTCCCTCAAATGCTCAGTTTTCAATTTCTCTCCATCATATTCTCTACTCCCAGTAGCAAGCTGTCGCAATTCACCTCTCTCCAAGCTCTCCCACGGCTTCCCAATCAAGGAAACGCCGCCGCCACCACCACCGCCCTTATCTTTAGTTTTGTTGTGAATAGCCTTGGTGAAGGTTTTGTATTCAGATTTCAAGATTTGGAAATGGGATTCTTCGTCTAGCTCTAGATTTTGGGAAGGTGTGAGAGATTGGTGCTGCAAATGGGATTGACGGTTGGATTTGCGATTGGATTTTTGGAGTTGTTTCTTGCGGAGGGTGTGGATGATTTTGGGGGTTGGGGTTACGCCTTTGTTGAGGAGGTTTCGTTTGATAATTTCTGGGTTTGGAGGAGGAGAAGGAAGACGAGGAAGAGGAGGACCCTTTGAGGATTCCATTGTTGATATGTAGAGTGAGCTATCCGAAGCAGGAAGAAAGAGGTAAGGTTATGCAGTTTTTTTTTTTTTTCTTTTTAATCTTTGAACAAAGAGGATTGTTATTTACACCCGCCAAATATCTAACTTCACCTGCCTACATTTCCTTAAAGCGTTGTACCGTACAACATTTAAATCACAACGATGTGTGTACTTAGAAATTTGGCGCATGCGAATAACAAAACTCTTAAACTAAGCTCCACGACGGATAAGGGGTCGCTGCTCAACTGCCGCCAAGGGTGATGACGGTGGGTGCCATGACTCTGCTTTCTTGTGGGTGAACGATCAAAAAATGGTGGATCCAATATATATGAGCTCAATAAAGTAAGTCATTGAAATTGTGACACATGTCTTTGCTATTGGCTGCAATAGAGTCGGTTTTTCAAATCCTTTACGAACAAGTTATATGATGATGTTGCCTCATTTATTGGTAATTTTTTTTTTTTTGGGGGGGGGGGGGGGTTTGAATTGCGAGATGCTACTTAATATTTGACCGCATTTCTCATTTTTCAACTATTATCTAATTCGTATATAGAACTAAATGTTGAGGAAATGGATACTTCTTCATAGTAATGAATGAAATCGCAACGGTCCATATGAGAGAGAGAGAGAGTGAGAGACAAAATAACTCCATTAAAAAGAAATAGTGCCTATAAATATGATACACATTCACCTGAGGAAACAAAAACGCTAAGAACGTACAAGAAAGTTTGAGGCAATCAAATCTCGCCAATAACCACTCAAAGATCCATCTATCAACAAAACAAAAAATTTGACAAATACAAACCAAAAAACTAATAGCGGGACGGAAGGCGATGATCATCATCATCTTCTTCTTCTTCTTCTTCTTCTCAGTTCTTGGATTTGGAATGCTTTATGAGCCAATCAATGACTGAGTCAATGTTTGTTGAGTTCTTGCATGAGATCATAAAGCAACATACCTCTCTATCTGTAATCGCTTTTAGTTCCCTGCACGCCACCATTAAATTCTTTCAAGTTTTCTCCCAACCAAGATCAAGAGGAGAAAATGTAAAATGGTACTTGCTTTCAAGTAATGAAGGTGACGGACGACAAAAAAAAAAAAAAAAAAAAAAAAACTACTTTATTGGTTTTTTGAACATCTACTGATATTGCAACCTTTTTTTGAACTTCTGGAATATGAAACCATTTCATTGGTATTCAGATGAATGGTGTGCTCAATGACCACTAAATACATTCTCAATTGGAATAAAGGAAAACTGAAACTGAACACCAACACTTACATCTGATCAGTCAGGGCTTGTTTCGAGAGGGCTCCCGGCTTGTCAATTTTGTTACCTAACACCAGCAAAGGGATACCATTCAGAGATGGTTTACTTAGCAAATCATGGAGTTCACCTTTTGAGATGCTGAGGTTATCCTGGTCAGCAGCATCTACAACGTAACTGCAGGTAACACAAAAATTCCAAATATATTCAGAGTTATTACCACAGTAAAAGTATGTTTATAGAAGAAATGTCATTTAAAAACAGGCTTAGAAAGCGCAAGAATCTGCAGAAAGTCATGTGCCCTACGGAAAAATGAGGCTAATTGAACCTCCCGTTCATACTCCCTCCGCCCCACTCGAAATAGGATTTTTGAGTTGGGCACGGGGATTAAGAAAAAGTGTTAGTGGAGTAGGTGTGTGAGTATGAAAAGTGATGAATGCGAGAGAAAGTGGGGTAGAGAATAATGGGTGGAAATGAGTGGAAAGTTATGAGTGTGAATGTGGTTCCCATTAAATAAAACATTTCCATTTTGGGGTTGTCTTATTTCGAGTGGGACACCCAAAATGGCAATATATCCTAATTCGAGTAGGACAGAGGGAGTATAGTTATGTGGGGTTTTCATTCTCGTGATAAGGATAACATTTTTTCATGTACATCAGTACAGAAATCATCTGTATTCTGGAGACATGGTTAAGGTAATGCCAAGGAGACATGGCATTATGAAATATTATACTCCCTCCGTCCCAAAATGTAATCGTTTGACTTTTCAAACATTTGAAGGTTACACTATAAGTTTTGAAAATTCAGTGAGATTTTGAAGCCTTCATTTTGGAAATGAGACTAAATTTCTGTGACAAAAAAAAAAAGAAATGGGACTATCATTTTGGGACAGAGGGAGTATAAATACTTCCAAAAATAATATCACGATCCAGGAACAGACCTGTCTAGCTGTACAGAATGGCAAGACTACCGCAATGCAACTTGCTTGGCTATAAAGTAAGGTGGAAAGCAGAAGCTGGAGTGTTTATTTCAGCTATGTTTTAGTAGGCAGAAGAGCTAGGTAAGACCAATTATTCGAATAATTCTATATCTGAATAGTTGATCCTCCGTATAATTCATGAATAACAGAGATCAACTGGGGCTTGTTTGATGGACCTTATGATTTATAAGCTAAATACGAGTATTAATTTTTGCTAGCTTTTCATAAGCTACAACTTGGAGCGTACAATCCGTAAACCTGCTTTTAGTAAGCTGGAGTGAATTAAAACGACGATAATACCCTAGTATATGCACTTACATTTATTGAAGATTACGTACTTAAGACAATCATCTATGTAAGGATATTCTCATATTCTTGAAAAAAGAGAGAATTCATTTAACTCTCTCTCTCTCTCTCTTTCTCCTACTCCCGTCAATTGAACATTCCTCGCTCTCATCTTACTTCTATCTTTCCCAGATACATAGAGTGCTGGATTCCAAACAATGTCAACTTAGAGTCTATATCACACCCAAAAAGGTTGCTGAGATCTAAACAATGTCCAACATACTCAGATTGCTAAGAAGTACACAAAGAAATAAAGACTATTGAAAGAGGTCGGTAATCAATGTTATGTATTTGGCCAACGTTAGATGCAGTTAAGTTTGACGAATCAATGGATGCTGATTCATTTGAAGGGATTGATTATATTTTTTTTTTCTCCAACCGTCTCAGTATTGTCTTTTCTGTTCCCCTTTCTTTTCAAATTCAGCTATTCCATTGTGCAATTGACCAGGGAAAGCTGATAATAAATTTTTTTTTTTGAGCCTTTCTGATCGTTTCTCGGAAGCCACAATTTGGATTGCACAAATCAAGGTCAAGTTTTCCAAAATCTGGTTCATCTAATTGACCATTGTTACACATTTTGGGAGCTTTAGATAGTTTTTTGTGTCAAAAGTCAAAGCGCTCATGAAAATGTGGAGTCAAAAAGGGCTAGTTCTAGAGATAAAAAATTGTACATTTTTTAAAAAAAGAGTAGGAATAAAAAAAGACGACTGGATCCAAGAAAAGCCTATAGTCAGCTAGTATCAAGGTAGTCAGTGAAATCATCACATGACAAATGGTGACAAAAAAGATACCAGAAACCACTAGTTTCAACGAACAAGACCCCTCATACACACATGGCTAAGCACAAAAAAGAAAATGATTTTTTTATACAAATACAAAATGAGGAACAGATTAATAGCTTTATGAAATTGATGCTGACAAAGGGAGAAGCCTGAAGATGAGAGAGTAGTCACGAGCCAATCGTATGCAATCACAACAAGGTATGGCAAAGAGTTTTCACAGATTAAGATCTTGCGACACCATTTTTAGTCAAAAAAGAAGCATGGCAAAAATGTAAAATGCACGACACCTTTGGCTTTGGACACTATAAAACTGTACATAGACTTCATGGAAACTGAATATAGGAACCCAACTTGATCCAATGGTTTAAACAAATCTTAGCTCTGAATTGAATGTCATAAATATATTATTCCAACTTTCAAATACATCTGCTAAGACATAAATTAAGTCCTAACTAGATTACTTGGGGTGTAATGGGCGTTTAGGTAACATCCACCTCTTAATGTATAACTACTCTCCATTAGTTGTGATGGAAATTGAACCAGTTAACAAAATCAAATGCATGGTACCCATTAAAATTTTATTTGTTTCTTCTCAAGAGTGTAAGTACGTATGAAAAAAATCCACCCCCCCCCCCCACAACCAAAAATATAAAAATAAAAAAAATGTTGAGATTGAGAAATAGCAGCATACACAATGGCAGAAACTGCACGGCAATATCTCTCCCACATACTGCGGAATCGGGGTTGACCTCCAAGATCCCACAACTTTATTGTAACATTTCCTTTAGTTACCTTCCGCATGTTAAATCCCACCTGAAGAATTTAAGATATGAGATGCTTACAATTTGCAGAATAAGGGGATCTTTGTCAGGATTAGTGCGCAAGAAAAAGCCAGTAAGAAAAATACTTACCGTAGGGATCATATCTTCGCTATATCCACCGGTCTAACATGCCAACAAAATGAGTACCCAAGCATCAGAAATATATTCACATACTTGGAAGTTAAAGTGTAAAACAAAAGAAAAAAATAAAAAGAATAAAGGGTCTTCTTTTTTTTTTTTTTTTTTTTTTTACTTACAGCGACAACATTTACAAGTGAGGTTTTCCCAGCATTTTGAAGTCCTATCAAAGAAAGTTCCATTTCCTGCTTGAAAAATAGGCTGCAACAAGAAAACAATCACATAAACTCGTGCACATAGAAGTAACATTCTATTGAAGCATGACAAGAGCAGTTGACAGAATACAGAGTGCCTTGATTTTAGACCATGGTATCATGCCCAATTTTTTTTTTTTTTTTTTTTTTTGACATTGCGCGTTTCCAAGTAAATACCATATTCCTAAATTGTTCATGGTGTCATGCTCTTTGGCCTATAATATCGGAAGCTTTTACTCAACTCAGCCTTTGGCCCAATTTGATGGGGCTGGCAAAAGATTATACAGTCTGCTAAATTCAAACAAGTGACGTCAGGATTAACTGCTGATTTGCTATGAGTCCTTTGCTCTACCAATTAAGCCAAGGTTAGACTTTATTCTGTTACCGAATTAGGACATGCTGTCAATCGTATTACCATCAACCAATAATTTTATTCAGAAAGCAGGTACGGGAATAACTAATCACAAATCTCTCTTTCCTAATTATTTCTTACTCCATCTGTCCCTAAATGAATGTCCACTATCAAGAATTTTTTGTCCAAAAATGAATGTCTTTCTTGGAAAAAAAAACTTTTTACTAGTATTTTTTTTTCACTAGTCTCTTCATACTTGCAAAACTAAATGTTTGGAAAGAGGATAACTAGAATATATATTAATTTTTGCCACTAATTGTATAAAAAGAAGAGATATTTGGAGGTCTCATAAAATGAGATTTGGACATTCATTTAGGGACGGAGGGAGTAGTAAGTTTCCCCAAAGTAAATGAAAATCAACAACCCAACAAAACGTGCACACTTGCTGACAAACAGATATGACGCCAAGGACACTGAAAATTACAGTGTGAACTCAACGGTTTGCATGGTTTGCACATGTGTCAGTGTGGGGTATATACAGTATCTCCCACGCTTCATATAGATGGAAGTTCAACCTTATTGTACACTAGACCGATTTATGCAAGACTGAATCCAAATCGCTATTGCTCAGTAAGTTATGATGTGGCAGTAGATAATAATATACACATCCACAGGCCACGCTAGACACCAGAAACTGGAATGAAGATAACTTAGCAGTGTAACCATTACAGAATTCCATTTGTCTCCATCCAAAAGTATTCACCCAAAACGTATAAAACAAAGAGCTGTGGAGGTGATGTCACTGCAAAACCTAAAGTTACCAATTGTGGATAACTTTCATAAAAGTAACGTCCGATCCTTGAATTAAAAAATTATTTCAATCCAGCAAAAGTCATAATATTCCGCAACACATTGACAGAAAAGAAAGTACAAGAATGCCATCTTTTAGTGAATGCTTAAGGTATGAATTGCATCAGATATGAAAACTCCGTTCAACATGGTAATTGAGTTGTATAGGGCTAACAACTCAGGCATTAAAAAAGGGTGGCTCCAATAAAACAGAATCAGAGACAGATCCGGTAAATATAGACCCCCCCCCACCTTGGATTTTATAAACTTAAGAAAGGCTTTTGCTTATGGTGATAATAAAACAAACTAGTGCTAATTATTTTCTCGAGTCGTAGTTCAAAATCCAGGATCCCAGATAATATCATAAATGTCTTCCCCACGCGCAAATTAAAATCATCAATTGAGTATTTACACCGTGAGACAACGTTAATTCCCTCATGTCCAGCTGTGGGGGATTTTGATAGCATTCCTAATTTCCGATCCTGTTTCACTAAAAAGGATAATATCTCCACAACCTAGGATTAGATACTACTCCCTCCGTCCCAAAATGATCTTCCCATTGGACTATTCAAACTTTTTAATGATATGAACACTTGCTTCACTAGTCATGTTTTTGTTTGTGCACTTATAAGCCTAAATTGTAGAAATGGGAAGAACTTTTTGGGACAATGGAAATTGGCAAATGGAAAGATCATTTTTGGGACGGAGGGAGTAGTGCTTTATGTCATGTTTTCTATATTCTGATCCTTGTACTCCATTCTTTGTACTCCCTACAAATAAACTCTCATCCTTCGCCTACAAACACTCCGTCTCCATTATCCTGGTTAAGATGACTACCGGCACATTAAAACGCCATTGATCATAATGTACACGAGTGAGGAGCAAGGGAGCATCCTAAGCACTAGACTTCAGCACAAAAAATGACAGTAACAGACTATACACAAGAATCAACACCACATTGTCCTACCCCCCAAATTCTAATATTTTTTCAATCAGAAAACCAACTCCAAATCAAAAACTAGAAACCTAAATCAGAAAATTCCATATCCCTAAATGTAATTATGTAACTCAACAATATAAGACCTAATTACTCAAAAACCAGAAGCAAACCATGGAAAAAGACACAAAAGGCAGATCCCTCAGTAAATTTCAAAAAGAAATTGACTTTCTCAATCCAAATTCAAATTAATTATCACGTAAAAATATCCCAACAAAAAATTCATAACAATGGAGACAATTTGACTAAAAACAAGAAATACATATATAAATGCATCAAGAAAGAGAGCGGGAAACAAAAAAACAAACCTTCTTAACCAATTTAGAAAAGCTTCCCATATACCCATGATTATCAAGAATCAATCAAAACACAAAACAAGAGAGAGGGAGATCTATGAATCTCTGTCTTCAACAACAAAGAGATCACTGAAACTCTCTCTCTCTCTCTAAAAGCTTTTGTTTCTCGCTCTACAATTTATTTATGGCGATTGATTGATTGACCTCTTACGGATAAAAATGGAAGCTTTTCTTTTTTCTTTTTCTTTTTTTTTTTCTTTCTGGGAGGACACAAAAACAACAGGGAAACGAAATTGAGGATGCAATGATGATTTGTTTGGATTTACTGCATAAGACAAATTCTAATACTCAAAACAGCCCCTCGATAATGATTTATTTACGTAATTTGCCCCCCATAAATTTGCAGGTAGATTTCGCTGTGTGGTGGTACGTGGACCAATGAGAGGATTATTGGTCAATGGAGCGTGGAGTTCAATTTTGCGGTTTCGTGTAGGCGCGTACGTTTGTTGATTCGAGTTCGACAGACAAGGTTAAGTGAAAGTCCCGTGTAATACAACTTTGAGTAATCTGCTTTTCTGCCCCTCGTACTATGGCTCCAACATCAATTTAACACTCGTACTGCTGAACACTAAATGTATGATGCGTACTATGGTTTTATTAACAAAATTAACCAATTTACTATTCAGTTGTTAACTTTTTCTAACACACGTATTTTTTCTAACGAGCATTAATTTATTTTAACGAATGTTAATAATTTAACGGAAACATATAGACCTTTTTAATTTACCTAAATGACAGAAATACCCCTAAGACCCAAACAAAACTCACCCTCCCCCGCACTAGCATATAGTCTCTGCGGACAAAAAAACTATATTAATTATGTAAAGATCATACTAGATTGCTCAATTTGCAAGAGAAACATCAAATAAAAATGCAGGAGTTTGAAAACTGGTGATAATGTTTTTTTCTCATGTCAAATTTTCCTATCAAAGTATACAATAGTAGTAGACAAAATTTATCAATATCAAAAGCAAATAGGCTGATACACTGTTATGAAACTGTAGAGCAACTATTGGTAGAAATTAGGGTTATGGAAGGAGGAGCTTACACGCCAGAACGCCATGAGAGAACCTTGTTCTTATAGCAAGCGATCTCGAAGCGTAATCCAGATTAGTGTTTAATTTCCAAAATCAAACTCCAAATTCATTTCCCAAATCAAACCACACCAAGTTTGATCTCCAAAATCAAAACATCAAATTTATTTCCAAAATCAAAAACAAATTTCTAAAATACAACTCAAATTGATTTCCAAAATCTGGGTGAAATCAAAACATCAAATTTATTTCCAAAAGCAAATTTCTAAAATACAACTCAAATTGTTTTCCAAAATGAAACCCAGATTTTTGAAATCAAAGAACCCCACACGCTGCACACATGCACAGTCCAACTTTCATTTAGGCTTGAAAACCCAAAATTGAATTATCAATCGAATTAAGAGATGGAGCGGTGGAGAGGGGAAGAAAGAGAAGAGGGTGGAGTGCGGGAGTTGGCCCGGAGAAAAAAGAGAAGAGGTGGGGGAGGGTTGAACGGAGATGGGGTAAAGGGTGGCCGTGACGGAGAAGGAGCAGATCTGCAAGGTCGCCGGGGTTAGGGGAGTGGTGGTATCGCGGAGGTGGGGAGGGGTTGCCGGAAGTGGGGAAGGTAGAGAGAGAAAGTGTGTGTGTGCGTTTTGTGCGGGGGAGGGAGGGGAGGGTGGGTTTGTTATGGTCTTAGGGGTAGTTCTGTCATTTAGGTAAATTAAAAAGGTCTATATGTTCCGTTAAATTATTAACATTCGTTAAAATAAATTAATGCTCGTTAGAAAAAATAACGTGTGTAAGAAAAAGTTAACAACTGAATAGTAAATTGGTTAATTTTGTTAATAAAACCATAGTACGCATCATACATTTAGTGTTTCAGCAGTACGAGTGTCAAATTGATGTTGGTGCCATAGTACGAGGGGCAGAAAAGCAGATTACTCATACAACTTTCCGTTCAAATCCTCTGTATCATTTTGTGTACCATTTTATGTGTAATAAGTGATTTAATGGTTCACAGTTATTGAGATGACATCAAATAATAATATCTAAACATGTGAACGGTTAGATTACTAAAGAGATATTCCAGCACATGTGTAAAATGTAAAATTGGTAGGATCTCATTTACGTGATATTAGGCTAATGTATAGGATCTAAATTGCCTAGTTATTTCTAGAAATGATATGATTGTAGGTGTATATAATATCAGCCTATTGATTCAATGAAATAAACAAGGTGAATGTTTTTCTCACTCTTATGATATTAACGTTTTTCTCATTCTTTATGGTATCAAGAGCTTGTCTCACAGAGTAAACCCTTTCCTACTTTTTCTTAGCCATGACTAAAGATAATTCAAGCAGTGGTATAGAGACTTTAGTGCATGTTACAAGCAAAGCACTGGACACCAAGTCTCCATACTATCTGCATCCCTCTGACCATCCCGGTCTAATCTTTGTTACGCAGCCATTGAATGAAACCGGTGATAATTACTTTAGTTGGCGAAGTACTTTTCTGAATGCATTGGAACCCAAGAACAAAGCAGGGTTTATAGACGGGACCGTAAAACTCGATGTCAATTCCGAGAATACCCAGCCTTGGTGCAACTCATGCAGCGACTGCAGAAGAAATCTGGAAGGATTTCGAAGAACGGTTCACTCAAGGGTTCACTCAAGGGATTGCTCCATAACCGCCCACCACTCTCCCACTTCATGATCATGGGAAAACCACCAACTACTCTTTGATGGAAAGAGCCTATAAATTGCAGCCCTTGGAGGTCCCTAAACTCACTCATTCTCATTCAGAAAATACACACCATCAAGTATAGAGAGAGTAAGAGTTTAGAAGACATCCAGTTCTTCTCCGTTCGTGAGTTCCGTCCCAGTGTTCGATTCCGATCGGCGCAATGGCTGGAGGTAACTCGATCATTTCTTCCGCTGCATTTACATAGCATGTTTTCTTGATGTTCTGAGCATGCTATTGTGTTTAATTTACAATATTTGGTATCAGAGCCTTTTGATACCTCTGCCTTGCTCTGTTTTTATAAACATTAATGTGATTTCGAAATCTTATGTTAAAGTGAATCATTCTGAAATGTTTGCATATGATGCATATGGAAATCACTTTATAAAGCACCTTTTGATACAAAGTTGTTAAATTTCGAAACTGGAATCGTGAAATTTTTTGGGTCAAAATTCGGGTAGGACAGACCCATCTTAAGGTTGAAGAAGACACTGTTCATTGTTTGTTTTATAAATAGAAAATAATTTGTTGCTTTCTGTTATCATGTGAGTGGTCTAATAGTAGTACACTGTAATTTTGTTACACTCTGATGACTACATACATTGTCCCTTATTGATTTCAAAAGTAGTGTAATGCTTGTACAGTGCCCTTAGTGCAAAAGTCAAAATAACCTACAGCCTAAAGATTTTTTATTTTATTTTTATATAGCAGTAGTAATGTATTATAATACTGTATATATGTGCATGATTTTGACTTGCCATATTTATTTCTCACTTAGTAGTACGTGTTTTGATTAACTAATTAAAGTGTGTTTAATTATGTTAGACATAAAACTGGTTGTGCATATTAATTATACATGTACAAATTTGAACATATGAGAAATACTAATTGCATGCTAAATTATTTAGTTAATACTTGTATGTACAATTATGTGGATATGTATACATACAGGCTTTATAATTTATGCATGGCCATGGTATAGTTAACAGTGGCTCATTATTATGAATTTATATGTACTAATATTATTTATCTGGCTTGATTAATAACCCCTGCATCTTAAGTGCCATAGTATATCAGTACATTTGAAATCAAATTCATATGGTATTGCTTCCTGTTTACGCAATGATGGAGACTTAAAAGTTGTTTAATGTTTATGTGATCTATATAGTTTTAATTAATTAGGGAGTAGCCACAGCATCTTTAATTGATTAAAATTATATATTTAGACGGAGAATCACAATTTGAAATAAACATTAATTGTAGTTAATCATACTTTATATAATAAATTTTATCCCACATGAATTTTTATTATATTATGTATGATTAATTAGGATGAAATGTAAAAACTATATTTTCTAATTTACCCACAGGGATTAGAAAAAGGAACATAGTTTGATAGTTTTATCATAAAGTTAAATGGATCTAATTGAATTAGAACTTTAGCCCACAGGCAAGTTTTATGTCACTAGGTTCATATTTTACATGTTTTTACATTGGTAGAACATGTTATATTTGTTAGCCTCAAATTTAATAACATAAGCATTGACACTTAATTATTGCAGCAATTCAATCTGTTGATTACCCTGATATGAGATGTGATGTTCCCGAGCTTAAAGGGGACAACTACAAAGTTTGGAATGAGAGATTTCTCCTTCATTTAGGTTGGTTGGACATTGACTATGCCATAAGGAAGAATGAACCCCCTCCAATTACTGAAACTAGCCTTCCGGATGCTGTTGATCTTTATGAAAAATGGGACCGATCTAATAGTCTCTGTGTGAGTTTCATTAAGACTAAGATCTCAGCTGGCATAAGGGGTTCAGTCGAGCATATAAAAAAGGTCCAGGAATTACTAAAGGCTATCGATGAGCAGTTTGCCACTTCAGATAAGGCAATGGCGAGCACTCTCATCATGCAGTTTTTATCCCTAAGGCTCACAAGCATTAAGGGTGTGCGTGATTATATCATGCGCATGAGGGATATTGCGGCTCAGTTGAAAACACTAGAGGTTGAGATGTCAGAAGTCTTCTTGGTTCATTACATCCTTTGCATGTTACCCCATCAGTATGGCCCATTTAAGATATCCTACAACACACATAAGGATAAATGGACCATCAATGAATTGATGACCATGTGTGTTCAGGAAGAGGGCAGGTTACTTATGGAGGATAAGGAAAAGGAGAGTGTGAATTTCACCACAGTTGGAAAGAACAAGAAGAACAATCAAGCTAGGGATAAGGGGAAGGGAAAGGTCCCTGCCGATAAGGACATTAAGAAGGATCCTGTGTGCTTCTTTTGTAAAAAGAAGGGGCACGTTAAGAAACGGTGTCCTAAGTTCATGAAGTGGCTTGATAAGAAAGGTACTCAACTTTCTTTTGTTTCCTATGAATCCAATATGACTGTTGTAAATCATAATACATGGTGGATTGATTCTAGCTCTACAATTCACATTACCACTTCATTGCAGGGATTGCAAAACCTGCGGAAACCAGTGGGAAGTGAATGCAGCGTCTATTCAGGAAATCAGATGCCTTCATGTGTAGAGGCCGTTGGAACGTGCAAATTAGTTTTAAGCAGTGGTTTCGTTTTAAGTTTAAAAAAGACTTTTTATATTCCCAGTTTTTCTAGGAATTAATTTCTGTTTCTAGACTAGCATCAGATGGTTATTCCTTTAACTTTTCAGCCAATTGTTTTGATTTAGTTTTCAAATCAAATGTTATTGGAAATGGTGTTTTGTCTAATGGTCTTTTTAACCTTAATTTGCAAAATGATTATGACCACTCTTCTATGCACGTTCATACTGGCACCAAAAGATGTATTGTGAATGAAGAGTCTTCTATGTTGTGGCATCGGAGATTGGGACATATCTCCATTAATAGAATTAAGAAGTTGGTAAATGATTGAGTACTTAGTACTTTAGATTTTACAGACTTTGAGACTTGTATAACCTGCATTAAGGGTAAGCAGACTAACGTGTCGAAAAAGGGTGCCAAGAGAAGCTCCGATTTATTGGAAATCATACATACAGACATTTGTAGTCCAGACATGGATGCGTACTGTGACAAGTACTTTGTCTCTTTTATAGACGATTACTCGCGATACATGTATCTCTACTTGCTTAACAATAAGAATGAAGCACTAGATGCTTTTAAGGTGTTTAAAGCAAAAGTAGAGAAACAATGCGGAAAGCAAATTAAGATCGTGAGATCGGATAGAGGCGGAGAGTACTATGGTAGATATACAGAAAATGGACAAGCACCTGGTCCGTTTGCGAAGTTTCTTCAAGAGAATGGTATTGTTGCTGGATATACCATGCCTGGTACTCCACAACAAAATGGAGTAGCTGAAAGGAGAAACCGAACATTATTGGACATGGTGCGAAGTATGATCGCTAGCCCCAAACTTCCTCAATCCTTGTGGACTGAAGCACTTAAGACGGCTACGTACATATTAAACTGAGTTCCAACTAAGGCCGTTCCAAAGACGCCTTTTGAGATATTCAAAGGTTGAAAACCCAGTTTGCGACATGTACGTGTTTGGGGATGTCCGTCTGAAGTGAGAATCTACAATCCGCAAGAAAAGAAGTTGGACCCAAGGACCATAAGTGGCTATTTTGTTGGATATGCTGAAAGGTCTAAGGGATATAGATTTTACTGTCCATCTCACAGCACTAGGTTTGTGGAATCAAGAAATGCAAAATTTCTTGAGAATGACTTGATCAGTGGGAGCGATCGATCCTTCGATGTTGGTCAAAGGGAAGATCATTCTGATGCTCAGTATTCCACTCCAAGTAATGGACCGGTTATTATTGTTAACAACACTCCTCAAGATCAAACGCGTGTTGAAGAACCAGTCCAAGAAGCACCACATGTTGATCCTAATCAAATAATAGATGAAGTTCAACAAATACATGAACATGTTGAACCAGCTGACCAACATGATCTTGTTCCTCAGGATAATGTTGATGCAGCATTAAGAAGATCTAATAGGATAAGGAGGTCAGCACTTCCTAGTGACTATGTTGCATATCTACAAGAATGTGACTACAATGTAGGAGCCGAAAATGATCCTGAAACGTTTTCACAAGCCATGAGTTCTACAGACTCAAACTTATGGTACAATGCCATGAAAGATGAGATGGATTCTATGGCATCTAACAAAGTCTGGGATCTTGTCGAGGTGCCTAATGGTGTAAAAGCCATTGGATGTAAATGGGTCTTTAAAACAAAGAAAGACTCTCAAGGCAACATCGAAAGACATAAGGCAAGACTTGTTGCCAAAGGATTCTCTCAAAGAGAAGGAATCGATTACACGGAAACTTTCTCTCCCGTGTCTAAGAAAGATTCACTTCGAGTAATTATGGCATTGGTAGCCCATTTTGATATGGAGTTGCATCAAATGGATGTGAAGACGGCTTTCCTTAATGGTGATCTAGAGGAAGAGGTTTATATGAAGCAACCTGAAGGATTTTCCTCTAGTGATGGTGAGCACTTGGTATGTAAGCTTAATAAATCCATATATGGCTTAAAACAAGCTTCCCGTCAATGGTATAGAAAATTCCATAACGTTATCACTTCATTTGGTTTTGAAGAGAATGTCATGGATCAATGTATATACTTGAAGGTCAGTGGGAGCAAGATTTGTTTCCTTGTATTATATGTGGATGATATTTTGCTTGCAACCAATGATAAGGGTTTGTTATACGATGTGAAACAATTTCTCTTGAGGAACTTTGATATGAAAGATATGGGTGAGGCATCTTATGTCATTGGCATTAAGATCCATAGAGAAAGATCTCGAGGCATATTGGGTTTGTCTCAAGAGACCTATATAAACAAAGTTTTAGACAGATTTCGGATGAAAGATTGTTCACCTAGTGTAGCACCCATTGTGAAGGGTGACAAATTTAGCCTGGACCAGTGCCCTAAAAATGAGCTCGAACGGGAACAAATGAAAGACATTCCATATGCTTCAGCCGTTGGAAGCCTAATGTATGCTCAGGTCTGCACCAGACCTGACATTGCATTTGTTGTTGGGATGCTTGGGAGATATCAGAGTAACCCGGGAATTGACCACTGGAAAGCTGCTAAGAAAATGATGAGATACCTTCAAGGTACGAAGGGTTATATGCTTATGTATAGGCGGACCGATAATCTAGAGGTGATTGGCTACTCCGATTCAGACTTCGCTGGCTGTAATGATTCTCGCAAATCAACATCTGCGTACGTCTTTATGTTAGCCAGTGGAGCTATATCTTGGAGAAGCGTATAGCAGTCTTTGACTGCTACTTCCACTATGGAGGCTGAGTTCGTGTCGTGTTTTGAGGCTACCTCACATGGGGTGTGGTTGAAGAGTTTCATGTCAGGGCTTAGAATCATTGATTCCGTTTCTAGGCCATTAAGATTGTATTGTGACAACTCAGTTGCCGTTTTCATGGCTAAGAACAACAAAAGTGGTAGTCGAAGTAAGCACATCGACATTAAGTACTTAGCCATCAGAGAACATGTTAAGGAAAACAAAGTGGTCATTGAGCACGTTAGCACTGAGTTGATGATTGCCGATCCTTTAACTAAAGGCATGCCACCAAAGTATTTTAAGGATCATGTAGCTAGAATGGGACTTGGTTCCATGGTGTAAATATTCATTGTACGTACGTTTGTTATTTCAGTGAAACTCTTGTTCAATCGATATTTTCTCATTCAGTTTGTGCACATACATATTTATTTTGAAAAAATATTATTTAGTTTGGACCTTGAATAAACATTGAGTTTATTCATTAAGTTTTATGGGCTAGTATTTGAGAGACTAAATGTATTGTGATACATGGAAGATAATACTCGTTCTTAGAGGACCTATCGCCATGATTCATGCATTTTGTTTTTCGTTAAGATGAATGGTGGAAATTGTGGACCAAGTGGGAGAATGTTGGTTTATCTCAGTTAGTGGTCCACATTGAGGGAGTAACCGCCGGCAACCGCTCCATAACCGCCCACCACTCTTCCCACTTCATGATCATGGGAAAACCACCTACTACTCTTTGATGGAAAGAGCCTATAAATTGCAGCCCTTGGAGGTCCCTAAACTCACTCATTCTCATTCAGAAAATACACACCATCAAGTATAGAGAGAGTAAGAGTTTAGAAGACATCCAGTTCTTCTCCGTTCGTGAGTTCCGTCCCAGTGTTCGATTCCGATCGGCGCAATGGCTGGAGGTAACTTGATCATTTCTTCCGCTGCATTTACATAGCATGTTTTCTTGATGTTCTGAGCATGCTTGTAACGCCCATCCTTAATCTCGTTAAATATTTGACTTATTTGTTAAATTCTTGACTTGCTTGTCAAATTCTTGACTAGCATATTTATATGCTATTTTATTTGAGTTAATTATTTAATTACTTTAGAAAAATAAGGTGGTTAAATATCAAAGTTGAAAGTTTAGGGGCTTTTTGTCAAAGTTAGAACTTGAGGGGCCAAATTGCAATTCTTGGATAGTTACAAGTATATCTTGTGGGTTTGCTTCTCAGAAGCTTATTTTCCCCAAATTTCTCTACGCATACTCCTTCTGTTCTAAAGCTAGGTTTAGGATTCTTCCTATTCTCGACTCCTCGAGCTCAATTAACACCCTGTTCGTGATTCCGGTCCCGGATAAATATTCGTGGCGTTGAATAGAGCGTTCCAGGCCGATCAGAAATTTATTTGGGTAATTTTGATTTCGGATTAGGTAAGCTATTGACTCCCCCTTACTTGTAATAACATGCATATATGTTATTCCCGCTACTTGTTCTTGTTAAAATTGTGTTTTGAGCAATTTTTGTGATACTTGTAATTTTGGGACGAAGGGAGTATAAATATACTGCGTATGAAAGAAACTTGAAAAGTGTTTCAAATTGGTTAACCTCCTGGGTTTGTTAAAAGATTAGTAGGAAAGTTACTCCTATTCGTGAGACGGTAAAATAGTAACTTGATTTAAATATTATTAGAAAAATTGTACCATTATTTGTGGTACGGGGAAATGAATGGAAGTATCCCTAAATGTTTATATTAGTATATTAGAAAATTATACTTATACTTTTGGGACGGTGAAATATTGAAAGGGAGTAAAAGAAAATTATTCTATTACTTGTGGGACGGTGATAAATTAATAAAGTGTCCCTATAGAAGTGTAATTGTACCTTTTGTGGGTTGTTAAAAATGTTAGTAGAAGTTATTCCTACGCTTGGGACGGAGAATTCTAAGCCTGGGAAAGAATTTGAGTGTTGCTGAAAATCGCACCGAGCGCCCGCCTGGTTACCCACCAAGCGCCCGCCCTTTTCAACAGAAGTTTTGGGTTTCTAAAGTGCTAGAATAGGCGCCCGCCCGGTACCTTGTAGGCGCCCGCCCGGTCCCCTGTTTCAACCAAAGTGTTTTAAATCTAAATTAAATTGAAAGCTTATCCCTCCTAAGGCATATAGCCTTAAAATAAGATGTCCTACCAAGTGTTGTGACACCTTAGGGGTATCAAAAGTGAGTCTTGAACATGATTACTCATTAAATTAAAATGAGAACTTGAGTATAAAAGGAAGAACTCTTTTGTATGTCTTGAAAGTGCTATGAACAAGCACTTATGTGTTATACTTGTCTTGAAGCCAATGATTGTGCACCTTAGGGGCATTAAAACAATGACTTGAGCTTAAATATCCTATGTAGGGGATTATGAACTTGTAAGTATGAGTTGTATAGCTCATTTACTTAAATTGAACTCGAAGTATTCTTGGTCTAGGTTTAGGGTACTACCCTAGATGGCCTAGATGAGTGTTGTAGAACACTCTAGTACTGAAAAATAGTCCCTTTGTGAACAAATGAAATGTGGACTTGAATCATAATTAAATGATAACTTGGGTATAAGAGTAGTAACTCTTTTATGTGTCTTGAAGTAAATGTTTGAGTACTTTAGGGGCACCAACTAATGTCTTGAGCTTGAATGTTCGAAGAAAATGATTTGAAGATAATACGTGAAAGATGTATAATTCATCTTCCTAGCTTGAACTCGAAGTATAAGATGTTTAACTCTTGTACATGTTTAACCATCCAAAGAAATGGATTGAGAACTTGGATATAAGATGATAAAATCTTGTATATGTATTGAATGTCTTGAATGTCTTGAAGGTCCTGAATGTCTTGAATGTCTTGAATGTCTTAAGTTGAGACAGTAACTTGAAGTATAAGACAATAAAATCTTGTACATGACTTGAACATCCAAATAATTGGATTAAGACTTGAATATAAGATTATAAAATCTTGAACGTGCCTTGACACCAGTATATGTGTATGGTAATAAACTTGAAAGATCCTTGATGTGTATATGCAAATCTTGCATATAGTTACTTGATAGAATGTGGCTTCTTGTTTGATTGATACATGGTATGAATAACCAAAAGAGTTGGGATATGAAACAAGATAGAGAATGATTAACTCTACTACATACTTGAATTTGATACGTGTGTATTGTAAGTGTTATGAACAAACACTAAAGTGCTAGTGATTGGTTTAAATCGTGTATATACTCAGTGAAGTATATAAAGTATAAGAAGATATCTTGTCTTGAAATGGATTCCTAAAGAAAATAGGGACTAGTATAATATAAAGATAATTCATATAAGCATGAATACTACGATATAAGTTAATAAGAATAACTACAGAACACAATATGTGTGGAAAATGTATTCGATTACTAACGATACATATACGTGAGATATGACTGTGACTAGGTATGATGTGACCTATTCTTCTACGTATTTAGAGTCTAAGGTATTGGGATCTATTTTATAGTAAGGGTATCGTGATAGACACTTTAATGTGTTAAACGTGATATGAATATGTACGTGCAAACTTGGCATGTGACAAAGTGATATAGAATGATATACCCTACTACTTGTTTGAGGTCTGTTATTAATAGACTCTAACTTGGATTGACTGTGTTATATGGACACTCTATGTGCCATTGTTAGATTGATTTGTCTTCGCAATGATTGCGTACGTGTACTTATATTCTCATGAGCACATGATACATGATTACATGGTGCATATTTTCGTGAGCACATGATACATGATTACATGGTGCATAAAGACTGGTCCACTAGTATGGGACTTAGTTCTATTCTCGTAGTTCAAGTAAACATCTACTTGTGCATTCTTGTGTGAGTCCAGCTGGTTCTCCTTGCTTGTTCGGAAATATATAGGTTCACGCTTGTCGCGAGAGCTGGGGCTTAAGTGACAATCGGGTCCCTATATATTTGCGCTTGACCCCTTACTACCGGCCATAGTAAGGGCATAGCTTCCTTGGTTGGAGCAATAAGCCTGACTTAAGTGAATGTTAAACTCGTGAACACCTCGTGAATCTTGTTCTTAGGAATGACACTGGTTACCGGGTCTTCTTATATACTGCATAACAGTCTCTTGTTCTTGATCGTGGTTGTCCTCAGCTATACAAGCATCGACAACAATGGTATTCTTGGGAGGAATAAGGAAGGATTCAGGTAATGATACGTGATAGGACTATGTGCATCTTGGTGAGCTGGTCTAGCCTCTCACACTACTTGACTACTTGTTACCTGATCATATCTTGAGCTTGATTATCTGTTGAGTGGCTTAGTCTCTCCTATACTTGTTACTTGATGATACTTGATATATGATTACTTGAGTATCTACTTGAATTGCATGATAACATGTCATGTAGTTGCATGTTAATAGCTTACTGAGATTTATCTCACCCTTTATTTGTTTCCCCCCCCCAGGAAAGCAGGGGATAGTATGCAGTGAGGCTCGACATAGCTGGGAACGTACTCCGCAGGATGTTCTTGTTTGAGACTAGTGTCCTTTTACACTTTGGTAAGGACAATGTTGTATGAGTTGTTAAACTCAGGGCTTGTTTGGGGTAGACTTGTGTAGTACTTGTTGTCTCTAGACATCTCTTGATGCCAGATTATATGCTAGGCATGTCTTCCGATGTATGTAACCATGTTTGGTTTTAATTTTCTTGGTCTAGAAGTCGTTGTGAGCTATCTTAGCTCCTCACTCGTGAGTATATATATCATGTCAGGTTGTTTCTAACAGGTATTGTTCCTGTTTCCCGTTAGTTTCTTGTTTCTTGTTAGTTACGCGCACCAGGTTCGAGGTTCTATTAGGGGATCCCGGGACCTGGGGGCGTGTCAGTTTGGTATCAGAGCTATGGTTTAGCTCTAAGCCTGGATAGGGTCTATGGCCTAGGTTGGGTTAGTCTTGGGTGTGTTTTCGACGCCGAGTGCTTCGTTACTTGTTGTTATACCAGGCATATGACTGGTGTTGATAGTGTTGATCCAATTGGATTAGATGGTTTAAGAATCGAGAGCGCGAGTCTTTAAAAGACTTAGGCATATTTATCTTGTCTAGTGGACATTGTTTCGTGCTATATATGCATGCTTGACCTTATCTCGTGAATTGCGTGGAAGTGTATTCTCTAGTAAGAGACTACGTGTTGATATTGTTATTAGTAAGAGCTTGATAGAAGTGTGGGTGATAACACCCTATACGTTCTATGTTGACTTGGTCGTGTCACCGGTATGGGACATTGATGTGATACGTGTTATGACCTGGCTTTCTATGTGTTAGGCCATTCTTGTTTACCATAATAGATGGTAATTAATTCTATGCTAGTATGCTTGACTATTTTTATGAGCATGATATAATTATATATAATATTCATGTTCTGCATTGAAAGTCCAAAAAAGGGGTTTCGAGATTATACTGGGTATTTAACCTATGTGATTGACAGTGGAATTCCTACTGAGTAGTACATGTTATTTGATGAGAAACTTGGATTATCTTAAGTTGTTACAGTGCGAATACAGTGCTGACATCTGGATTAATGTTCTTGACCTCGATTGAGTTAAAAGAGTTGAAGATTCAACTTGAGAAATTTCTTGATAGAGGATATATCTATTTTGAAGTAACCATCTTTGTCGACCTATAAGTGGAAACAACCAAGGTACGCGTGTTCTTGAGATTTTCTTGATCTTGTTAGAGATTCATTAATGAATTTCGAAGGCAGCTCTACCGTTAATTATTTGACACCGAGAGCTACACCTTTTCGATGGATTGATAAACGTGAAGTCAATGTTTAATTATTAAAATGATGGATGACCATGACTTCAGTATTTGAGATTGCCTAGTGGATTTGACTAGTATTACAGTGATCTGGAGGATATGACCAGTTCTATTATTTTTAGTGGATATGTCAAGTTTCACCAATATAGTGGATTGACTAATCGAGTCTTATTGACTTTATGTGTTTCGATGTTATAATTGATACATCTTGATTGCATGAAATATTTGTGAGCATACGTGTAATGTTTATTTGTGAGTATACGTGTATAGTCTTGATGCTCTTGAGTTTTATTTGTTGATTATATATGTTATAATCTTGATCAGTAAAATTCGAGGACGAATTTTCTTTAATGTGGGGAGGATGTAACGCCCATCCTTAATCTCGTTAAATATTTGACTTATTTGTTAAATTCTTGACTTGCTTGTTAAATTCTTGACTAGCATATTTATATGCTATTTTATTTGAGTTAATTATTTAATTACTTTAGAAAAATAAGGTGGTTAAATGTCAAAGTTGAAAGTTTAGGGGCCTTTTTGTCAAAGTTAGAACTTGAGGGGCCAAATTGCAATTCTTGGATAGTTACAAGTATATCTTGTGGGTTTGCTTCTCAGAAGCTTATTTTCCCCAAATTTCTCTACGCATACTCCTTCTGTTCTAAAGCTAGGTTTAGGATTCTTCCTATTCTCGACTCCTCGAGCTCAATTAACACCCTGTTCGTGATTCCGGTCCCGGATAAATATTCGTGGCGTTGAATAGAGCGTTCCAGGCCGATCAGAAATTTATTTGGGTAATTTTGATTTCGGATTAGGTAAGCTATTGACTCCCCCTTACTTGTAATAACATGCATATATGTTATTCCCGCTACTTGTTCTTGTTAAAATTGTGTTTTGAGCAATTTTTGTGATACTTGTAATTTTGGGACGAAGGGAGTATAAATACACTGCGTATGAAAGAAACTTGAAAAGTGTTTCAAATTGGTTAACCTCCTGGGTTTGTTAAAAGATTAGTAGGAAAGTTACTCCTATTCGTGAGACGGTAAAATAGTAACTTGATTTAAATATTATTAGAAAAATTGTACCATTATTTGTGGTACGGGGAAATGAATGGAAGTATCCCTAAATGTTTATATTAGTATATTAGAAAATTATACTTATACTTTTGGGACGGTGAAATATTGAAAGGGAGTAAAAGAAAATTATTCTATTACTTGTGGGACAGTGATAAATTAATAAAGTGTCCCTATAGAAGTGTAATTGTACCTTTTGTGGGTTGTTAAAAATGTTAGTAGAAGTTACTCCTACGCTTGGGACGGAGAATTCTAAGCCTGGGAAAGAATTTGAGTGTTGCTGAAAATCGCACCGAGCGCCCGCCTGGTTACCCACCAAGCGCCCGCCCTTTTCAACAGAAGTTTTGGGTTTCTAAAGTGCTAGAACAGGCGCCCGCCCGGTACCTTGTAGGCGCCCGCCCGGTCCCCTGTTTCAACCAAAGTGTTTTAAATCTAACTTAAATTGAAAGCTTATCCCTCCTAAGGCATATAGTGTCGCGCCCCAGACCCGTGGCCCTACTTGGCCCCACGCTCGGGACACGATTGGAAGACGTTATAAAACACCTTTAGAAAATTTTTCGAAATATACTTTCATAAAGTTTAACAAATTCACACTTGAAGTTCAAAGACTTCCACTGACTTTCAAATAAACTTTCACAAACGAAACTATTTAGCCCGAAGTCTTACAAACCTTTATACAAATGTACTCATACCAACATTATCCAAAATATAGGTGTTACAAGACGATGAAGTCAAGGAAACTCTACCCAAAAGGTTATACATTTATGTAATGTAACCTTGACAAAACAAAACCCAACTCTTACCACTTTCAACGTCCTCCCGTGCCAAAGTGTCCTATCCCCCGGACTTGCTTTTATCTAAAACAGTAAACAAATAAGGGGTGAGAATGAATCTCAGTAAGCTACTAAAATGCAACTACGTTACATGCTGATATGATAATCATAAAGAAACAATATCAACAAATAATCATATAGCATATAGCACATAACATGAGAGGCTCCCTATCGCCAACCGTCCCATACCGGTTGGAAATAACGACCAACTCATCATACAACACATAGTATAGGAGTAAACACTCCTACGAGAATACCAAGCCAAGGTTTACCGAAGTAACATAACCATCTGAGAATACCATCTAAGAAAACCAGTTGAGAAAACCATCTGAGCAGCATAAATAGCTGAAGCCGGGATCCCGAAAACCAAACCATAACCAATAGAACCAAAGTAACAACGGGGCAGCATCAATAGCTGAAGCAGGTTCCGGAACCATATAACACAAAAACAACAATAGCGGGAGAAAATGACACAAAGTCATACCCCTAAATGCTCACCCAAGGGAGCGAGTTCATCCCATCCAAGGCCAATCTGGACTGAGGAAATAGGTCCAGTGGAAAAGCCTTATAGTGCACTTAACTGATGCCACTACAATGCCTTCCACCTCCACTCGATAACATCCCAAACCTGGGAAATAGGACCAGTGGAAAAGCCTTATAGTGAACTTGGCTAGTGTGCCACTATAATGCTTTCCACCTCCACTCGATAACACACAAAACCAGCTGGACTTTCAACAAAGAGCACAGTAATAAATACTTGCTAAAACAACAACCAGGGCATGATTCCATAGAAGGAAACCACACAAGCTCATCATAGAGAAGTAAACACGTTTTCACAATAATGTGCACAATCTTGACATTAAGTCACCACACAATCCATCTACACAATCACATTAAGTCAAACCCGATCACAAAGGACCACTTCTATCATTTTGATACCTCGTAACAATTATCTAGGCATCCTAGGACATCGCCTAAGACCTAGCCCAATACTTAACGAAAAACAAACAAGTTGTTAAAACTCAGACTGCTCGGCCGCTCTACTTACTTGACTCGACCGAGCGGATCGGTCGAGTCCTTTACTTTGATCGGCCGCTCTCCTAGAACTCAACATTCGACAATAAGGGGATCGGCCGCTCTAATTTACTGACTCGGCCGCTCCACTGCAGAATGGCCAATTCCCAGGAAAAATCTAACAAAGTTCACTTTCATTACCAAGTTGTTACCCAATCCTAAAGCACAACAACATCATTATAACTTCACAACACTACCATACCAACCTCATCTAGCATATACCCATAATAATAAAAGTTATTACTACTCCATCCGTCCCAAATTTACAAGTATAATAAAAGTTATTACTACTCCCTCCGTCCCAAATTTACAAGTATAATAAAAGTTATTACTACTCCCTCCGTCCCAAATTTACAAGTATAATAAAAGTTAATCCAAATCACAAAATACCAATCACAAGTATAAGTATAATTTTTCTAACATACTAATATACTCACTTATACTTTCATTCATTTCCCCGTCCCACGAATAATAATATAATTTTTATAATATACTTATTTAACATTAATCAAGTTAATATTTTACCGTCCCACGAGTAGGAGTATAATCTTTACTATCATTCTAACAATACCCAGGCACACAAACATGTTCAATTAGCATACTTTCATTCAACCCAAGGTATATTTCCAGTATACGTATACTCCATTTGTCCCAAATAAACAAGTATCACAAATAAATACTTTTCACAATAATTTCACCACATATCACACCTATAGCAAATATATGACTATTTTACTATTTAAGGGGAATTAGTAACTTACTTGTTACGAAAATAACATTAAAGAAATTAAACTTTGATCGGCTACAAATGATCTACTCTACTCCCAGAACATTTTGGTGAAGTCGGATTGTGGAACGAAGGTCGGAATTGAAAGTTATGGCTCGATCCTCTTTTATTCGGTCTAAACCCTCTCGTCTCTCGCATTGTAAATATGGCGGTGTAGTTGGAGTATGAGGAAGAGCTGATCTCTATCTTTCCTTTATATTACCAAGTTAATAATTTAAAATGAAAGAATCACCAATTATGATCCTAGTAAACTCTAATAGACCAATAGAATTTTAGGCTAAGTCAATTTTTACAATTGTTGGTCAAAACATGTAGGCTATTAATTATTCTTATAAAAATGAGTAGGAAATGGGTAACTAAAGTTTTCCCCCTAAAGCCCTTCAATTATCTTTATACCTTTAAAGTCCTTGAGTTTAAATTTCCTTAAAGGTCCTTAAAGTTCAACTAACATCAAATAACTCCCTTTAACCATTATTACACCCAACCAAATAAATAGCACATTTAATCAGACAATATGTGCAAGTCATAAAATATGATGCAACACATAAAATGCACATATAAGTTCAAATTAAAATCCCCAAAAATATAAAATAAATATGGACGGGTTTTGGGGTCGTTACAATCACTCCCCCTTAAAGAAAATTCGTCCCGAATTTTAGGGTAACTTACCAAAAAATCAAACAACCAAAGATATTTCCTTTCAATTTCCTCCCAAAGTTCCCAAGTTGACTTTTCAACATTACGATTCCTTCAAGATTAAAAGAGAAATCTTTAGATTTCTATCCTCGATTTTATCCACTAATTTTCTCAACTTGGGGTCATCCTTCTGAACATCGTTTATCTATTGAATTAAAGTTGGTAATACTCTATTATTCGCAAACATACTCCATGTCTCAATTCATAAGGACACCAATCTCGAGCATCTTCCATTCTCGGACCATCCTCGAAACTATATAAGATTTCTGACTAATAATATCTGCGACCACGTTTGCCTTGCCCAGATGATAAGAGATGGTACAATCATAGTCCTTCACAAGCTCCATCCATCTATACTATCGGTCGTGCAACTCTTTCTAGGATATCTCAACCTTTATGATTTGTAAAAAATCTCAAACATTGTTCCATAAAGATAATGTTTCCACTTATGTAACGCAAAAACAATCGCAACAAGTTCCATGTCATGGGTCGGATAGTTCTGTTCACAAGAAGTTGACTTCCTCGAAGCATCACTGTAAATAACTAAATCATCATTCCCATTAGGTAACGCAAGAATAAGTACAATGGTCAATCTCTTTTTCAATTTCTCAAAACTGACTTGACATTTTTCATCTCACATATATGGTACATTCTTTTAAGTCCACTGAGTGAATGGTGTAGCAATCTTGGAAAACCCCTCAATAAATCTTCGATAATACTCCTCTAAACCCAGAAAATTTCGCAAATAACTGCTTCCATCGGAGTCCAGACAAAACCATTCGCAAATATTGTTCATGTTCCTCTCGAGATTTAGAATAAACAAGGATGTCACCGATAAAGACAACCACAAAGGTATCAAGATAAGGTTTGAAAACCCGATTCATCATATCCATAAGAACAACGGGAGCATTAGTTAACCCGAAAGGCATAACAAGAAACTCATATTGACCATACCTTCTACGAAAAGCAGTCTTAGGAATGTCTTCAGAATGAATCTGCAACTGATGATAACCACTCCTCAATTCAAGCTTCGAAAAGACAACAGACCCTTGAAGTTGATCAAATAAATCATCAATATGAGGCAAAGGATATTTGTTCTTTACAGTCACCTGATTCAACTCTCTATAGTCGATGCATAGTCTCAAGGACCATCTTTCCTCTTTACAAACAACACAGAAGCTCCCTACGGTGATACACTGGGTCGGATAAAACCATTATCAAGTAACTCTTGCAATTGAACTTTCAACTTTTTCAATTCAAATGGAGCCATTCTGTAAGGTGATTCAGATATCGGAGTTGTACCTGGAAGTAAGTCAATACAGAACTCGATTTCTCTATCGGGAGGCATAGAATACTCAGTTGAAAATATATCAGGAAACTCTTTAACAATATGCACATCCTCTATTTCAGAAACCCTTTTTAATAATATCGAGAACACCGGCCAAGAATCCCACACAACCACGGTGTAACAATTTTCTAGATTTCACATAAGAAATAATACGAATCCCCCTACCCAAAGGAGCATCCTCAAAAATAAATTCAGGCACATCAGTAATAGAGAATGTGACAACCCTTTTATAATAATCAACTGAAGCATGGTAATTATTTACCCAATCCATTCCCAAGATAATATCAAAATCTTGAAATGGCAAAACAACTAAATCAGCAAATAAAATATGCTCCCAAATATGCACATCACAAGTACGCAACACACTATCAGTTGCCAAACACTCCCCTATAGGAGTGGACACCTCTAACACATAAGGTAGAGACTCGGGAGACAAATGTAACTGAGGTGCAAAAATGCACAGACACATATAAATGCAATGAGCCGGGGTCTATAAGTGCACGTGCCCTCAAACTAGACATAAAAATTATACCTCCTATCACGGCAGAAGAATCTGAAACCTGCTGTTGATTAATAACAAAAACACGACCCTGCACTTTAGGCTTTCCCGAAGCATTCCTCGAAAAATGATCAAACTGACCACAATTCAAGCACTTACCCAACTTCTTCTAACACCTTTCTTCAGAATACCCTTCTTTCTGACAATAATTACATATCCTTCTACTTTGATTTCCCGAGGTGTTACATTAATTGTTGGCAATTGATTGCTCCTAAGGTTGTTCTCTGTTTTGTAATGATATTCCCTGACCTCCTCGATTGTCACCGTACTGTGGTTGAGGTCTTCCTTGCCTTGAAGGCCTTGACTGATCTCTTTCTGTCCCAACCATTTTCAATAAGTACCTGCATAAGACTCTCAACGTTACTCACTCTATACTCTACTACCCTCCTAGGTCATTTAGTCATTCTAGACCATCTACAACCTAGCTCTGATACCAACTGTCGCGCCCCAGACCCGTGGCCCTACTTGGCCCCACGCTCGGGACACGATTGGAAGACGTTATAAAACACCTTTAGAAAATTTTTCGAAATATACTTTCATAAAGTTTAACAAATCCACACTTGAAGTTCAAAGACTTCCACTGACTTTCAAACAAACTTTCACAAACGAAACTATTTAGCCCGAAGTCTTACAAACCTTTATACAAATGTACTCACACCAACATTATCCAAAATATAGGTGTTACAAGACGATGAAGTCAAGGAAACTCTACCCAAAAGGTTATACATTTATGTAATGTAACCTTGACAAAACAAAACCCAACTCTTACCACTTTCAACGTCCTCCCGTGCCAAAGTGTCCTATCCCCTGGACTTGCTTTTATCTAAAACAGTAAACAAATAAGGGGTGAGAATGAATCTCAGTAAGCTACTAAAATGCAACTACGTTACATGCTGATATGATAATCATAAAGAAACAATATCAACAAATAATCATATAGCATATAGCACATAACATGAGAGGCTCCCTATCGCCAACCGTCCCATACCGGTTGGAAATAACGACCAACTCATCATACAACACATAGTATAGGAGTAAACACTCCTACGAGAATACCAAGCCAAGGTTTACCGAAGTAACATAACCATCTGAGAATACCATCTAAGAAAACCAGTTGAGAAAACCATCTGAGCAGCATAAATAGCTGAAGCCAGGATCCCGAAAACCAAACCATAACCAATAGAACCAAAGTAACAACGGGGCAGCATCAATAGCTGAAGCAGGTTCCGGAACCATATAACACAAAAACAACAATAGCGGGAGAAAATGACACAAAGTCATACCCCTAAATGCTCACCCAAGGGAGCGAGTTCATCCCATCCAAGGCCAATCTGGACTGAGGAAATAGGTCCAGTGGAAAAGCCTTATAGTGCACTTAACTGATGCCACTACAATGCCTTCCACCTCCACTCGATAACATCCCAAACCTGGGAAATAGGACCAGTGGAAAAGCCTTATAGTGAACTTGGCTAGTGTGCCACTATAATGCTTTCCACCTCCACTCGATAACACACAAAACCAGCTGGACTTTCAACAAAGAGCACAGTAATAAATACTTGCTAAAACAACAACCAGGGCATGATTCCATAGAAGGAAACCACACAAGCTCATCATAGAGAAGTAAACACGTTTTCACAATAATGTGCACAATCTTGACATTAAGTCACCACACAATCCATCTACACAATCACATTAAGTCAAACCCGATCACAAAGGACCACTTCTATCATTTTGATACCTCGTAACAATTATCTAGGCATCCTAGGACATCGCCTAAGACCTAGCCCAATACTTAACGAAAAACAAACAAGTTGTTAAAACTCAGACTGCTCGGCCGCTCTACTTACTTGACTCGACCGAGCGGATCGGTCGAGTCCTTTACTTTGATCGGCCGCTCTCCTAGAACTCAACATTCGACAATAAGGGGATCGGCCGCTCTAATTTACTGACTCGGCCGCTCCACTGCAGAATGGCCAATTCCAGGAAAAATCTAACAAAGTTCACTTTCATTACCAAGTTGTTACCCAATCCTAAAGCACAACAACATCATTATAACTTCACAACACTACCATACCAACCTCATCTAGCATATACCCATAATAATAAAAGTTATTACTACTCCATCCGTCCCAAATTTACAAGTATAATAAAAGTTATTACTACTCCCTCCGTCCCAAATTTACAAGTATAATAAAAGTTATTACTACTCCATCCGTCCCAAATTTACAAGTATAATAAAAGTTATTACTACTCCCTCCGTCCCAAATTTACAAGTATAATAAAAGTTAATCCAAATCACAAAATACCAATCACAAGTATAAGTATAATTTTTCTAACATACTAATATACTCACTTATACTTTCATTCATTTCCCCGTCCCACGAATAATAATATAATTTTTATAGTATACTTATTTAACATTTAATCAAGTTAATATTTTACCGTCCCACGAGTAGGAGTATAATCTTTACTATCATTCTAACAATACCCAGGCACACAAACATGTTCAATTAGCATACTTTCATTCAACCCAAGGTATATTTCCAGTATACGTATACTCCCTTTGTCCCAAATAAACAAGTATCACAAATAAATACTTTTCACAATAATTTCACCACATATCACACCTATAGCAAATATATGACTATTTTACTATTTAAGGGGAATTAGTAACTTACTTGTTACGAAAATAACATTAAAGAAATTAAACTTTGATCGGCTACAAATGATCTACTCTACTCCCAGAACATTTTGGTGAAGTCGGATTGTGGAACGAAGGTCGGAATTGAAAGTTATGGCTCGATCCTCTTTTATTCGGTCTAAACCCTCTCGTCTCTCGCATTGTAAATATGGCGGTGTAGTTGGAGTATGAGGAAGAGCTGATCTCTATCTTTCCTTTATATTACCAAGTTAATAATTTAAAATGAAAGAATCACCAATTATGATCCTAGTAAACTCTAATAGACCAATAGAATTTTAGGCTAAGTCAATTTTTACAATTGTTGGTCAAAACATGTAGGCTATTAATTATTCTTATAAAAATGAGTAGGAAATGGGTAACTAAAGTTTTCCCCGTAAAGCCCTTCAATTATCTTTATACCTTTAAAGTCCTTGAGTTTAAATTTCCTTAAAGGTCCTTAAAGTTCAACTAACATCAAATAACTCCCTTTAACCATTATTACACCCAACCAAATAAATAGCACATTTAATCAGACAATATGTGCAAGTCATAAAATATGATGCAACACATAAAATGCACATATAAGTTCAAATTAAAATCCCCAAAAATATAAAATAAATATGGACGGGTTTTGGGGTCGTTACATATAGCCTTAAGATAAGATGTCCTAGCAAGTGTTGTGACACCTTAGGGGTATCAAAAGTGAGTCTTGAACATGATTACTCATTAAATTAAAATGAGAACTTGAGTATAAAAGGAAGAACTCTTTTGTATGTCTTGAAAGTGCTATGAACAAGCACTTATGTGTTATACTTGTCTTGAAGCCAATGATTGTGCACCTTAGGGGCATTAAAACAATGGCTTGAGCTTGAATATCCTATGTAGGGGATTATGAACTTGTAAGTATGAGTTGTATAGCTCATTTACTTAAATTGAACTCGAAGTATTCTTGGTCTAGGTTTAGGGTACTACCCTAGATAGCCTAGATGAGTGTTGTAGAACACTCTAGTACTGAAAAATAGTCCCTTTGTGAACAAATGAAATGTGGACTTGAATCATAATTAAATGATAACTTGGGTATAAGAGTAGTAACTCTTTTATGTGTCTTGAAGTAAATGTTTGAGTACTTTAGGGGCACCAACTAATGTCTTGAGCTTGAATGTTCGAAGAAAAGGATTTGAAGATAATACGTGAAAGATGTATAATTCATCTTCCTAGCTTGAACTCGAAGTATAAGATGTTTAACTCTTGTACATGTTTAACCATCCAAAGAAATGGATTGAGAACTTGGATATAAGATGATAAAATCTTGTATATGTATTGAATGTCTTGAATGTCTTGAAGGTCCTGAATGTCTTGAATGTCTTGAATGTCTTAAGTTGAGACAGTAACTTGAAGTATAAGACAATAAAATCTTGTACATGACTTGAACATCCAAATAATTGGATTAAGACTTGAATATAAGATTATAAAATCTTGAACGTGCCTTGACACCAGTATATGTGTATGGTAATAAACTTGAAAGATCCTTGATGTGTATATGCAAATCTTGCATATAGTTACTTGATAGAATGTGGCTTCTTGATTGATTGATACATGGTATGAATAACCAAAAGAGTTGGGATATGAAACTAGATAGAGAATGATTAACTCTACTACATACTTGAATTTGATACGTGTGTATTGTAAGTGTTATGAACAAACACTAAAGTGCTAGTGATTGGTTTAAATCGTGTATATACTCAGTGAAGTATATAAAGTATAAGAAGATATCTTGTCTTGAAATGGGTTCCTAAAGAAATAGGGACTAGTATAATATTAAGATAATTCATATAAGCATGAATACTACGATATAAGTTAATAAGAATAACTACAGAACACAATATGTGTGGAAAATGTATTCGATTACTAACGATACATATACGTGAGATATGACTGTGACTAGGTATGATGTGACCTATTCTTCTACGTATTTAGAGTCTAAGGTATTGGGCTCTATTTGATAGTAAGGGTATCGTGATAGACACTTTAATGTGTTAAACGTGATATGAATATGTACGTGCAAACTTGGCATGTGACAAAGTGATATAGAATGATATACCCTACTACTTGTTTGAGGTCTGTTATTAATAGACTCTAACTTGGATTGACTGTGTTATATGGACACTCTATGTGCCATTGTTAGATTGATTTGTCTTCGCAATGATTGCGTACGTGTACTTATATTCTCATGAGCACATGATACATGATTACATGGTGCATATTTTCGTGAGCACATGATACATGATTACATGGTGCATAAAGACTGGTCCACTAGTATGGGACTTAGTTCTATTCTCGTAGTTCAAGTAAACATCTACTTGTGCATTCTTGTGTGAGTCCAGCTGGTTCTCCTTGCTTGTTCGGAAATATATAGGTTCACGCTTGTCGCGAGAGCTGGGGCTTAAGTGACAATCGGGTCCCTATATATTTGCTCTTGACCCCTTACTATCGGCCATAGTAAGGGCATAGCTTCCTTGGTTGGAGCAATAAGCCTGACTTAAGTGAATGCTAAACTCGTGAACACCTCGTGAATCTTGTTCTTGGGAATGACACTGGTTACCGGGTCTTCTTATATACTGCATAACAGTCTCTTGTTCTTGATCGTGGTTGTCCTCAGCTATACAAGCATCGACAACAATGGTATTCTTGGGAGGAATAAGGAAGGATTCAGGTAATGATACGTGATAGGACTATGTGCATCTTGGTGAGCTGGTCTAGCCTATCACACTACTTGACTACTTGTTACCTGATCATATCTTGAGCTTGATTATCTGTTGAGTGGCTTAGTCTCTCCTATACTTGTTACTTGATGATACTTGATATATGATTACTTGAGTATCTACTTGAATTGCATGATAACATGTCATGTAGTTGCATGTTAATATCTTACTGAGATTTATCTCACCCTTTATTTGTTTCCCCCCCCCCCCCCAGGAAAGCAGGGGATAGTACGCAGTGAGGCTAGACATAGCTGGGAACGTACTCCGCAGGATGTTCTTGTTTGAGACTAGTGTCCTTTTACACTTTGGTAAGGACAATGTTGTATGAGTTGTTAAACTCAAGGCTTGTTTGGGGGTAGACTTGTGTAGTACTTGTTGTCTCTAGACATCTCTTGATGCCAGATTATATGCTAGGCATGTCTTCCGCTGTATGTAACCATGTTTGGTTTTAATTTTCTTGGTCTAGAAGTCGTTGTGAGCTATCTTAGCTCCTCACTCGTGAGTATATATATCATGTCAGGTTGTTTCTAACAGGTATTGTTCCTGTTTCCCGTTAGTTTCTTGTTTCTTGTTAGTTACGCGCACCAAGTTCGAGGTTCTATTAGGGGATCCGGGGACCTGGGGGCGTGTCAATGCTATTGTGATTAATTTACAACATCTCTACCTACTACGGAAGACTAAAATCTGTATGGAGTGAATTACAGAATCTCCGACCTCTACCAACTTGCACTTGCGTAGCAGCGAAGAAGATGCATGAGATGCGGGAGGAAGAAAAGGTTTTTTATTTTTTGATGGGCCTAGATGATACACACAAGACTGTTCGGTCACAAATCCTAAGCCTTGAGCCTTTACCTGGACTTTGAAAAGCTTATGCTATGGCAGCCCAAGATGAAAAACTACAGAGCATTGCTATTTCCCGTGCTATCACCATTGAAGCCACAACCTTGCTAGCAAAAGGTCCATTAAACCGAGAGCAGCCTGATCGTCGAAGAGCAGAAAGAAGAGAGGGGCATCATCAATGTACAAACTGTGGACGAACAAACCACTCGACGGAAACCTGTTTTGAACTAATTGGGTATCCTCCAGGATGGCGCAAGACCAAACAGCGAGGCGGCGATCAGCAGCGACATCAACCTAACTATGGATTCTCACTGCCAGTTGCTGCCACAATTGATACAAATGCTAGATCAACATCTGTTGCTGATGATACAGCCTTTCCAAATCTCACGGCAACACAAGTAAAACAGCTACTAGACTTCTTGGGGCATCAGTCTGGACCATCTGTGAACATGGCTACTCAAAATAATCGCACCGATAAGAAAGAATCATGGATAATTGATACTGGGGCCACAAATCATATAGCTTGCAATACAGAAATCATGGCTGATATCCACATGAATCCAATTGTTCCTCCGGTTCAAATTCCGAATGGAGAACATGTTCCTGTTCGTGCCTTGGTTCAAGTGAATCTTGGACCCAATTTGAGCCTCAAACAAGTTTTGGGAGTTCTAGATTTTTGCTTTAATTTGCTTTCAGTTAGTAAATTAACTCGAGATCTTAACTGTGTTCTAATTTTTGGGCCGGAATTTTGTGTTATACAGGACTTACCCTCGAGGAAGCCGATTGGAGTGGGTAAAGTGCGGAATGGCCTTTATTGTTTGGAACCAACAGAGGTGGGCAAGGTACTTTTAGCAAACGGGCATGCTACTGCTAATCTATGGCATAAACGTTTGGGGCATCTTCCAATGAACCGAGTTCCATTTGTTCCTAATTTACCTGATATGGTTAATTCTTCAAAACCTTTCTTTTGTGATGCATGTTGTAGGGCAAGACAGACTAGGATGCCTTTTCCAATTCGTATGAATAAAACTTTGAGCATTTTTTATTTGGTGCATTGTGACATTTGGGGTTCCTATCGCACTCCATCTAATTCCGGTGCACATTATTTTTTAACTGTTGTGGATGATCATAGTCGTGCAACTTGGACATTTCTCATGAAGCACAAATCAGAGACACGGAAATATCTTTTTGATGTTCTTTAATTGGGTTCAAACACAGTTCAACAAGAAAATTAAAATTTTTCGAACAGATAATGGTCTAGAATTCAGTCATTTAGATTTGTTGAACTATTATTTTGATCATGGGATGGATAGACAGACAAGTTGCACCGACAACCACAACAAAATGGAGTGGTAGAGAGAAAGCATAGGCATCTATTAGAAGTTGCCAGGGCTTTACGTTTTTAGGCCAATTTACCGATCAAGTTTTGGGGCGAATGTGTACTAACAGCGGCCTACCTTATCAATCGCACTCCACTCTCCGTTTTGCAAAATAAAACACCATATGAGATCTTGTTTGGAAAAACACCTAGTTACAATCATTTACGTACTTTTGGTTGTCTTTGCTATGGTCATGTTAATAGAAATCCCCATGATAAGTTTGCACCTCGAAGTAAGCTAGGAATTTTTGTGGGTTATCCTTATGGACAGAAAGGTTACCGCATTTACGATTTGGAAAGTCATAATATCTACTCTTCTCGGGACGTACAATTTTTTGAGGAATTTTTCCCATTTGCTAATGGCATTACTAGTGCAGCTGACTTGCAGGCCAAAATAAATTCCTTTAGCTCATTGTATGAAGATGGAAAAGGTAACCAGATTACATCCCAATACAATCAGCATCTTAGTTTATTTGAGGAGCATACGCATAGGCAGGAATCTCATGTTGGGTCTTCAACCATTGACCCAAACAAGCATTTGAACCCTTCACCAGATATTTCTCCCACATCAAGAGAATCTACAAATTCAGAACAATCAGTTATTCCTGCCGAGTCTGAAAATAATGAGACATCGTCACCTATTGTTTCAGTAAATCATGAGCAGCCTGTCACTGTTGAAGCTTCTGTTGTGCCTACTACACGAGTTCGAAAATTGCCAGGGCATTTATCAGGTTATGATTACACCTTGCCACCTTCCTTGCTTCCCACGTCCATGGCCGCGCACTCCCCATCTCCTTCGGCTAACTCAACGGTATACCCTTTATCTCACAATATTTCATATTCCAAATTTTCTAGAACTTATAATGCTTTTTTAGCGGCCATCTCTTCCCAAGATGAGCCCACGACATTTTCACAGGCTGTCAAATGTGCTCATTGGTGTGATGCTATGGCGAAAGAGATTTCTGCTTTAGAAACTAATAAAACATGGTCCTTAGTACCATTACCTCATGGGAAGCGGACAATTGATTCTAAATGGGTCTACAAAGTCAAGTTTAATCCCGATGGTAGTGTCGAGCGATATAAATCTCGTCTTGTAGCCAAGGGATTCACCCAAGTCGAAGGAGTCGACTTTCATGAGACGTTTGCCCCAGTCGCCAAATTAGTCACTGTGCGATGTCTACTTGCCATTGCTTTAGTTCGAAATTGGCAACTTCATCAGTTGGATGTCAACAACGCATTTCTGCACGGGGACCTCGATGAAGAAGTATATATGAAGATACCTCAAGGATTTACCAAGCAAGGGGAGCAGTGTGTTTGTCGACTACATAAGTCTCTTTATGGGCTTCGACAAGCCTCACGCAATGGTATAAAAAATTTACCCAATCATTACTTGATGTTGGATTTACTTTATCACATTCTGATCACTCTTTATTTATTCTTTCACGAGCGGACTCGTTCGTAGCGGTGCTTATTTATGTTGATGATGTAGTTATTACTGGAAATGACACCGCAAAAATATCTTGGCTCAAACAGTATTTGGATACTAAGTTTCGGATCAAGGATCTTGGTAAACTCAAGTATTTTCTGGGTCTTGAAGTTGCGCGATCCCCTGCTGGTATTATTTTAAGTCAACGTAAATATGTACTCGATATCTTGGCTGAATGTGGCCTCACCGGGTGTAAGCCATCAGCATCTCCACTAGACCCGCAACACAAGTTGGATCTTCATACTGGTGAACTCTGCAGTGATCCAGGCTCCTATCGATGATTAGTTGGACGCCTACTTTATCTCACTATCACTCGACCCGACATCAGTCATGCGGTACAGATCTTGAGTCAGTTTATGCATCAACCGCGCCAACCACATTATAAAGCAGCCATTCGAGATCTTCGTTATCTTAAGTCAGCTCCTGGGCAAGGCATATACTTTCCATCCGACAACCTTTTATCATTGCGAGGTTATTGCGATTCTGATTGGGCTGGTTGCCCAGACACACGGAGGTCGACGACAGGTTATATGGTGTTTCTTGGCTCATCTCCGATTTCTTGGAGATCTAAAAAGCAGTCAGTCGTTTCCCGCTCTACTGCTGAGGCTGAATATCGAGCTATGGCAATGACTGCAAGTGAAATTGTTTGGTTACATCGATTGCTTGCTGAATTAGGTGTTCATCATGCTGATCCTATTCCACTATTTTGTGACAATCAGGCCGCGCTTCACATTGCAGCTAATCCCGTGTTCCACGAACGTACCAAGAATATTGAGATCGATTGTCACTTCGTTCGGCAACACATATAGTCCAAGTTCCTGGCACCACAATCCATTTCCTCCAAGCTTCATCTTGCCGACATATTCACCAAGGCTCTTGGGCGAGATAGATTCCAGTTCCTGTTGCGCAAGTTTGGCATTTCAACCATCCATGCTCCAACTTGAGGGGGGAGTAAAGAGATATTCCAGCACATGTGTAAAATGTAAAATTGGTAGGATCTCATTTACGTGATATTAGGCTAATGTATAGGACCTAAAATTGCCTAGTTATTTCTAGAAATGATATGATTGTAGGTGTATATAATATCAGCCTATTGATTCAATGAAATAAACAAGGTGAATGTTTTTCTCAGTCTTATGATATTAACGTTTTTCTCATTCTGTATGGTATCAAGAGCTTGTCTCACAGAGTAAACCCTTTCCTACTTTTTCTTAGCCATGACTAAAGATAATTCAAGCAGTGGTATAGAGACTTTAGTGCATGTTACAAGCAAAGCACTGGACACCAAGTCTCCATTTTATGTGTAATAAGTGATTTAATGGTTCACAGTTATTGAGATGACATCAAATAATATTATCTAAACATGTGAACGGTTAGATTACTAAAGAGATATTCCAGCACATGTGTAAAATGTAAAATTGGTAGGATCTCATTTACGTGATATTAGGCTAATATATAGGATCTAAATTGCCTAGTTATTTCTAGAAATGATATGATTGTAGGTGTATATAATATCAGCCTATTGATTCAATGAAATAAACAAGGTGAATGTTTTTCTCACTCTTATGATATCAACGTTTTTCTCATTCTTTAATTACGAGTGTGATGCAGTATGAGTATAAAGTTGATCAAGCAATGAATTATGGAAGCAGAATGTGTTCAGCAACAATGAAGATTAATATTGTAATATATTTAAACTTTTATTTTTATTATTAGTATCCTTTTTATTAGTATTTTCGGAATTAATATTCCTAGTAGAATTATAGGTGGTTTTAGAATAGATTTTGAGTCAATTTACTAGTTTTTGAGTCCTAATATGTTACCTTATAGGTTAGGCTTTATTTTAGGAGGTTATTTCTTTATTCCCAAGTTTTATAGGCACTATAAAATAGGTCTAAATGTGTAATCCGAAAATTAGACTTTGATTATTGAATATTGAAAAGAGTAAATTTGCCGAAGAGCAATTTATCCAGGGTTCGTAACCCATTGTATCTTGCATTTGGAGAAAGCTTGCATTTGGAGAAGCCACATCAACAATATACAAATAAGTGACTTTTCATTTTTTTTTTTCATTAGCTAATACTATTAACTAATAATAATAGTTACTATAAAGAGTAACTATAATAGTTAACTATTATAGTAATTATTACTATTATTAGTAATAGTTAACTATAATAGTTAACCATTATAGTTAACTATTACTCTTATTAGTAATAGTTACTATTATAGTTAACTATTACTATTGTTAGTAATAGCTATTATAATAGTTACCTTATGTAGTAACTAATATTATTAGCTAATGGTATTAAGCAAATAACAATTAACTATTAATAGTTGCTCCCTCCGTCCCACTATAAGGTTCTTATTTTGACTTTACACGAAAATTAAGAAAAAATAAATGTTGTGAGTATGAAAAGTAAAGTAAGAGAAAGAAAGTAGGTAGTGAATTTTTGTTATGAGAATAACAAGTGGATCACAGTTTCTATTTTAGGTAATAAAGTAAAGTAAGAACTTTAAATTGTGACAAACTAAAAAGGATAGTAAGAACCTTAAATCGGACAGAGGGAGTATTTGTTATTGTAGTCAATATTTACAATTAACTATTATAATTAATTATTAAATAAATTAAAAACTACTTTAATAGTTTTAGTTATCATAATAGTATTAGTTAAGCATTATACAATATGTGTTAAAAAGTACTCACTTATTCCGAGAGTAAGAGTCTTACTTTCTATTTTGGTACGTCCCAGAGTAAGAGTCTCTTTCCTTAAATGACAAATGATCGGAAAGAATGAATAGTGATTTGGACAATTTTATCCTTCTAATGCTTCTATAATTACAAAAAGACCAAACTTACTTACTTTTTTTGTTCACTTACACTATGAGTAGTGTTTTGGACAATTATACACTCAACCCACTTGCAATGTTTACCCATTTTCTATTGTTTCTTTAATAAGTGTCCGCAAACAAGGTAAGACTCTTATTCTAGAACAGAGGGATTATTAATTAATCATAATAGTTACTATATATGTTAATTTTTACTTTTAATATTAATAATTAATCATAATAGATATTATATATGTTAATAATTATAATTAATAGTATTAATTAATTATAAAAGTCTGTAGTTATTATATAAATTAATTATTACTATTAATAGTATAAGTTTGTTTTTGAGACGAAAAAATATTTTTTAAGATATATTAAAATTATTATTTTACTAACACAAGATGTACATTATAAACTTTTATATTTACTAATTATAATGTGTATATATTATAAAATTATTTATTAGATAATAGCTAATATTATTCAATCAAACGTCTGTAAAACTTAAAGTTACTTCATAACAATAATAGCTCATCTTTATATTCAAATTTTAATTATCATAATAAATAAAAATTATTTACAACAAAATAAATTTTTTAAAAATTATCCTAATTTTTAAGCAAACGTTTTAATTCATATACTATATATTTATATTACAAAAATTATTATATAACTTTATTAAATAAAAAAAATATATATAAAAAATAATAAATAAGTTTCCCGTGCAAAGCACGGGTTACCTACTAGTAAGATATTATAGGTATGATTTTGTGACCATAATACAATTCTTCGATCTTGTCCTAGTATTTTGGAGCTTTTTTAAATTATCTTAGACGCACTTTTAGATATGAAACAATGAGTTTATTGCAAAACTGACATGCGTACTTTCATTTATTTTTAATTTGACTCGCAAACTTTGGAAACATCAAATATGGCTTGCGTACTTTCATTTTCAAAATTTTGAGACGACTTTTTTAACACCCGTTAAAAAACATAACGAGATACTCTGTATAAGAGGTGAAAGTGTAAGAAATAAAACTTAAAATCCTAAAAAAAAATCTCTGGATTTGAAAGTACAATTTAGAAAACAACATTTCCTATTTTAAGAACAACCCTAATTTTTTTCTCTGGATTTTGTGAAAAAAATCAACAGGTCCACCCCAAAATAAAAAAACCGGGCGGTCAATTTTCCAGACCCGATCCTTTCTTCCCACTATATGCAGAGCATCCAACACGTTTCCAAATCTCGGTCTTCTCTAAAGCCCCTCCCAAGCTCCCCCTTTGTTAATGGTCAAAGTCGGAGCAGGGGATTTTTCACATTTCTTTGTGTGATCCATTATTTAATGTTCTTGAATCGTGAACTAAAATTCTCGGTGCTTTGCTGCTGTTGAGCATTTCAATTTTGTTAGAGTGGTATTAAATTTGTTATTGGAGCTTTACGATGACCGCCGGCGACCGTCGGAGCGGCGAAGATGGAAATCAAGCTAACCGTTCGGTTTCTTCGAGTCAATGGGGGTAAGTATATTGATCGGGATCGGAAAGTTTACAGTAGCTCTGTTCGATGTGTGGATCTGGAGGTTGATGAACGTACGCCGACGTCGCCGAATTCACGCCAAAGCTTTTTTTAATATTTTTTCTTTTTACTACTGGCTATTCTAGAATTGACGATTGCAATTGTGCAATTTTAGGATTTTAAGTTTTATTTCTTACACTTTCACCCCTTATACAGAGTGTTCCGTTATGTTTTTTAACGGGTGTTTAAAAAGTTGTCTCAAAATTTTGAAAATGAAAGTACGCAAGCCACATTTGATGTTTCCAAAGTTTGCGAGTCAAATTGAAAATAAATGAAAGTACGCATGTCAGTTTTGAAATAAACTCATGAAACAATCATATTTTCGTCATTAAACTTCAGTCATTTTCAAATGTTCCCATTAAAATTTCACATTTTTTTATATGTGCTCACTCTGCAACAAAATTGTCAAAAAAAAACCCACAAAAATTAGTCACATAACCACACACGTGACTATATTCATAAGTTATCAATCAAGTTATTGATATGCAAACAAAAGAATTCCCCTTCATCTTCAACCCATTTCACCACCACTACACTACTACCGCAAAATTCAAAAAAGAACACAATCAAATCTAATCTAGTGTACTCCCTCCGTCTGACCACGAGTGACACGAAATTGTGGGGCGCAATAATTAAAAAGAAAAAAATAGTATATGGGTGGTAGAGAATGAGCGGAGTGAATAGTAATATTGGTTGAATAAATTGAGTAATGTACAAATGAATAGAGAATAGGGGGGGGGGTTTAAATGGTGGGGTTTTGGACAGTGTCACTTAAGCTGGGACATAGGGAGTGTCCATATAGGCCATGTTGAAGTGTTTCTACGTAGGTTCGAATCCTGCCTGACGAAAGGGGGTTGAAGATGAAGTGGGGTGGCGGATATGGGGGGTTAAAGAAGATGGAGGGGTCTTGTGAATTGAGGGACAAAGAGAAACAAGGTCTAGGGTTAATGCATTTCTGGGGGGATTAGTTTGTAATATTTTTAATAAATTATGAGCTAATGACATTTTACACTAATTAATTTGTAGTCTTCAGCAAACATGTCGATAGTGTTAACATTTTGGTTAAAAACTTAACGAACATTAGTCACGTCGGTTCACATGACTTTGTTACGTTTTTAGCGAATTTATTGACGGATTGAGCATATTTAGAAAAAGGGTTAATTGCAATTTGGTTCCTGACTTTTTCCGAAATTTGCAATGTTGATGTTGTCTTTTCAATTTCGCCAATTGGTATACTCACTTTGTCATTTTATTGCAATCTGACTACAAAAGTAACTGGGTTGTTAGTTTTCTAACAAATTTTATGTCGTGTGACAAATACATAACGTTTTAAGATGTTTGTGAAGCTACACATATCCGATTGGTATGATTCTTTTTTTAAACATAAGCTAATATTTAAATTTACAACATATATTTTTTTGCAATTTTTTTGGTGAACTAGTTATATTATATTAATTTGTGATTTAAATAAATGAAAATAGTTAAAAAAAAATAGAGGACATTGGAAAAATAATCTGAAAAAAAAATATTATTTTCCACCATGATATACCTTCTTTCCTAGCGTTTACTTTCCTCCACCCCTACTACACGTTCCCGCATCACCCCTTCCACATACACACTTCCCCCGATTCATCCTCATCTTCCTCTCTTTTTTTTCCTATCAAATATTTTAATGAATTGATAATCCACTTATAGCATTTACTTCATATGAAACATATTTGGGAATTTTTTTTCAAATAATTCCCTTTTGGATCCATATGTACCAGAATGACACTAGGAAAAATTTATGTACCAAAATGACCACTTTGAGAGAAGTCGGCATTGGTAGTGCCGTTTTTTGTTTGAAGTCGGCATTGCCAATGCCGACTTTAGGCCATTTTTGAAACCCAATTTGAAAAAAAAAAAAAAAAAAGGCCTAAAGTCGGCATTGCCAATGCCGACTTTAGGCATTTTTTTTTTTTTTTTTTTTTTTTCAAATTGGGTTTCTCACATTTATATTTATGCCAATGCCGACTTTAGGCCTTTTTTTTTTTTTTTTTCAAATTGGGTTTCTCACACAATGCCGACTTTAGGCTTTTTTTTTTTTTTTTTTTTTTTTTTTCAAATTGGGTTTCTCACATTTATATTTATGCCAATGCCGACTTTAGGCCTTTTTTTTTTTTTTTTTTTCAAATTGGGTTTCTCACATTTATATTTATCTGCCGGCGATACGAATTGGGGTTAAAAAATTAAAACGCCCGTTTTTAAAATACCCTGCGGCCGCAAAACTCCCATCAATCTCGTTTGTGATTCTTCCTGCAGCAGATAGGTCGTCGTCTACTCGGGCATGTTTCTCGGCTTCACAGATCCACCGACGGAATTCTAAAAAACTGAATTCGCAAATTGGACTTTGTTTCTTTTGCTTTCTAGATTTTCAAATTGAATTTTTTAAATTGGATTATTGGAGAATAAACTCCAATTTTCGAAACCCAAAATATAGATTACAGAGGGAGTACGAAACTGAATTTGCAAATTGATTTAACCCTCCACAATGACTGTGTAACAAATAAGTATACTGGCCATAATTATTTTTTGATCTTGGGTAACTCTGGTTAGATTGATTTTGTGAACCTAAAAAAGATTAGTAACTGAGTGTGCCTTATTTTCCTTAGTCAGAAACAACAACAGAAAATTGCTCTGGAGTCTTAACTCCTAAATGAATCGCACGAGCAGAACAGAACGGATCGCAGAAGGGTAACCCCAATTCGTATCGCCGCAGATAAATATAAATGTGAGAAACCCAATTTGAAAAAAAAAAAAAAAAAAAGGCCTAAAGTCGGCATTGGCAATGCCGACTTTAGGGTTTTTTTTTTTTTTTTTTTTTTTTTAATTGGGTTTCAAAAATGGCCTAAAGTCGGCATTGGCAATGCCGACTTCAAACTAAAAACGGCACTACCAATGCCGATTTCTCTCAAAGTGGTCATTTTGGTACATAAATTTTTCCTAGTGTCATTCTGGTATATATGGATTCAAAAGGGAATTATTTGAAAAAAAAATCCATATTTGGGGCTAATATCTTTTTTAGATTATTATTTAAAGTGTTTTCTTTTTTCTTAATATTTAAAATTAATATTTAATATAAAATAATTCAGTCACCCAAAAAATTGCCAAAACAATATATGTTGTAAATTTAAATATTAGTTTTTGTTTAAAAAAAATAATCATACCAATCAGATATGTGTAGCTTCACAAACATCTTAAAACGTTATGCATTAGTCACACGACATAAAATCTGTTAGAAAACTAACACCAAAGTCTCAACAAAGTCCATAAACAATTTGCGAAATTGAAAAGACAGCATTAACATTACAAATTTTGGAAAAAGTCAGGAACCAAATTGCAATTAACCCTTAGAAAAATGTGAAAGTTGAGTGTGAACAATTTTCAAACACCAAAGTCTCAACAAAGTCCATAAACAAGCCCGTAAGGCCCTCAAAACTCAAACCACAACGAAAAAGAATCGGAAGACTATTGCCTTGTACTTGGTAAAATAATGGCAGCGTAACCTACTTCACTTGATTTTAATAAATTTAAATTGTTGTGCATTTTATTTTGTGTCTAGGAGGTGTTGTATGTTTAGCTATTTCCGTTGAAATTGTGATTGGTTTGGATGGTGAAAGCTTAGTTAGAGAAGGGACGATTCTTCTCTACAAGTTCATTTGTTCCTAAGCCTTGCTTAATGTCAGAAAATAGTTTTGTATAGGAACTTAGAAGTTCTCTTTTTTATAAAATCATACTCTCTTTGTCACGAAAAGTTAATTCCTCTCTTTTCATTATTATTTGAATGTATTATTTTAGGTAAGCTATAATTATTTTAATAAAAATTTAAAATTTATTATTAATATATCATTATAAATTATTATTTTAGGTAAGCTATAATTATTTTAATAAAAATTTAAAATTTATTATTAATATATCATTATAAATTATCAATAACATGTTTTCTATTTTTACCATTAAGATCATTTAAAATAACTCAAATTATTATTCGTAATTTATTTAAATTAACAATGGAAATAAGTGAATAATTTTTCGGGATGACTAGGTAGTGATAAAAGAATGGTGCACATCAAGAATGGAGGTGGTTGGAACTAATGATGACCAATTATATGAAGACAAAAACTTGTGTGAGAACACTCCAACCCGTCTCATGGGTGAGACGGGTCATTTTTTGACCCATTACCCGACCCACAACCCTGCTCCAGGACCCATGGGGGACCCTGCCACGTGGCAGCCCCTCATTGGCCGATTTTTTTTTTTTTTTTTTTTTTTAATTTTTATATTTTTATTTTTGGTTTTTTTTCGGTTTGTGAAAAGTAATAGTTACCATCTCTTAAAGTAATAGTGTTTTTCCTATGTTTTCTTCGTTTGCCAAAAGTAATACTTATTATAACTAAAATGTAACAAACGTGTTATTTATATGTAATAGTATTTGTACATAATTGTAATACATATGTATAGATATCTATATGTTTTCAAACAATAAGTTACAATGGGGTTAAATTTATCATGATACATGTAAAAGTATTACATTATCTATAGAAATCTGTTACAATTTCGTCAATCAAAGTGTTACATTTACTTGTATAAACTTACTATTACATTCATATACATAAGTTATTACTTTTCAAATGTTATTTCTTTTAAAAAATAAAATTTAAAATACACATTATATTACATTTTAGCTAAAGCACTATTATATTTCAGCATAGATGATTATTACATTTAGATATTGTTTGGGTTACATGTAATTATATTTAGTATTACATTTGGAAAAATGGGTAAAAACGAGCTTTTTTTAAAAAAAACAAGTATTACGTTTACTTATGAACAATGTTACTTTAAGAGATGGTAACTATTATTTTTTGCTAAACCACTGAAAAAAAAAAAAAAAAAAAAAAAAAAAAAAAAAAAAATCCGGCCAATGGTGGGTTGCCACGTGGCGGGTTCGGCCCATGGGTCATGGGCGACCCGTCTCATGCATGAGACGGATCCCCTTGTTCTCATGGGAGACCACCTCTTATATGAATGGTTGGCCCTTGCTCCTTGGGAGTCCAGATCTCCTGTGCCCCTCCATGTGCCCCTTCATGTGCCCCTCTAATCTGGACCGTTTACATGCTTGGATAATATCAACATAAACGGTTGAGATTAGAGGGGCACAGGAGCACAGGAGATCTGGACTCGCTCCTTGGAGCATAGTGGTTTTATTAAAGTGCATAAAGCATCTCAATGTTACCACATGCGATCAAAATACGGACCCGGAACCGCTCCACCCATTTCAGCTTCACCCCTCCACCCAACGGCTCCGATCAAGGCCACATAGGCGAGCTCATCATCTGTGCGGCTAAGATGATTTCAATTTTTTGTGGGTCCTACTGCGTTCGGACACATCTCATCCGTCGAACACAAAATCCAATGAGGTGGCTCTAATCGGAGCCATTGAGTGGAGCGGGTAGAACTAACTGCTCGGTGGAGCGGTTCGAAATCCATCAAAATACTCAATCTGCTTCCGCGAGCTTTTCCCTATAGTTTTATTTTTGCCATTTTATTCTAATTTTTTACTCAACATACGAAATGATTTTCGAGTGGAATGAAATTCATAATTAACAAACTAATTTCAGTCGTTTAAAATGAAAAGCGAGTTGTTGTAGCGGGCTTGAGACCGCTCACAACAGTGCTGGAGCTAAGTAGCTAACTCTCGTTGAATCAGTCTCAAGACTCAAATTTATTTTAGGAACGCAAATTAAGGGAAAATGTTTTAAAATTAGGTGTTGTAAGTATGAAGGATGGAGAAAATATGGTAGGAAATAGTAAGTGGAATTTTTTTTCATGCAATCAAGTCGATTCTTTTGGTTATGTTACATGTTTTCTCTCTTTCGCTGAGAACCTTTGTCATCTCCCTTTCATTGGAGCTTTTATATTCTCTCATTTGTTGAGAGTATTTGCATTCTCTCCTAAGGTATTTTGTAAGGGGTGCAAAAATACACTATAAAACTTTGTGTAAAAAATTAATGCATGATATGAGACTAGAACCCACAACCTTTAGCTCAAAGTCCCAACAATTTAACCACTAAACCACAAATATTCTTTAATTGGGGGGGGGGGGGTGTGTGTAACGACCCGAGACCGTAGCCCGACCCGTACATAAGTACCACGCACTTAGCCCAATGAATACAAATATCTGTTGGTGTTGTATGCTCTAGGCACGTTATTTGAACGATTAATGTTATTTATTGATTATGTCATAATAAAGATATTGAATGTTGATTATTATATCCTTTGCATGTTTATTATAATAATCTCCGTCCCTAGTACTTATGAAGAACTAGTATAAGTTTAATTAGATAATCATATGATGATTATGTGTATGAGATACAAGTTAAACTTATGGGTATATGTTGGTGAACATATATTGGACATGACCCAAAGATGAGGTTTATGTCATGGTCATAATGTCATAATTAAACCTCTATTAGTTATATCATTGAATCCTTAGACCTGAGATTATTACGATCTTCCACATAATGAACATTACGTTTGACATATTCAAACGTTACCCTTAAGCAGGTAGCTATAAAGAATATGATTTGAGTAATCGGAATCATGTAGGGAAGAGTAATAAGCCAAGATGGAATCTGTTCCTCGTCAAGAGAGATGTCAAGCTTTGGCCACTCGATGAATGGTATTGATGAAATGCATGGCCATGCTCAAATGAATTGATTCGATCAATGTCATTTGTATTATCAATACATTCGGAATCGAGAAAGTATTGAGCATTGTAAGTTGACCATTGACCATGGCTTACGTTCAATGACATCGTGAACAAAAGGATTATGATATGTTCTATAAAGGATTCACGAAATTTGACAAGTTATATTAATTGGGTAGTCATGATGTCTTGCTAGAGTCCGCTCATGATTTATGAGTACAAATGTGTTTGGACTCATTGCCAACTTAATATAATCCTATGGAGTCACACACAAAAGAACGAATTGTTTAAAAGGCTAAAAATGACTTTCTGGTGGTGCTCGGCCGAGCACTTCAAAGGACTCTGCCGAGCAAGAGAAACAGAAAGGCAAAAATTAAAGGCGCTCGGCCGAGCACTTTAAAGGACTCGGCCGAGCAGGCCTTGTTCGGGCCCAGTTTTCTGATTTCGTATTGTGACGGGTTTTAACCTATTTCTCCTAAAGGGTTTTGGTTTAATGAGTTTAAATACCTCTCTCAATACCCTAATCAGTGACATTTGATACTTGATCAATAAAAGAGCCTCCAAGAGAGAAAATTAGGTCTTCTTCTTCTTCAAGAACAAGAACCTTATTTTTCATATAGCCTTCATAATAGAAACGTGTTCTATTGGGTCTAGCAATCCGGATTAAAAAGAGTTCTTGATATTCGTTCACGTGTGGATAAACATAAAGGGCGTTGGCATCAACTCCTCCAAGTTCGTGATCCAAGCCTTGAGGTCGTGTTCCTGCGATCGTGATTCAAAGAAGCACGAAGAACAAAGATTGAAAATCTGAAAAAATTTAAAGCATCACCACGGTTAGTATTCTAAATTCATCTCCGTATTAATTTAATCATCTTGAATGGATAGGCTTTTGGGTTTATTCCGTTGCGTTTGATTATGCAAAACCCAACAATATCTTGGGTCCACTTGGCTTACTATAGACCCACCCAAAAATTCATGGACATATTGGTATTTATTGGTAATTCGTGGTACCTTAAGTACCACTCCAGATTTTGATATCCCACCGATGTGGGATATCACAATTTCCCTACCTTGGATCCTTGTCGTCCCCGGTAAGACCCACTTGGATCGGAATCCCGGACAGTGTTGGATTCGGGAGGTCGCTCATACGGATTCAAGAGGTGGCTTCCACTGACTCTGCGGTGTGCACTTTGTTCCGCACAACACTTCGCTACACACTTCCGGACGTTACCCGCACTGATACCATTTTTAACGACCCGAACCCACAGGCTCGACCCGTTACACAAGTATCACACACTTAGCCCAATGAATACAAATATCTTGAGTCCAATTGGCTTACTACAGGCACACTAAAAAATCTATGAACGTATTGGTATGCATTGGTAATTCGTGGTACCTTAAGTACCACTCCAGATTTCGATATCCCATCGATGTGGGATATCACAGGTTCATTACCACCACTTTAACTAGCCTTGGGTTCACCCCTGATTGCAATGCTTGGTTGGATATTTATTGTCGACCCAAATGCATTAATTTGTTGTGTCTTCAACACCAAATATCATCCATGTGAGATTTTTTTTTAAGATCACTATTAGGTTGTGTTCAAGTTATGCTTGGAAATGCATTTGTGCATCTCATGTCATTGTTAGTAAGAGCGTAAAACGGAGATTTGGTTCAAGATTGAACATTTTAATTTTAAAAGAATTAGGCTTTTTCATAAAGGCAGACAAATGTTTGATGATTGTACGAATTGATAGAAATCTTTAACTTTGAGATGAGCATCCAAACTTTGTGAAGTGTCATCTTCTAAATATTAATTAATAAAAGTTTGTGTTGTTTACTTCCAATAAAATAAAATCGAGTTTAAGTTTACATTAATTCGTATATTCCATCCGTCTCATTTTAAGAGTCAAAATTTTCCTAAAAAGACGTCCCATTTTAAGAGTTAAATCCCTAAAATGGAAAGTGTGTCCGTATGTCATACTTATAACAATTATCCACCAACTCTTCTCTACCATACTTTCTCTCTCATACCCAACTATCAACACTCACGACACATCACATTTTCCTTAAATATTGAACTCACTCGTTTAAAGTGGGACGGGGTTAGTATTTAAGGAGTATAAATTTTTGTAACGGAGAGTAACTTAGTTTTCCCAAAATTCCCCAAGTGATGGAATGATGGTCGTTAATGAATGAATTAACAACTCATCTCGTCGACGTTGAAATTCTGAACAGAGTTAGACAAAGCCATGGAGTCTTCTGGTCACAAGTCATAATCTCTCTCTAGACCCAATATCAACCCAATTACGTTAACACCTCAAATTCATACCTTCAATTTCACAACTTAGTTTAAATTTCAGCAGATTGATCATTATTCATTTCTAACCGTCGTCTATGGTGGACGGAAACATCTTTCACGAAACGATTTTCCCCTAAATTAAATTTTATCTGGGTAAAGGTCTGATGTTATCAGGTAACCATCTTTTGACTTCGTTTGGGATGATAATCGACCTTGCTTGTTCCTTTTTAGTTTTTTATTCTTCTTTTAGCTGCAGTTTTTTTGGGTTTATTTATTGGATCCGTAATTGATGCTAGGGTTGCCGTGAATTGGAGTTTATCAGAATCACAAAGATACATAAAATAAATATAAGAGTATTTCATACTCTTTCAATTTCTTTCCCCAAAATTTTGGAGTTACATTGTCTTGTGTCTAACCAAGTTTGGATTTTACTAATATCTTCACATTGTTACTCATTAGTTGATAATTGTATGCAAATGTGCATAAATAAACACTTATAAGTATTCATCTTTTGTCCATTCAAACCATGGTATAGTGTTGTAACGCTACTTTTTGACCTCCATAGGTTGCATTTTCTTACTAACGGCAATACCTTGAAGATATATACGGGAACAAAATGAGGGCGAGGAACAAATACCGGAAACCAACTGCTTTGCGTTGCAATCCAGGAAGGAGATGCTCATTGTCAGTTGCTCTAGGCAGCCTTGTGGCATGTCTTATTATGCTCCAGTTTTACTCTCAAATTCAAAACAAAGCCTCTCAAGGTAGTGAAGTTCGAATACATGCTAGTCGCCACCCACTATTTCGCGAGCTTGAGGTGGTGGAGGAGGAGAATATAAAAATTCCCCCGCCAAGAAGGAGGTCCCCCCGTGCTGAGAAACGAAAGCCTAGAAAGCCAAAAACATCACTGATTGATGAATTTCTCGATGAGTCATCTCAACTCAGACCTATGTTCTTTCCTGATCGGAGAAGTGCAATAGATCCTTTGAAGGAGAATGGAAGTGATAGCAGTTTCTACTATTATCCTGGGAGAATATGGCTGGATACTGATGGAAATCCCATTCAAGCTCATGGAGGTGGTATTTTGTACGATGAGAGATCAAGTACATACTATTGGTATGGAGAGTATAAAGATGGACCAACTTACCGTGAACACAATAATGAAGTAGCACGGGTTAGTATTTTTACATTTTAATTTGGTAACAGTACAAATATCTGATTGGTATTTTAAAATTGGAGTTATATTTTTACATTTTTGCTTTAAGCATGCTAAAACCATCTTAGTGGTTGCTTGGGTGTCAGTGCGTTCATTCCAAATGTTAGAAATTTTATTGTGCACGTCTTTTTCTTGCTTTATTGTTTATGTGCAGATAAAAGTTGATGCCGTAGACACAAATTCTTACTGTCAGCTGTAGGCAGCTACTTGCAATGAGCCCTTGTAGTGGATACTAAGACCTCAAAACTCTGTCAGTCCACTCCTTTTTGAAGTGTGATTGGTCTCTCATCTTTCTTACTTGATTTCCGAATGTTCTTCGCATGTATCTCCAATGTACCTCATAAGCTCACTTTGGTCTATCTCTAGGGAAAAAAGGAAAGGAAAGAACAAAGGTAAAAGAAATTGATCTTCATCCTTACTAGTCAGTGGCGGAGTCAGAAATTATTTTAAGGAGGGGGGGGGGCAAAAATATGTTCATCAAGTAAAAGGGGGCAAAATAAATTTAGTGCATTTTTTTTTTCACACAAAGGATGGCAAGTTTTAATAAATTGCACTAAAACCCCTAAATCTTCAAAATATTTGCATTAATAAATAGAAAAAATTTGAATCGAAGTGGAGCAATTACCCTACCTCTAGTTAAGGGTAGACGTAGATCCACCAGTGTTACTAGTTACCCCATGAAATACTCAATAGAATGCAAATGTCACACCTTTTCCAATAAACTGTTTGCTTAATAAGGCACTCAAGCCAGCTTCATGGTCATCCAATTCATCTGGCCTGCCTAATATAGTTAAAACAAATGTCAGTTCCATTTTATTTTGTTTGCCATTAACCATACTGGCTTTGAACGCCCATATGGACTATGGTGCTAGCTAGTATTTCAAATAAGTCAAAGTAGGCATTTGTGAATTGTTGAGGTTTGTGACTAGTGGAAGAGCAAGGTATAATCAGAGGCTTGTATTTTCACTTCAGTGTTGTATTTTCCTATTATAAGAACAAACCTTGGTAGACAATTAGGTGTTTCTACAGTGGCCTTGATCATGAGTATACAGTATACTCCTTAGAAAGTGGGGAGATTATCTTATATTGGGGTTACTCTTTTTAGCATAAAAATGATCCTCTATCTCCATGGCTGTTGAAAAAAATAGTGGGAGCTAGTCTCCAGACTGCATTTAGTTTGGATTTCTATTGTGTTTTCTCAATTGCAGTGACTGCATTAGACCTGTTTGTTTGAACACCTTATTAAATTTAACAGATTTTCATCCTTTTGAGACTAGGATTGGAGCACTTGTACCAAGCTCCGCTGCTTATTTTTCTGCTCTCCTTCAAAGCTAACTTATCTCGAGTTGTTGGGTGTTCTTAATTCCCTGAGAAATTTTTTAATCCATGTATTTGGTTGTGAATCAAATTCAAATGTAGTCTGACTTCAAAGATATCGTTATCAAACTTGGGGAATTTAAAAGCTTCAACTATATTTTAATAAAAGGGATAATACGAATCTACCCTATGAAGTTCTCACAAATTCTCAGTCTGTTCAAATTTTCTTCTAGGCACCAGCAAGAACATTTTCATTATCACTAGGCCCACTTTGTCCAAAAACCTAGCTGTTTGTTGAAAAGCAAATACATGGGTAACACGTGTAAATCTTAAGAGCAAAAGTGTCATTTCACATGTAATTATTAACAACGATAAGCTTTAAAATGTTACAAGGGCAGTTAAATATTCAATTGAAGTGATTAATAAATGTTCAGCAAACTGACATTGTACTTGTGTGAAGAACGTATCATTTGTCCCTGAGGTGTATTTATTGGTAAATGGTAATACACCATTTTAGCTCTCGAAATTGTATTTGATACTACTTTAGCTAAGAAAACTAATGGAATATTGAGGGCATTGCTTTGGTAAACCTGATGCCACAGAATAAAGCATCTTTCTGGAGACACCATAATACTTCAAAAGAAGGTAAACGCGAATTCAGGGACATGTTTGGAAAGGGTTAATAAACATTAATCATAGAACATAAGAGTCTAATTAGGATTTACTATTATTATTTGTTTGTTTTTGGGATAACATCTGCCTTTTCTGTTCATCTGCCCCTTAACTCCCTAATCCCTCTATCTCACCATAACGAATGTCTAAAATGTGTACATAATATTATTTGATATGTATCCAGTTTTCCGGGAATTGTGTTGGCTCTATTTGTGCTGGCTCTATCAACTGTTGCATTTTACGAGTCTCTCATCTATAGGGTATCATGATATAGGAATCATAAAGAACACATATATCTCTTTTCATCGCAAATATAAACAGTTCCTGCATTTTCGTCGTCTCCTCTGTTGAGACACTAGTCTTTGCATGGAAATATCAGTTGTACAGAACTCTAACATTTTTACAATACAGATTCTGATTGTGAAGCCCGGTAATTAATTTGTATTGTTGGCAACTTGACATCTTTCTGTGTGTGTAATCTGTGAGTAGGCTATTATACAATTTTTTTCACATATACACCACGTAAAGTAGATTTTCACATATATCTGCATGTTCTTCCCAATGAGCATTTTCTTTTGGTTTTGATCTTAGTGTCAAGGTGAATCCCAATGATAACTTTGTTCGCATTGTGTTCCAAGAGGTTAAAAGGAGCATAAAATCAGTGGGTTTCACCTTTCCTCTGTCATTTTAAGACTGTCTTGTTGCCTCATTATCATGAGTGTTCATTATGACTGCGAATATAAGAAACTTTTTGGTGAGATATATTCTCATTTTTACTTTGTGAAGCAGTTTTGTTGGTATCAAAAATATTTCATTTGATTGCAATTCTGGCAGAAAACATCCCCGGAGGATTTTATTAAGTTGCTTAAAATGGATATTGTTTCATTGAAGTATGTTGCTAGCTGCAAATAGCAGACTTTTCGTGTATAGTTACAGTGAATGACTACCAATTTGGAACAATTTTGTAAGACTTTTATTTATTTAAAACTGAGTATTTAAGACTTGTGCGGTTGTGCCTTTTAGAAATGCTATTAACAAGGCTGTTATTATATTACTCTTTCCATCCCAGTATGAGTACCCAATTCTTCTCCAAGGAAATCAAGGAATTTGACTTTATGGCCGTTTTACTAGAACAATCCATGAATGCATAGATTCCGCATTATAGGATTTCAAGTGAGGGAAGGAAAGAATAGTTGTTAAAAGTGAATTCAGTTACTTAATGCTCGTAGTAAAAATGACGAGTAAGCATGAGGCTTATAGGGAAGAAGAATTTTTCTGAAAGGTCAATGTGGTTTTGAGAATGTGTTTTGATTTGAAGGTGTCTGATAGTCGGATCATACAAATGATCGCTTTTGAATGTGATAATTGATGTTTCATTCTACGGTGTTGGGGAAATAATCAAAAAAGATAAAAGACAATAGAATTTGCCTCTTTCAGGGAGTGTTTTATTTGGTCCATACATATGTGCTTTCAAGATAGTCCGCAATTAGCTATAGAATTTCATTCTTCTATTATCAAGATATTGACCATCCGATCCTACTCCATGCAGGTCGACATCATAGGTGTTGGATGTTATTCTTCAAAAGATCTATGGACATGGCGGAATGAGGGCATTGTCCTAGCTGCAGAAGAAGACGAAACCCACGATCTACACAAATTAAACGTGTTGGAAAGGCCAAAAGTAATTTATAATAAAAAGACAAGTAAATACGTAATGTGGATGCATATTGACGACACCAACTACACAAAAGCCTCAGTAGGAATCGCCGTCAGCAATTCTCCTACGGGCTCATTCAACTACCTCCGCAGTTTCCGACCACACGATTTCGAGAGCCGAGACATGACGATCTTCAAGGACGACGATGATGTGGCATACCTAATCTACTCATCCGAGGACAACACCGAGCTCCATGTGGGCCCGCTCACACAAGATTACCTAGACGTGACACCTGTCATGAGACGTGTTTTCATCGGGGAGCGTCGTGAAGCACCGGCCCTGTTCAAGCACGAGGGCACTTACTATATGATTACATCGGGTTGCACGAGCTGGGCCCCAAATGAGGCCCTGGCCCATGCAGCTGAGTCAATAATGGGCCCGTGGGAAACGATTGGGAATCCGTGCATCGGAGGTAATAAAGTTTTTCGGGTTACTACATTTTTTTCACAGAGCACGTTTGTGCTTCCGTTACCGGGGTTCCCTGGTTCATTTATATTTATGGCGGATAGATGGAATCCAGCAGATTTGAAGGATTCCAGATACGTATGGTTGCCCTTATTGGTCGGGGGAGCAGTGGACCGACCTCTTGAGTATAATTTTGGGTTCCCATTATGGTCGAGGGTGTCGATTTATTGGCATAAAAAGTGGAGGCTTCCTTTTAAATGGAACGGAGAGAAATTTGTCAGGTAGATGTTCGTGCGGAGGCTTTTTTTTGTACATTATATAAAGGTATTTTCTTTTTTTAACTGATCTATACTTGTATCATTATGTATGCTATCCAAAATTCGTTTCACTAACTTGAATAATGTCCATGTTTAGAGGGGAATGAAAGTCTCCATATTTTCTTTCAGGCTTAATCTTGGTGTTGTTTTAGTGAAGACTATAAATAGGCAGGCTTTAGATAAGACTGTAATAGATTCCATAGGAATTTGAAAACGATGACAATTGTCTTGAAATTAACGATATGTTACAATTGTTAAAAAAAAAATGAATAAAATAAAATTAAATGAATGAATGAAGAAACAAAGAATTATATTATATATATAAAAAACCAGTGTTTAACCCAGTGTCTCTTAACTCGTGCTTCTTCTGTCCAACTTTAAATGCCATATGTTTTTGATAAACGAATCCATCCCTAAGTCATAGTAACAATGATACACTCAAGTAATCCGTTGGATGAGTTTTTATCGGTGAAATCTACAGATTTATTACAATCCAACGGATTACAAAGTTTTACTATGAGTTTTCACCATACGTATAAAAAAAAATAAAAAAAAAATCAAGTCATAATGTAACTTGAACATATAATCAGAGCAGCAACAATATGGGTTCTCATTGCATAACACAAAACATACTATCATCTTTAGTTCAAATAGCACAACATGAAACAAAACTGTCTAAACTTGAAAAGAAGAAAATAAAAACTTTTCAGGATCAACTTGTCCAACCTAAGAAAATAGGAAAAAGATAAGCACAACCTAAAACAACTAGACTCTTGAAAAAGAGTCCAACACAAATATTTATTATTAGGCAGCACCAGCACTTTTCCCCTTCTTCCTCTGGAGCTTCTTCTGATAAAATTCCAATTCCTTTCCTTCCAATATGTATCTGTTAAACAAGAAATTGGGAGGAATAAGAAAATATTTACTCCCTCTGTGACAAAATATATTCATTTTACCAATGAAAATAAAGAATACAGACTTTTAAGTTTTTTGAGTTGTTCGTATACATAGATTTGGGGTTGGAGTGGGTAAATAATACTCCCTCCGCCCCAAAATGATCTTCATACTTTTTTCGCCGTTACTACGAAGGATCTTTGAGCAATAATTTTAGGTTGACTCAATTGTACTAATGAAAATCTACGACTTGTTATTGACACACCATCAACAATACTATCAATAACAAGTTTTCAATTTTCATTAGGATAATTAAATCAACCTAAAATCATGCTCAAAGTTCCTTCGTAGTAATGGCAAAAAAAGTGTGAAGATCATTTTGGGACGGAGGGACTAGTAAAAACAAGTATTAGGGGTCAACCAACTCACCCATCAGCTCTGCCACATTGACCTGGTCGGGAAGAAATGCAAGCCAACAACCTACCACCGCTAAACTGTTCTTCAATGTGGGAATCAAGCTTGCGGTCTTCCTGGCGCTTCTCAATCTTTCTTTGGACATGGTTGCTTTTCTTTGTTTCCTCGGCAGTCGCTTCTCCCTCCTGTTTTAAGCATGGGTCAAGAAACATGAAAATAAAATGTACTAACTCTGTCCCAAAATGAATGTCCAAAAATTTACAGGATAGAGTTAGTAGAAAGAATTGGCAGGCAACATGCACAATCCAGTACACAGCTCATTTAACAAATTGCTTAGTGTCCAACATTTAGGAATGAATGATTAGGGGAAAGGACAATGATTAATATCAACAATTAGAAAAGAGAGATTTTGATGAACTAACCAGTGAGCAAGGACAAGAAAGTAATCATAGCACTCACTGTTTTGCAGATACATGAGAAGTGATGTGACATCTTTCAAAATTGAAAAAAACAGAAGAGGAAAACAGAGTACAACAACAACATTACCCCAGTGCCGCAAAGGCTCCCACCTATGGTGGGGTAAGGGGGGGTCGGATGTACGCAGCCTTGCCCCTGTATTAAAGCACAGAGAGGTTGTTTCCAGATGACCCATGATGAAAATTGCGTCGAAAATTGCATGGACTGACTGATGCTTCATCACAAAGAAGCGCAGGCAGTTTAGTGACCCATTTTGCTTTATTCCATCATATTCCCAAGCCAAAAAATAGTGAGTCTTTGGCTTGGGAATATGATGGAATAAAGCAAAATGGGTCACTAAACTGCCTGCGCTTCTTTGTGATGAAGCAGCAGTCAGTCCATGCAATTTTCGACGCAATTTTCATCATGGGTCATCTGGAAACAACCTCTCTGTGCTTTAATACAGGGGCAAGAAAGAGCCTAACAACTAGCTCCCTTCTATTTCCTAATATATAATGAAGACAAATAGATGATTAAGTATATATATATATATATATATATATATATATATATATAGATTGATGAGATACAAGCAATCCGTGACAAAAACATTCAAAGAGGAAATGACTTGCAAGACCAGTTATAGCTTCTAGCTCAGTAGGATCTAATAAGTAATAACAGATTGGAGTTTGTACCATAATACAAAAAACTGCTACAAAAATAAATACTAACTTGAAAAGTGCCTTTAAGTTTGGACCATCAGCAGTCTAAACAGTTATCTCTAGTAACAAATGAATGGTCATTGAGAAAAGTAAGAATCCTACTGTAAGAAGCATGCAAAACATGGGAGAAAACTAAAATGTCTGAGCAGAAATGGTGTCTATATTACAATGTCGAGTGCAAGAGTTCACAACAGTTGCGATAAAATAAATAAAACAAGAACACTATTTTAGTTATACCTCTTCCTTCTTGGCAGCAGCAGTTTTCTTCTTCCTGCCAATGTCAACACCATAATGCTGGAGGTACCACTGCCTGAATGGGGCTGCATCAACCTGAATGATGGCACTTTTCACAAGAGTTTGTGTTCGCACAAGCTCGTTGTTAGAAGCATTGTAAACCACATCAAGGATACGGGTTTTGCGGGTGACAGCTTCACTTCCCCACGAAAAGTTTCCTGTGTCCAACCTAAGGGCTCTCCACTTCACATTGCCTCCTCTCACACGGACTCTCCTGACAGTCTTGTTGCTTGAGATCTTAGTATTTGCAGGCTGTCGGCCAAGCTCATACCTATAAAAGATAATTAATTCAAACAAGATAAACTAAACACCGTAAAGGAAATGAAGTACTTCATCTATAAAGACTACTCTCTCTGTCCCGGAAAGTTAGTCCCTCATTTTTCATTGTTAATTAGTATAAACTTTGAGCAATCATCTAGATTACTTTTAATTATCCAACTGAAAATTTAAAACTAGTTATTAATAATATTTATAATGGGGGTATCACTAACAAGCGTTAAATTCTCTATAGAATAATTAAAAGTATCCTAAAGTATTGCTCAAATTTCATTCAAACTAACAATGAAAAAGGAGAGACTAACTTTCCAGTACGGAGGGAGCATAGCGTATGCATAAACATAAACAGTGAACAAAATAGTATTCCCTCTCTCCCACGTCTCTCTCACACACACTAATCACATACTTCTATTAAACTTCGCCATCAACTTCTCAAGACAATAGTTCCATATGAGTTAGTTCACATCTCAAAATTAACGGGGAAAATTTCATTCTGTCAGGATAGTACCTAACAATGCCACAATTGCTACAAAGACCAATTTAGAACTGAAATCTTAGCCATACCAGTTTCCCTTCCTAATTTCCTTCAATTATCACAAAACAAGTTTGGGTGTACCACACATATCCTTTATAAATATGAGGTGAAAAGCAGTCTCATTATTAACAATTGCTCACAAAGAAGTGACTTTAGAGAGTGGCTACATTTGATTGGCAGGTTCTATAGTACCATTCTGTTTGAACAAAAAAAGACGACATTAGGATTAACTGGAGACAGTACAAAATATAGTCAAGAGTAAGTTCTTTATGGAGTAAATATTTGTTCTATCCCTACTAAGTACAGTACTAATTGGGTACTTTATCATCATTTGACAAAGTAAATACAAATGCTCGTATACACATATGATATAACATTAGAACAACAGCTGTTCAACTTCCAACTATATCTACCCAATTTGCCTCACAAAAATAATGTTTCCTCGGAACCTAAGAATCATGATTCTTTCATTTGAGCAATCAAACAATGAAATTTGTTCCAAAATGGCATTGAATAGGAAATATAGTCTACATTTGAGGTGAACATATCATAGGCAACCCTCAAGCTAATCAAATATAAACAATAGCCCAATTCCAAGATTAACATATATTTATCTAGACTTCCATATATTCCGAATTTGAAAACTTCTAAGCTGTTGAAGAACTGAAGAAAAAACTATGAATTTAAGATTATTGGTTTACTTTCGCTTCTTCCTCCAGGCCTTCTTCTTGCCTCCAGTGGCACGCCTCTTGTGCATCGAATCTCGTGAGATACCTACATTTATCACCACCACAAAACGCCATCACAGTGAGATATAGTGCCCCTGTAGTTTGTAGATTGTAGCGTGTGCGTGTAAAAAGCTTACCCATGATTGCGGTGGCGGCAACGCGACGACGAAACTCTTCTTCCTCCTCCTCCTTGAGCTGTGGCCGCCTCAATGAAGGTTTTCAGTATAATGGTGAAACCCTAATCTATAGATTTGGCAGGTCGGGTACTTTTGTCATTTAATTACTCAAAGTATTCTTCTTTTCTTTTTACAATTTGGTGTAAATTTGGATGACCAGTTAAAAAGCTAGCGAAAATGGAGTCTGAATTCTCTGTACCATTTTGTGCGTCACTCTATGTGTCACAAGTAATCTAACGGCTAACAGTTATTGATATTAAACTATTATTGATATATCTAAACATTTTAATGGTTAGATTATAAATGGTACATGTAGTGACACATAAAAGTGGTATAAAAGATTTCAACTTGCGAAAATGAATGAAAAACGTAACAAATTTCTTTCAATTATGCAATGATCACCCTTACATTTTAAATTATCTCGCTACACCCCCTAGCTCTCAACGAAAATTAAAAAACTAACTTAAGGAAAAAATAAATCCTAAAATTAACATCTAAAGGGGCTTATTTTAAGAAAAAAATATTGTATATTTATAAATAATTATTATATAAGTATATTTTAAAAATATACAATTATTGTATATTCATAAATAATTATTGTATATTCATAATACCAGTGTAGACCAAAAGTTAATACGCATGAATTTTCAAGAACTCAACCACAACAACTGTCCATGAACATCGGTCACCCCCATTAGTTAACACCAGAGACCACCGCCACCATCATTCATTCACAAAACTACTGAAATCTTATTTATATCTAAAAATCAAATTCAGTATGAATCTCTTTAGCATCTAGATCTGGGTAATCTAAACCGAAAATCAAAACAAAAATTCAATCCAAATCCATATTGTCTCCACCAACTAGAGCTTTGATTCAACTATATGTGAACGAAATTTTCTAACTGGCCCATGATGAGAAGTGGAGGGAGAGGGAGATGGTGACTGAAGTGAGGGCATAGTTGGGCGGCGATTGGAGTGAGATTGGAGTAGGTGGGGGGTATAAATAGAGAGACGGGAAACAAGGGAGTAGGCGGCTTTCGGGAAGAGTTGATGTAAAGGGGAGTGGGGAGGTGGAAGGGGGGCTGTGAAGGTGGGGTTTGGAAGGTTTGCCGGTGGGTGAGAATGAGAATAGGAGCTTAAGAAGAAGAGATGTTAAAGTTATTTGAGAAAAGAAAAAAAAAGTTATGGATTTATAAACATAATTTTATACAGCCCGCCCAATTGAATTGACACTCAAACGAAGTAAAGGAGAAATTTTGCAACTGCAAAAGAAGAAATTAGAGAAATACATCAAACAGGGGAAGGCCAACATCGACTTTCAAGACTCTTAATACCATGAACGAGCAACAAAACCCATGGTTGATGCATTGTTAGACATGGGTTTTTGTAATCCCCCCCGCTCATGTTGAATGAGATTGGTATATCGTTGTGTTCTGGTTTGAAACATGTATATGGGATAAACATTGGGATAAGACTAAAATATATGGTAATATTTACCTTGTTGTGCTTAAATTAAGTGATGAGTTTGGTACTTATCTTAATAGTTTTAAATACATTTCATATAATGAATTGTATTTAGTTTTGTACATGGTATGCTTCCGCACATACATATATTACTTTAGGTTTTCTTACTGAGTTATACTCATTCTTATTTGTTAATACGTGAAACAGGTAGACTTAACCATCAAAGTCAAGAAACATCAAGTGATGATAGAAGGGAAACAAATGGGTAGTTATTTAAGGTCTTTGACCTTTATTGTCATAGAAAAAAAAAGTTTATGTATATGTTTGTATAAGACCATATGTAGGGATGTTATACGAACCGAGCTGGATCGAGCTCGGCTCGTGAAAGCTCGAGCTCGAGGTGAAGCTCGAGTCGAGCTCGAACCGATTGTCAAGCTCGTTTTTGTTATCGAGCCGACCGTGTTTGGCTCGTTTAGCTCGTTAAAAGCTCGGGTTCGGCTCGATAAGCTCATTAAAATTGATTTTTTGTTTTCGAACGGCTCGAACTCGGCTCGATAAGCTCGTTAAGACCATATTTTTATTTAAAAAAATGTTTAAGCTCGAGCTCGGCTCGTTAAAACTCGAGTTTGATATCGACTCGAGTTGTTCGCGAGCTCGATTCGACTCGAGCTCGAACAAGCAAGTGGGCTCGGGCTCGAGCTCGATAAGTTTTAAACGAGCTCGAGCTCGACACCCCAAAGCTCGACTCGACTCGGCTCGGCTCGTTTACAGCCCTAACCATATGTATGATTTGTGGTAGTGATGGTTTTATGCACTTCTAGATTAGTCTAAGGAGTTATATTTGGGTGTACAAGAGTTCATTAACTCTTGTTATAGTTGTGGTTGGTTTTATTGTTATTAGTAACTCCTCGTTAAGCTGATAAAATTGTGTAGGGTGGTACAAGAGTTGTGTGACTCTTGGTTGTGATTGAGTTAGATGAAAGGAAAGTTTTTTTTTAGTCACCGATTTCAAGAGTTGGTATGTCATGAGGACATCCTTCAAGCTCAAATAAGTGTAAATTGGGAGGCTATTTTTCGAGGCTTGATAATTTTTACAATTGAATCATAGTGTTTATTTACGCAATATTGCATAGGTGCAATTACCATTTAGTCTTTCATACTAACCAACATTACTATTAAAAACAAATGTATCAGGAAATTACCCATAAGGTTCACAAATTTTGAATTGAAAAATATACCGTTTCCCCTTAAAATGAGCCCGCACTCCTTGCAATTTTATATTCTCTCCAAACGCCACCCCTCCCCACCTTCTATGACGACCACTCTAGCGACTGACAACTTCGATCGATGACTACCAACTTTGGCGACCACCGACTCAAGCTGGCCAATGATTAACAACTCTGGCGGTAAACAACTTTGACCGAGATCACTTCGGCGATCGAATTCGGCGAACATCAACTTCGGGTGGCCAACAACTCCAGCAGCCAACAATTGAGAACTTATCAGTCGTTTACTAGTCTCTATTTGACAACTTAGAAGGCGGCCAATTTTAGCCTGAGACCACCAGTTGAGAAATTTTGAAAAATTCTCATTTGTCCACTGATCTCATTTGTTACCTGAAGGCGATAAAATTCGATGACCAACAATTGAGAACTTCTTATGAGTTCTCATTTGTTGGCTTAACAACTGAGAAGACAACCAACTCGTGTCGACGGTCAACAACTAAGGATTGTTTGGACTGAACGCTCGCTGATATGTGAGTCTTTTTGTATTATATGGAGTGAACCTATGTCCTTTTAGATTGTCATCTTGATAGTTCTATGTGAATGCAATTAAATTTTCTTTGTTGATAAAAAAAAACACACATACAATGACCCTTTAAACATGTTTAAACATGTACTGATTTTAAACGCGCACACTAACACTTATTAAAGCATTACTCTCTTAAGCACTATCACTAACATATATTAAAACTAAAAGACGCTTCTAAACACTAATAGTGATGCTTAGTAACACACACTGATACTTCTAACTACTAACACTGTCACTTATTAACACACACGAACACTTCTTAAAACGAACAATGATACATATTAACAAGTGTTAGAAGTGACAATTTGAGGAATTATACATTATAAGTACTAGCTCGAATTAATGTTTATGAATGTCGTATAAATGACTTACACTTTATCACATTAGCATCGAGACTTACGAGGAGAACACGCTTACTGGGAAAACTCATTTTCCCAAAATGTTAAGAAAAAAATGATTTTTATAAACTGATTATTTTACATAAAATTGTTTCCAAATGGGCTAAATGACAAATAAGGGTCTGAAGTATGGGGATCGTTCGTAGAAAGGGTCTGATGTTCTAAAACTCGTAGATCGGGGTCTAAAGTTGATTAAGACTAGCAATTAAGGGTTTTTTGAAGGAAAAGTTAGATTTTTCAGTTAAATCCACACGTGCCGTGCACATGTGGACCTAACTGAAATAAAAGTTAACCAGTAAGGGGTAAAATGACTATATTAAACTTTAAAGGACTAAACATAAAATTTTTACTAGAAAATATATAATTCAATTAATTAATTATTTTTTGAAAAAAATATTCCACTAAATCATTTTTTAAAGATACTAGTTTCACTAAATTTTATATTATTTATGAAAAACACCTTACTAAATTAGTATTTTTGAAAATATATTTAACTAATCTTGGTTTGGGGAAAAATATCACACTAAATTAATCTAGCATAAAATAAAAAAAGCTCTAAAATATTCTCATCTCTCTCTTTAACCAAAGTTATCTACCCTCAAATTTAATTATATATCTCATGTGTTTTGCTTATGATCCATGAGATGGTGGGTGGCGTGGGTTTACAAAAGAGAAAGAGTGGAGGTATAATTTTCAAAACATTTTTTTTACTAATTTAGGAAAAAATTAAAATTAAATTATATTTAAAAAAATGTTAAGTGAAATTATTTTTCAAAAACTAATTTTTCTAGTTTAATGCAATATGTTCGATATTTTGATTTTAGGATAGATGAATTGAGTGAAATATTGTCTCAATATTATAATTTTCTCAAAAAAATATTCTTGGAAACACTAATTTTGTGAAATATTATTTCGAAAGCAATATAAAAAAATTTGAAATTAATAATTTTACAAAAAATAATTTAGTGAATTTAAAAAATATTAATTTCGTGAATCATACATATATTAGTAAAAAAATTACTTTTAGCCCTCAAACTTTAAATATTCATTTTACCTCTTTACTAGTGAAAATTATACTTTTAGTCCTTTAAAGTTTAACATAGTCATTTTAACCCTTACCGAATAAATTTATTTCAATTAAGTCCACATGTGCACGACCATGTGGATTTAACTTAAAAATCTAACTTTTCCATCAAAAGCCCTTAATTGCTAGTTTTCATCAACTTTAGACCCTGATCTGTGAGTTTTAGAACATCAGACCATTTTTTACGAACGACCCCCAAACTTCATACCCTTATTTGTCATTTTCCCTTCTAAAAGACATTGTTACCAATTTTTTAAAAAAAATATTAAATACCAAAATTTTTAAAATGTATATAGCAAGCAAGGGCATTTTCATTAATAACTTTGTCAAATGTAGAGCTTCCCTCTATTTTATTTCCACCTATTATTTTTTTAATAAATTATTTGTCTCAACTAAAGAAAAGAAAGAATAATAAAAAAAATGGTGAAGAAAATATAAAAATCTTAAAATCCTAAACAACAAATTTTGCAATTGAAGTATAAAAATTGAGCGATGAATCTATTACAATATATAATTACTAAATGTTAACAAAATTGTTGAAACTTTGGAAATTTATAATATTACATATTATGATTTATTACATTCAAATTAAAAGGTGGTAAATTCACTAAAAGATACTTTTTTCCTTCGTAATAAATTAAAAAAAAAACACATGAAAATATGTTTACCATAGCATCTATAGATATTTTTAATATTATTTCAAATATTTACAAGTTTATTTTTATAAGTAATGAATCAAATGTAATGTTGCCTGTAATTAGATTATTCTATAATGAAAAACTAAAAGATAATAAAATAAAATCTAAAAAATTACATGAATAAAAAGTTACTTTAAAATTTGAACTACAATTACTATTAATGGAAATCAAATTTGACATCTTTTGAGGATGGAAGGAGTATATGGACTAGAGCACACAAGAGTGATGGATTCATTGACGTTCCTAAGCTCATGATTCCATTGACTCGGTCAAAGAGCGTTTGGCCTAACGGTCAGATTAAAGTTAAAACGTAGTGTACAAGTTATAACGTTCATTTCATTTGACTCAGTCAAAACCCCCGATGAAATCCCCCCTCTCTCTCCCATTCCTCTGTGATTTTTCTTCAACTGCTGTGGCGATTTCGAATTCAAACGACAGCAAAAATTAAAAATGGAGTTCAATCGAGGTTCTCACTCATCTTTCCTTCTTGCGTTCTTCTCTCTCTCGTTTGAAGTATTTCAATTTTCATATTAGGCTAAGTTAGGGTTCGAAGTTTTGATTTGTTTTTCACTACTTAACTCATCAATATGTTTATCGTTATTTCCTGACTTTTCAAAATTTAGAAAATCTCACTAGGGATTCTTTGCTCTCTCTTGATATTGAGCGATTATTTGTGTTTTGTATGTGAAACTGGGTTTAGGAACAAAATTTGAAGCGGGGCATATGACTTCATTACAGTTTCTATTTTACATGATGTTCCATATGCTTATAAGGTACATATTCTCATAAAAGAAATGTCGTTTTTTATAACTTCATTACAGTTTCTATTTTACATGATGTTCCCTAGTTTTTAGTTGTTCTCTTATTATTATTATTATTATTATTATTATTATTATTTTTATTTTTATTATTGTTATTGTTATTGTTATTATTATTGTTATTGTTATTGTTATTGTTATTGTTATTATTGTTGTTATTGTTATTGTTATTGTTATTGTTATTGTTATTGTTATTGTTATTGTTATTGTTATTGTTATTGTTATTGTTATTGTTATTGTTATTGATATTGTTATTGTTATTGTTATTGTTATTGTTATTGTTATTGTTATTGTTATTGTTATTGTTATTGTTATTGTTGTTTTTATTGTTATTGTTATTGTTGTTGTTATTGTTGTTGTTGTTGTTGTTGTTGTTGTTGTTGTTGTTGTTGTTGTTGTTGTTGTTGTTGTTGTTGTTGTTGTTATTGTTGTTGTTGTTGTTATTGTTATTGTTATTGTTATTGTTATTGTTATTGTTATTGTTATTGTTATTGTTATTGTTATTGTTATTTTTATTGTTATTGTTATTGTTATTGTTGTTGTTGTTGTTATTATTATTATTATTAATATTATTATTACTACTACTACTTATTATTACTTATTTTGTAAAATATAATTTTCTAGGAAAAATAACAAAAAATCACTCTAGAATAGTTTGATATCCAAGAAGTTCTAAAAATATTTATTATATGTAAAAGTCTCAAAATTATTTTTCAATGCCGAAATGTCCGCAATTTAACGATATAATTAATGTAATTCAATTTGTGGTTTTACATATATGAAAAATGATTTCTTTTCTAAAGTTTGACATGTTGCGATTTATCGTCATCATTATTTTTAGAGTTAATATTGAAAGTATAATTTTTAATAGTTTTACAAATCTATTATTAAGATTATATTTAAAGTTTTATTATTATTGTTGTTATTTGTGGATTACACGTGCATCGCACAATTTTAAAATCCTATAAATATAATCATTTTTACAATATTACTATTATACCTGCATTACACGTGCATCGCACTATTTCAAAGAAAATATTTTAATTAATAACAATCATGATAATTGGTTTTTTACATATTAAAATAATATATATATATATATATATATATATATATATATATATAGTACAAGTGAAATTAGAGCCATAATTGTAAAAGAAGTTTAATTTATTGCACTAATTAATTTAAAATTTAAAAAAATTGCACTATTTTTTCTTTTGACAAACGAGGGCCTCGGCTTTTTTAATCTAATATCTAGGTCCGCCAGTGCATTACAACCTGCTTGTTAAAGTTTGTACCCATACTTTTCTCCGCACAATTATAACCATTTAATTTAGCACTACTTTTCTCCCCTTACAACCTTGCTTGTATGATTACAATCTTGCTTGTATGACTACTAAGAAAGCTTTCTGTATAGAGGAAGTAAATATGAGACTCCATGCATGGTGAATACTTAGCATTGAAGCGTGTTGTAGCATTGGTTCAAAATATAAGCCGAATCTCATACATGACATAAGAACCGCCAGCTTCCTTGCAAACAATTTCTGGCCACACCTGCAACATCTTGAAGATGACCCATCTCATAAATGACACTTCGTATTTCTGTCCATTAAAGTTTGTGGGCTTAATCCCTTTTTTGTCAAGAATTTGAACAAGCAAACCACCGCTTTCTTTTGTGAGTTGAAAGCCCATTCTCGAAATAATCATTCACGATGAAACCATAATACACCCCATGGTGATTCCACTCGTGCCTCCACAGTCTCTCATTATCACCATCATCCGACAGATAGTAGCTCTTCCAATAATCATCAAGTTCTGTGGACAATCTAGGGTCAACCTGCCACCAAATCAGTTCACAACAAGAACATACACAATATTTAGAAATTAGAAGTAACATGAAGATAATGAACAATGATCTTGAGGACTAATTAAACTATAATGTATTTGTCCTACTACTTACACCTGTAAAAAGCGAATGTCTCCCAGCTGGTTCCACCGGTTGATAATCCGCATCAAGAGGCCACAACCCGTGGGTAGTAAAGATGTCAGACAATTGGGATTTATAACAGTTACTACCTTCAATTTGACACACTCCGAGCGGCCAGAATAAAGTTATCCAGTAACCGCTGAGGGGGACTAGTGGCGGTGTCGGAATGGTCACCGTAGTCAGCATGCTGAGGATGAACATAACTTTAAGTAAACGGGTATGAGAAATCATGGTTGCAGCTACCAGAAGAAACAACTCTCAATATCTTTAATTATCTCTTTTGCAGAGAAAAAGAGAAAATGAATCATGGATTGATATAGTTGTTGGTGTGTGCATTTTGGGTGAAAAATGTCAGTCTCAGCCTTGTGATTTGATCAACAATTTTGGCATAAAAATGATATTGTGAATCATTTTTTTTGGATCACTTCTGGTAAAAGTTGAGTGATAGCTGCTTCTGTCAAAACGCAATTTTCTGCGTTTTGATAGCTTAAAATCAGAATTAGTTTTGACATCCAAGCGCTACAAAAGTGATTTTGATTTCTAAAAGTGATTGTAAGCCTAAAAAAGCACTCCCAAATCCACCTTTAATCTCATCAACAATCCACTGCGCCACCAAAGCCGCCTTGGAGAAGAAGTTCTTTTATTTTTAAAGTGGATGTCACCAAGACCACACCTGCTAGATAAGAAGTTTCTCTAAAGAAAAACTGGGTGTCTTGGTGAGTGCTTACCGGTGTATATAAAAGTTTACTAGTAATTTGGATAAAATGAAAAAACTTGGTCCTTAATATTTTTAACTTGTGATTTCCTCTTTATTATTAATTATTTCAAACAAATAATAATAATAATTTAACTTGGGGTCGAACTAACTAGTGTGAGCGTGCTAATCAATTTGGCGGGTGTCCGTGCTCTCACTCTATTTGAGGTGGGTGCCCAACAAAATATATAGTGACATGAAGCCAAAATTGTGACATATTCTATGTGACTTGGTTGTAGAGCAAAGAAAAATGATTACGACTTTTCACCTTTATGAAGATGCATCTTTTGTAGCATATAGCTCCAACAGTTTGATATAGTGCTCAGTGACGACTTCAGGACTTTCCATGAGTTGATACCAAAGTTTCTTTAAACCGTACTAGAGCTTGGTCAATAATAACAAAATTGTATCATCCGACACATTTTTATTCAACATTCAACATTGCTAGTTACATAAGTCCTCTTCTAACATGTACAACTGAAAACTAAGGTGAGTTTTTTACTATGATATTGAAGGATTGAGGGTACATACAATCGTGAAAGGAAACGGAAAGTTATACCAGTTGTTACAATAAAACAAATGTTTATTATCACTAAAGAAAAATAAATAATTGCATTAAATTTGAAAATATATCGGAAATAACATGTGGACATAAAGAATAATCTTTGAGAACACCCTAAACTTATTTTGAATATTCATGAAAATATTGTCTCCGTAGATTTTCACGAGAACGGGTTGAGGTTTTGGTTGCTTCAGCCGATCATGACAAATATTGTCAAGCTGTGGAAGTAGTGTCTATGATTCCGTAGATTTTCAGATTTTCATAAGTATTATTTCGTCCGACCCAAAATGTTGTTCCCTCTTTTTTATGTTAGCACGAAAGAATTTTGAACAATAATTTTAGTTCAATTTAATTATCCTAATGAATATATTAAACTTGTTATTGACATTATTGTAAGATACCCGCAGGAAAAACAGATGGTTTCCCTCGTGAATCAAACATGGAACTTTATTTTACAAAGAAAACGGAGTCGCCACGTTAATTTAATTTTAAACCCAAATTTAACGGAAAAGGTTAGAGAAAATGGGTTCGGAGGTCAAGTTACGTCCTGGGAAGAACTTTATCGCGGTTCACCCAAGACCCCTCGGAAAATCGAGTCTCCCTAGTTTGTTGACCAAAACGTGCAAGTGTGTGTATTTTAAAAGGGAGAAACTGACTTAACAGAAAACAGTTTAGAATTTAACGAAAACAGATTTATTTGCAAAGCTTTTAACAGAATGGGGGTTGGTAGGCTTAATCGCACACCTACAAATTAAACCTGAACTAGGTTGTAAAAATATGTAGTTAGGGACAAGTCCAGAATCGATCCACGAAGAACGGTTATTTATTTACGAACAGTCACTTGACCAGATTGAGGGAAAATTATAATTATTAAATCCTAAGAACATAAATTAAACTAATTATGAGCTAAAACAATAATTAAAGAATACTTCAGATTTGTTTCCGTCCCCACCTTTTTAATCAATTATCATCGATACATCAATTCACTTTTTACCCTATTCACTTGATCTGAGATTTATTTCAATATATGTTTCTTCTTTCAGAATCGTTACTAGCAGTGGCACACTCACTAGAAACCCTAATTAATGAATTAATCTAACTGGCACAGTCTAGATCGCAGAATTAATTGATGAACGATTTAAGAAACTAAGATCAAGAACACTTTCTATTTATTAAAATAGATAATTGCTTAATTTTACCCTAATCACAATTTACCATGGCACATGCATAAATCATGAAATTGCTACAGTGAAAACCCTAATTCTGGCACAGAACAGAGAATTCTAGCAAAGATCCAATCACAAAGATAAATAAATTAATCAGGTTTATAAACCCTAGTAACGGATCTAGAATTAAGAACAAGTAAAATTATGAATAGAAATCAAATTGTGAAAGAAAAATACCTCAAATTGACAAAAGATGGTTCAAGATTCAAACCCAAAGCTTGGGTTTAGTTCCTCATATGGAGCTTTGAAATCTCCATGAAAAGAAAAATAAAACCCTCGTTCTCAAATTAATGTTGAAGTCTCCCCCCAAGATAATAAAGGAAACCTAGTTTAAATACCTCCAATAAGTCTTAAATCAATAAGGAATTAAAAAGAATTAAAAAGAAACAAAAATAACCAAAAATCCCATCAGCCCGGCGTCACACGCGCCATCACGCGCGTCACTCTCAGCTCCATCAGCCGCCACGCGCCAGCCGCCCCGTCCACGCGTCAGCAACGCCGAGAACGCACCTGCTATATGCGCCTTCTCCACACGGATTCCCGCCTCAGATTTTTCCCCTCACACGTACTGATGGCCGGCTTTAATTCCTTCTAAAGACGCGTCTGCTATCCGCGTTTTTCCTATTGGGCTGCCTTTGTGTGGACTGCTAACTGGGCCTCGGCGAGATGGGCCTCTTCCAGCATTGGGCCGCCTTCCTTCTCCTTCCAGCTGGGCTTCCTCATTCTCTATTTCTTCAATTTACTTCTTTCTAACCAACTTTCAATCCACCAATCTCCGTCCCGATTGACTTTCTTTTGTATATTTTGGGATCTCTTTTTAACTCACAATAAATTACATCGGGTAAAAAAAATAAAAACACTAAAATACTCCCAAATTATAAAAAAGCCCCAAAAATATATAATTTCCCAAAATTACATAAAACTAAATTAAAATACATGAAAATAATCATTTTAAGCTCATACAATCCTATGAATTAATGTGTAAAATCCGTCTTATCAGGGGTAAAACTGGAAAAAACAATTCCCTGGACAAACCATCTGTACGGCTGGTGATGGTTGTCCTGAAAATTTTCAGATTTATCAGAAAGCAGTCCAGTTCAGGCAGAAACAGGGCATCCTGCTGAAACTGGACAAAATTTGATCTTTTTAGTTTACTTTATGGTACAAGAACATGCATACCAACATCCCTATCCCATTGATTATCAATTAAACACCAGAAACACATGATTTTGAGTGTGATCAAGGCAATAATTGGGGAAATAAACACAAAGTTGATGAACATTGCTTTGAGCCAAAACAACCATTTGAAAGGTTAAAGATTGAGACTTTAACATCCCACATGGATGATTCATCCAATAGAAAGCCATTAGGCATCAAAAATCAACCTTAGGATGGATAAAGATTAAGTTTTTATCATCCAAAGTGACATTATTAATGCTTAAATTAAAGTTTGGATGATAAAGATTGGGACTTTACCACCCAAACTTGATCATTACAACAATAAACATTAATGTCATAAACATGCAAGGGCTTTCTCCAAGATGTGCAAGGGATCACCAAGCCAAAAGTAAATATATAGAATTAAATGACATAAATTAAATTGCAATGAAAGTAAATGACATAAAGTAAATTGCATTTATGATAACAAGTCTTTGATCATCTTTGGTTTGTAACCCTTATTCATACATAAGGTATGAGGGCACCATGTATCACTTCAAAGTCTTGGTTCCAAGTAATAATATTACAAGAGATATATAAACATTAAGTAGACAAGATCATAGACAAGTAAATAAAGAAGAGTGAAGGGGAGATGGGGGAGAAGGAGGCCTCACCAATGTTTGATTCTAGCCTATCTTCCTCTCTTTCACTCAAATCTCACAATGTTTGTATTTCTGCTCATATTTCAGCAGAGTTTATGCTCTCAAAATAATATTCCCCTCCCCTAAAATGATCAGCAAGGGTCTTAATTTATAGGGACTGAACCCAAACCAGCCGTACGGCTGGGCCCTTCTAGCACCTATACTATCCGTACGGCTCAGCCAGGCGAGCTTCTGGATTTTTCTAAGTTTAATTCCAAAATAGTCTTAGAATTTTGGTTTATCTTAGTGAGGTCCTAGCCTATCAGTTTATCCCTGAATGGTGCTAAGGTTACCTCTAAGGTTGGTTTAATTTCAGATTGGGGTACTTATAATTATTGATAATGGTGTATCAGTAACATGTTTAATATCTTCATTAGGATAATTAAAATAAACCAAATTATTACTCAAAGTTCTTCTCACTAACATAAAATAAAGAGGGAACAATATTTTGGGGGCGGGGGGCGGAAGGGTATATTTTTTGTCTTAAGTAGGTGCTCCATCTTCGTATTTTGCAAAAAAAAAAAAAAAAAAATTAAAAAAAAAATTAAAAAAAATAATACAAAAAATAAAATAAAAATGGTCATAATATTGCATCTCTTACATTTTGATGTATAAAAACTCTAAAATAGTAAAAGTAACCATGTATAACTATCGTCGGTGGTGTTGTTGCAGCTTGTTGCGTGTCAGTTGTATTTTCCTAGCACAATAGATCATTTTCAATACAGATTGCGATTTTGTGATTTTCTTAGCTATGATGTTGATGTTGATGGTGATGTGGGATTGGTGATGTCCAGAGGTTGGACATTTGATCCCTAAGGAATTATAATTGCAGGGCAAACAAATGTTTACTTGGTCCCCAATAAAAGCTACATTCGATAAGTCATCTTTTTGGGGCAACTAACATTTAGTCCCTCATCCTAATGAAAATTACCACCTAAGACAAGGAATTTGCAATATTAACACCTAGTCAAAGGGTTATTAAAAGGACACTCATGCCCCCTTAATAAATAATGAAAAATTACATTAATGCCACTCCCTCCATCATTTTACTTTCTCTCTCCAACCACCATGACCACCTTTGACCACCCATCCCAACCACCTCCGGCGACCACCTCCGGCCACCATTTTCCGACGACCATCTCATGTGATTATTTTTTGGCGCCATTTTCCGGCGACCACCTCCGGTGATTATTTTCCAGTGGCCATTTTCCTGTGACCACCTCCGGCGACCTTTCCGGCCATCATTTTCCATCAACCACATACGGCGACTATTTTTCCGGCTACCACCACCTTCGGTTATTAAAACTAATGAGAACTTATCAGTAAGTTCTCAGTTGTCAACTAAACAACTCCGACGACAACCTCCGGCGACCAAACAACTATGAACTAAATAGTAAGTTCACAGTTGTCAACTAAACTACTAAGAACATGATCGACTCCAGCGACCAAACAACTGTGAACTAATCAGTAAGTTCACAGTTGTCAACAAAACTACTAAGAACACGATCGACTCCGGCAACCACCAAATTTGGTGACCAAACAACTGTGAACTAAACAGTAAGTTCACAGTTGTCAACTAAACTATTAAGAACATGATCGACTTTGGCGATAAAACAACTGTGAACTAATCAGTAAGTTCACAGTTGTCAACTAAACTACTAAGAACACGATCGACTCTGGCCACCACTAACTCCTGCGACCAAACAACTGTGAACTAATCAGTAAGTTCACAGTTGTCAACTAAACCACTAAGAACACGATCGACTCAGGCAACCACCAACTCCGGCGACCAAACAAATGTGAATTAATCTGTAAGTTCACAGTTGTCAACTAAACTACTAAGAAAACGATCGACTCCGACGACCAAACAACTGTGAACTAATCAGTAAGTTCATAGTTGTCAATTAAAATTGCTACTAAAAACACTATCAACTCCAGCATCCACCAACACCGTCGACCAAAAAACTGTGAATTTGTCGGTAAGTTCACAGTTGTCAACTAAAATAACATCAAACACACACAAATATCCATGGATATCAAACAATAATATCAGTAAGTTCACATTTATCCCAAGAACAAGTTCACACTTCACAGTTGTTCTAAGAACAAAAAGTTTCAAGAACAAGTTTCCGGTTGTTCCAAGAAAACAAATGTGAACTTAACAACCCAAATTCATTATCAAGAACAAATTACTAACTGTTTCAAGAACAAATTCACAATTGTTATGAGAACAACTTCAAAAAACAAATTCACAATTATTCGAATAACAACTTTCATCTGTGGAAACATGTCAATTCCATTCACGGCGACAAATTAAGGACTGAATTTCGTAATCTAGCCAAAAAATCACGGTAATAATCCCATTGGTGGAAACATGTCAGACATGATGGACCTGGATGACCTCGACGTTCCGGTCAAGGCTCCGGCAAGAACCAGCAGATTCGCCTCCAGGAACTCCAAACTCAAACCTATTCCCAAGCCTAAAACTGAACCGTCACTGTCACAAGAACAAGCACCGTCCCAGTCACAAGAACCGGCTTCCACCTCCGCGTCAACCAAGGACGAACTCGTTTATTCCAAGCTGCCACTTCCAGTACCTTCCTCTAACTCCAAGGTTGAATTCGAGTCCCCTTCAAACCACTCCGCCGTCGATGAGAAAGGAGGATGAGAATGGGGTGCCTTGAAGGGAAGGCAAATCCTGTCTTGATCTAGATCTAGATCTGAAATAGAGAGAGAGAGAATCAAATCTGTTGAAATCGACTCGCCAGAATGTCTTTGTCGTTAGCTTTGAAAATCCGCCGGTGACGGATAAGAAAGGGTGCCCCGGTGGCGGGAGAAAGGTCATTGGGGCTAGGGGAGGTGTGGGTCGCTGGGATTAGGGGAGGGGTGGGGTCGCCGGTGGTGACGGGAGAAAGGTCGTCGGGGCTAGGGTAGGAGTGGGTCGTCGGGGTTAGGGGAGGGGTGGGGTCGCCGGGGTTAGAAAGAGAGTGGGGGCGTGCGTGTGTGACTGCGTGAAAGGGAGGAGGGGGGTAGGGTTTTGTTTATAGTAGGGTAGTTTTGGGATTTAATAATTTTAATGGACTAGCTGGTAAATAAAAATATTAGCTTGGACTAGATGGTAAATGGAAATATGATATTGGATTAGGTGGTAATTTCAGTTAAGATGAGGGATTAGGTGGTAATTTTCCTCATCTTTTTATCTTTTTATGGATGATATGTTGTTTGTTTGTACACCCTTTTTAATTTTGTAACTCTTGTTTATTTAAGAAACAATATTACTCCCTCTGTCTCAAAATGATCTTTTCATTTGCTATTTTTCATTGTCCCAAAAAGTTCTTCACATTTCCACATTTTAGGCTTAAACAAAGCATGTCTAGTGAAGCAAGTATTCATATCCTTAAAAAATTTGAATAGTCAAACGTGAACGTCATTTTGAGACGGAGGGAGTACTTTTCAAGGACAAATCAATAAGCAAAGTGGGATTGTTTTACTTAGGACGAGGGTGTATTTAGTTATTGTTTGTTGGATTCATGGAAGTACGATGCTTATATTATACTCCCTCCGTCTCAAAATTATCTTCACATTTGACTATTCAAACTTTTTAAGGATATGAGTACTTGATTCACTAGTCATATTTTGTTTGGGCACTTCTAAGCCTAGTTGTAGAAATCTATACTATAGTATTTTAAAGTTGGTGAAAACAACCATGAGAATGACACATAAGCTAAAAATTGGTTTATCTTGATTTTGAGGATGCCATGTAATATGGCTTTTGAAATCATGGAGGCTTTTGGCATTCTCATACCTAAGTAAAAAGAATAGGTAATAACCATAGATATGATAGTATGTGCTTTAGTGATTGTATAAGAAGATTAGAAGAGATTCACACCTAATAGAATATGTACTCTTATATATAGAGTATTAGACTAGGTAGACACATATTCATATATATAGAGTATTAGACTAGGTAGGGTGTGGATGCATTAAAGAACAATTCATTAAGAAGTGACTTTTTAAATTTTGACAATTCAAAATTTCATAATTCAATGTCTTTGATCCATTCATGTATTCCAAGAGACAACATATTATTCAAAGCCATTGAATTATGATAGAATACTTAAAGTTTTAAGTATCAAGTAATGAAAAGATAAGATGAAACATTAGGTGATAAATAATGCTAAAATATAAAAAGTCTTTTAACTTACATTTTATTAATATAACTTGCATTTATGCTAACATATACAAAGTCTCTAACTTGCATTAATAATCTCATAAGTTAGTAGACTCCTCAACTTTAAAGGCTACTAAAAAAATATAAAAACCAAACATTTGTTTATCAAATAGTACTTTTAATCTCTCACATCTATCAAAAAAACACCCTTCTCATTTTAGATTCAAGGATAATTCATATTGTTCATAGTTTTCTATACATAAATGAAGTCAAAAGGAAGAAGAAAACTACTAAAGTATATTAAAGTAGGGAAGAATTGGAGATGACATGTGGAATAACTTTGGGTGAATGTGTGCTCTTATTGAGCCACCTCATCTTGATTGTGACTTTTTTTTTTTTTTTTTGCCATTAGCTAATAACATAAAATGACATTTATAGTAGTCTGATTAGAAGATATAATGTTTGATGTATTAGAAGAGAAAACATGAATATGCATATGTTTTTACTTGGAAGGATATTGTGAAGGAAAAGATATGTATGTATATGATGATATTGGAAGTGATAACTAGATGGAGGGCATATATATAGTGAGGTTGGTGTAGGCTAACATTGTTTTCTCCACCCAAATAAATATTCTATTTAATTGAATTGCAACTCTTCATGTGTTTGATTAAGATGTTACATAAGAAATACATGAATTTTAGCTCTTCATTTTCCAAGAGTGATTAGGGGAACATGTATGCTTTGGTGCTTTGAATTACAAATTCAGTTGATCATATCAAAAGACAAAAAGATATTAATGAACATAATCATAATACAAATCCGGTTGGTCATTCCAAAAGACAAAGAAATATTATAAATATGAGCAATGGTCTTTGTTTTTGTTGATGTATTTTAGTCCCTACTTTCATGTGTGTGATATTTGATTTTGTTGATGAAAATTGGTAGCCTTCACTAATTTTATCATGTTTATATTTCTTGCAGGTTTATGTATCTTGCAGCTGCTATGAGGACATGTAAGCTTACAACTTTGAAACAAGTAGATATTTGACAGTTTTAGTAAAATCAGTCAACTTTAACATAAGGTATCTTTCGATCCATATGTTCAAAAATTACAAGAAAAATATTTTTAGATAGGCCTTTGAGTCTATTTTCTACAGCTCTTTTCAGATCTTCATTTGGATTTTTTTAGAGGGAGTTATGGCTGTTTAACCAGAAGATAGTCATATGGACATATTCATCCGAAATTCAGTCAACTTTAATAGAAGGTATCTCTCGATCCATAGGTTAAAAAATTACAAAAAAAAATATTCTTAGATATATTTTTGAGTCTATTTTCTACATCTTTTTTCTGATTTTCATTTGGATTTTTCTAGAGAGAGTTATGGTTGTTTCACCAGAAGATAGTCATAGGGACAGATTCACCCGAAATTGAGAAACTTAACTCTTTTGCTTTTGGTTGTTTCTTATATTATCACATAATTTGCTCATATATTATTTGTAGGATTTAATGAAACTTCAAGTGGAAGGAAAAAAGAAAATGATGCCGGAACAAAGTGATGTATATTTAACAGTTTTAGTAAAATCAGTCAACTTTAAAAGAAAGTAACTCTTGATCCATAAGTTCAAAATTACAAGAAAAATATTCTTACATAGTTCTTTGAGTCTATTTTCTACAGCTCTTTTGAGATCTTCATTTGGATTTTTCTAGAGAGAGTTATGGCCGTTTGACCAGAAGATAGTAATAGAGATAGATTCATCCGAAATTAAGAAACTTATCATTTTATCATAACTTTTAAGGTTTAATCATTTAGTTGTTTTAGTATTCCTAGACTTGGAGAGATGTTCCAAGTAGCCTTTAAATACATAGAAGATGGCTTTGTAATATAGAGTTGTAATTGTCTTTCATTTGATTAATATGAATGTTATGATGTATTTCTTCTATTTTATAACGTTCTCCTACAATTTTATTTAGTTATGAGTCTTGAAAATTTCAACATTTTGTTAACTATAATAGAAGAAAAATCTGGGGTCAATTTTCACAATTATAATTTTGAATAATAAAATAATGACGAAATAATGTTACTCTCAACAATTATATGATTAATCATGTTTAAACATACTAAATTTACTGTTATCTATGCATAAATTATATTTACATAATATTTTTTTAAATCATATTGTATAATATAATAATTTTTCAACGTGAAGATAACACCACGTGCGAAGCACGGGCTCACCACTAGTGTGAATAATTTTTCAGAACAATTAAAAATGCCAAATGAAAAGATTATTTTGGGACGGAGGGAGTATATGAAAAATATTTCCTTTCTTAATCTCTTAAAATGAAAATGAACGTCATCATGAGATTCAGTAAGTAAATTCGTCTGGCGGCGCTGTCTTGCTAAAATATTCAACATAATCAATAACGAAAAAACATACTTATTGATTGAGACAGGATATGGTCTCAATAAGTGGCCTTAAATAGGCTCTAGTCTATATGAGTTTAGGAAAAAATAGAGACACAATAGGGGTCTCATTAAGTGGGTGTCTTAAATCTTTTAGAGACAACAATGACTCCCTGATAAAAATATAACATGTTAAATTAGGGACTATTGGAGAAATGCCGTCCCAATATAGAGACCAGTAAAGAAGTGCCGTCCCAGAATAGAGAGCAAGAGAGAAATGCCGTCCCAATTTCTTTCAAATAAAGGACTATTAAAAATTGTCTTCCCAAACAAAAAGTCACATTTTTCTAATAGTAGTATGAGGTATATACAACTTCGCACACGTGATCTCACTCAAATCAAGTATGACTACTCTCTATGAACGACACACACATGTTATCTTTCCACCAAGAATACACACAAAGCACGGACGTTGCATGATTGTTGCTCTATCTCAGACTCGCATAATTAATTACATGTGCTCTATATATATGGATACACTAAAGAGGAAGCCTTGTATGAGACGACCTCATACATGAGATGGGTCTCGATGAGAGGAAATGGGCTTGTCCTACCCCGCTCCGCCCATACAAGGCAAACCATTCACTCTCAACGAGACTAGCACACTTGTCTCGGTGTGAGACCGTCTCAAACGATTTTTTACATTAAATCTCAAAACCTAATCTAAGTAAAAAACTAAATTCCCTTAACTTAGTCAAACAAGGAATTCCAAAATTCAAAATCACTCAAAATCAGTTTCTCTCCTCTTTTTTTTTTTTTTTTTTTTTGACTCCACAATCCTACGTCACATTTGGTCTAATATATGGATGTTTCTGTTTAGGTTCTTTATTATTCACAATTAGATGTCATTTTGGAGTGTCTCACACATATTAAGAAATACCATTAATGCATGTGAAGAAGACCCAAATACCCCTAAAGTAATTCAACTACCTAGGTAATTAAATGGTTAGGTAAGAGATAGTTCACTATCATTATTAAGGGTATAATTGATATAGAGCAATAAAAAAACTTTGAAAATAGTGAAACGACAAGTATTTTGAGACAAAATTTTACTCTCAAAACGACATCTATTTTGAGACGGAGTAGCTTTTATTCGGTAAAGAAAATTTAATGTCAAAGAAATTTAACTTAAAAATACAAGATAATTATTGAAACTTTCGAGTTGAAGTTAGTAATTAAATTTTATGGGTAATCTACATAATCAACCTTGTATTATTGGCTCGTTACCATTTAGACACATGTTTTGTTTTTCCATCAAATCTTATCTGCAAACATAGTATTTATAATATTAAAATACAATAAAATTCCTAACGAAGCTGACAATATTCAATTGTCTTGCACATAGTAGTATTAGGGGTGCCTCCGCTACCACACCACAATCCGAACTACCACCTAAACCCCCACAAGTCCACAACCAAACCAATGTTACACCACCACCACACTATCAAATGCTCTTTCCGTCCCACTTGAATTAGGTTTTTTATTTAATTATACTTTGACCAATAATTTGAAGAAAAATAATTATTTTAATGAAAATCTAAAAATAGTTATTGAATTTATTAGTAACCGTGATACAATAACAAATTTTTAAATTTTTATTAGCATCATTATTTTTCTTCAAATTATTGGTCAAACTATAAATATATTGACCAAGAATCCTAATTCGAGTGGGAAACCCTAAACCCTAGCCCTTTGATCTTGGTCAAGCCAGTACTGAACCGCTCATGCTCCTACTGTCTTCGTATGGAATTCCCCTCACCTAATTCCAGGATATTCTCATTTCATTCTCTCACTCCCCTTTCCTTCTTGACTTGATGGTAATGGTGGAAATGAGGATTTATAGTACTACGAATGGAAGAAGCTCCCCTCATCGAAGCTACCAAGAAAAAGGGAAGAGTGAGTAAAATAAAAGGAAAATCACAAGTTAGCACGCTCACGTTAGTTCGTTCGGCCCCAAGTTAAATAATTATTATTCTTTTGAAAAAAAAATTAAAAAAAAAATCACAAGTTAAAAATAAAAGGACCTCTTCAACGGCAGGGGCGACCTTGGTAGCGCGGTGGATTTTACTATACACGACGGATGATGTGTGTTGTTTTGGTTTTTTTAGCTTCCAATGAGTTTGTTTTTAATGTATATATGTTCAATTTGTATATAAAAGTGGAATGAACTGCCATGTCATTGGTGTCGCATAATTATAATTATGGATGACGAAACAGAGTGCTGACATAATATAAATGAAACGAAAATTAGTTATGAAGCTTCCTTGCCATCATAAACTTGTGAAAGAGTCGAAGCTTATTTCCCAATTGTTGTACTGATGATCAACAGAAACAAAGGTAGAGATTAAGGGCTTGTCAAATGACCTTCTCATTACAAAGTTGATGGCAAGCATTCAAGCTGAAGATCTCTTCATTCATAACAAGATTAAATTCAGAAAACTAAGTAAATCAATACTCCCTCCGTCCCATTTCAAATTGCAAAACTTGCCAAAAATGGTGTCCCAACTAAAATTGCAAAATCCAAAAATGGCAAGTTTTAACCCACTTGCACACTCACATCCATTAACCCACTAACTATTTTCTACCCCACTTTCTCTCTCCCACTCAACTATCAACACTCACAATACATCACATTTTCACTTTTTCCGTTAATCCCCGTGCCAACCTAGTATTTGCAATTTGAAATGGGACGGAGGGAGTAAGTTTGAAATATATATATAGGGTGTTGCTCCAATGAGAACCATTAAAATGAAAAATGTCAAAACCAAGCATAACCATTGGATTAGATACAAAATCAAGGGTCCAGAGATTATAGATATACTTGGATACAGTACCTAAATTTTGAATATTGCACTTGGCGGCTAATTTCCTCTCTCCAAAAATTTGTTTCCTTCCTCTTCTTTCTTTACATTGGCCTCAAAGCTTCATCCTATTTCACTCTCATATTCACAGCCCTTTTGCAATCTCTCCATCTCTTCCTCTTCTTTAACCAAGCCTTAACCCAGAAAGGGGACAGGAACCCAATAATCGATTTTCAAACAAGGTAAAAATTCAAATTCTTCCCTAAAAAATTAAGCAACGGCAATTTGAAAACTCTTCTCACATCTTAATTTAGTAGAGAAAATAACACACAATTCTCTAAATATAACAAGTTCAATAACCTCAGATTTCACAAAGTTTTCACCATTAATGTTTGTGTACTGTAACATAGATCATATAACAAATCCTCGGACATATTTCATCAATGCTATCAATCTATAATATGCTTACGAGAAGACACAGCACTCAGGTTTTTGTTGATATCGAAAGACTGAAAGAGGGATTGCTGGAAACGAGTAATTTCCTAGCCACAAGCCAATTTCAGATATTATTTTCAGTGTATAATTTATCTATGTACAATAGTAATGCAGGCTGGCAATTCATGGTGTAGTATGTACTCCCCTCCGTCCCAAAATGATCTTCTCATTTGCCATTTCTCGTTGTCCTAAAAAGTTCTTCACCTTTCAACAATTTAGGCTTAAAAGTACATAAACAAAACATGCATGGCTAGCAAAGTAAATGTTCATTTCCTTAAAAAGTTTGAATAGTCAAACGCGAAGATCATTTTGGGACGGAGGGAGTAAAATCGAGAAACTAAGACTGTAAATACCCTTTTCCTTCCAAGTATGAAATTACTTCATCAGCCAAATTGCATGGTGAACGAAAGAGCTCCTCTTCCTGGTGTAATATTATCTGCAAAAGTGAATTTCGTTCACAAAAAAAATGAGTACCCATTTTAGTTTTTCAAGGTTACGGAAGTTGACTTTTAAGAACTTATAGTGGCAAATATCTAATATCCTATATGTTTATGCAACTGTGAATCGTGACAAGATAGTTGACAAAGGTGAATTAAGGAAATTCAAAAGAAATGGGTGTTTACAACAAGTTCTTTTGAATAATGGATATTCGCTTTGGGATTGAGTCATGGAGCGACTAATCACAGTCACAAAAAAGTTTCTTTTACCGTATTAATGCACGTTTGAAGGAGCACAGTTTAACCTGTCTAGATATTGGATGCTTTGATTGGGTTCAGACAATTTCAAAGTCTTTCTTTTAACTATTAAAGAAAGTTTACCTCACATTTCAAGGGAGGCTCATAGGGGTCGTCAATCCCAGTAAAACCTGCAAAAAGGTAATGTTAAAAGTAAATTCAATTTGAAGAAAAGTCGAACGCAAAGAAAATGGTACTAATACGTGACACCTGATGGGGAAGAAGGCCTAATGAACTATCATATTTATAAGGGGAGGGAAGTCACAAATAAAGTGATCTCACATGGTTTGTGAGTAAAAGTGCTCTCAATCAACCATGTTGTGACATGTTTTACAGTCTCACTATCATCTTCACTAAGGGTAAAATAAATTTAGTCTAAAATGGGTTATAGTGCTTTGCAGTGATGGATTGGGGTGCTTCACTTAAAGTGTTAACGGAATACCATAAGCAACATGAAGGTAAATCATTCCAGATAACAAATACTCCCTCCGTCTCAAAATGATCTTCCCATTTGCCATTTTTCATTGTCGCAAAATGTTCTTCCCATTTCTACAATTTAGGTTTAAAAGTGCATAAACAAACATGGCTACTGAAGCAAGTGTTCTTATCCTTAAAAAGTTTGAATAGTCAAAAGGGAAGATCATTTTGGGACGGAGGGATTAGATAAAAGCCTGTTCTACGCAAGGTAATCGCACATACAGATTGTTAAGTGGTTATCCGTGTCAATTATCAACAATTGGAAAAAGAGGAAATGTCATAAAAATATCAGAATTCCAGCATTTACAATGGTCAGTTGCAGATACCTTTAATCTTCCCAGCCCTTGCAAGCTTGTATAAGCCTTTAGGATCCCTTGCCTCACAAACTCTTAGGGGAACATCCATGAAAACCTGGTAATAGAAACATGGAAGTTACAAACAAGAACATTCTTTGCTGGATTCAAATTTCTATTCTGTAGTCTCAAAATAATCAAAAAGAATTATGTCCCACGGCTAAATTCTTACAAGCAGGAGGCCCAACCTCAATGAAATCTCCTTCTGGCAATAAAGATCGACAAGCATCTCGGTCTCTTCTATAGGGAGATATCAAACTAGCAATGCAAATAACTCCGGCATCTGCAAACAGCTTAGATACCTCCCCTACAAAATCATAAATATAAAAATTTAGCCTTCTTGGTAGAGAACATTTTGAATGTGTGCGGTAAAAAAAAAAAAAAAAGCTTATAAAGAAACACACCTACTCTTCGTATGTTCTCTGCACGGTCTTCTGCTTTAAAAGTGAGATTGCTGTTAAGACCATGTCGAACATTATCACCATCTAGGACATACGTCAGCTTTCCTCTAGCGTGCAAAGCTCGACTTAATGCACAAGCCAAAGTGCTCTTTCCTGAAGTCATGATTCGTATTTTTAACATATGAGGTATTCATTGCATAACTAAAGCAAAGTAGAATTGGGAAGTAGACCATAAAAAGAAAAGAAAACAGAGCATAAGTTTGTATCGACGAGACCGATTTGTTCTTAATCAAGAGGATATATAAAAGCATCTTTTTAAAAGTTTTTTTGGTAAAAGTTGCAGAAGCATCCTTTCACAGCAAGCGGAAACTTCATGAAAATGTGAGCTGATCATATCTGTTTAGCCATATATGTATGCAATGTGTGTGTTCCTTGTTAAATCTATAACATCTATGTTCGTTAAGAGATACCCCATAATGTTGAACCTTTTCTTCTGCTTCAAATAGCTCACAGTCATGGGGAATAAGCCGATGATCCTCTCAAATCTTTTCATCATTCATGATTTGATCTTACAATAATGCAACTCTACTCATCTTCATCATTCAGATGATTAGATGAAGAAGAATATATTAAAAAAAATAAATGCAATCTGATAACTGAATTAGCTAAACCAAGGTAATTGGTTTTTCATCTGCTTCATTGGGAATGTACTCCCTCCGTTTCATGAGAAAGACTAAAGGAAATGGCACAAGAACTAAGGAATACTAATAAAATAAGGAAAATGTGTGGTAGAAAATGAAGAGAGAAAATTAGTGGGGTAAATAGTAGTGTTGGTTGAATAAAATGAGTGGTGGAGAATGAAGAGAGAGAATGAGTGGTGGGGTTGGGTGAATATAAAATATTAAAAAGTTTATAAAATATTAAAAAGTTTGCCATTTTGGGCAGTCTCAATTGAGGTGAAACGGACGAAAAGGGAAATAAGTCTCAATTCTCATGAAACGGAAGGAGTATACCATAGTCTTGAGAAGTTGAGGGTCCAACAATAGGAAGAAAGAATAAACAAGAATATGAATAGAAGGTTGAAAATGTAGACATGACAAAATAATATCGGCAGAATATTGGAAGTCAATATTTGTGACGACGACATTCCCCCTTTCCATAACCACAATTACAGTATAAATTTCATGAGTTTTAAGTTGGTTGTCATAGCTAGTAGATGTCAATCTATGATTAAACAAATAAAAACTCCTTGGGTTCCACTAAGGGACCTACATTCATTTTCCTTCCGTCTCCCTCAAAGAATCTTTATCTGTAATTTCATTGACATTCTAATCTGACCCTCACGCATTGAAAAGTATGCAGGTGGGCACAGAGAATCTTTGCAATCAAGTTAGTATTGAAAAATTCCGATGGATGCACTACTTAAAATTGAGATAAAAGAGTCCACAAGGATAGTAATCATGTTCAAAGTCTCGGACAAATCGAGAAAATAGAATCAACATATAAATTTTAAGCAGCAATGCATACTGAATTTCTAGATACCAACCTGAACCACTAAGGCCAGTAATCCATAGAACACAACCTTTTTGCTGCAACAATTCCTGCCTATCAATTTTATCTACAGAACATTTATGCCACACGATATTTGTGGATCTCCCATTCATACAGACTTCACGAAGATCCCCACCTGTGTAGATAAACCAAATCTCAATATCTGATTTGTATGCCCAATTCTCCCAAATTAGTAGTACAATCAAAATAAAATGCGATATAATCAGTTCTCAAATTCCAATATACAATCAAAACTGTGCTTCATTATCCAAATTGAAACATTTATTCAAGCAAATATAATTCCCAAGAATATTCGTGAATTTTACGTTTAAAATTACGAACAATGAAAACAAAAAAAAAAAAGTTAGTACCAGAGGAATCGCGAGATTCATTTACAAGTACAGTCCCGTTGGAACTGAATTCAGCGCCAGTTTTCGCATTGACATCATAAGACGTTTTGGAAGCCTCCATTGCCTTGACTGGCGAGAAGCAAGTCGATCTAACGTCGTCCCCGACGAGGCCAAGACATTTCCGTTGAGAATTGCAAACAGAGAAATTCACGAACCCTAAATTGGCCGGAAAAGAAGGTGGTGACGCCGAGTCTAAATGCGGAAAAAAAGGACAAAACATTGACTGGTTTCCGGCGGCGGGAGTCATCTCCGGATCGGATTATCAAAATATATAAAATTATATTTCACGCGCGAGAATCTCGATAAAATAGATAAATTTATTCAGACAAGGATATTCGGTTTACCAATGTGCGGAATATGAAGAAAGGGTTAGTTCGACGGGAAAACAATGGTTGCCGACGGCGACGGGGAATGTTAATAAAGTGTAAAAATTAATTTATTAGGTAATGGCTTCCATTACAAAAATATGGGAGAGGTGAATGTGGCCGGGAAAAGGGGTGGTGGGTGTTTTTGACATGTTTTTTTTTTCTTTTTAATGTGTTGTGCTGCGTGTGGTTGCCCTTCCGGCTCCGGTTTGCCGTGGTTGATAAGTAGCTGCCACCTGGTGCTGTCCACGTCGAGACCTACTCTGTATTGGGTGCCACTCGGATTCCAATACTTTAATGGCAAAGGCTGGAGTGTTCCGCTGGCGCATGCTCTGTTACATCCGACCGTTGGATCCGGTCCTCTCACTTTATAGATTGCGACACGTGTTTTTCTAAAAAAAAAAAAAAAAAAAAACTCTATAACTTTAAAATGTTATATCTTGAGATTTACAACTCAGAAAAAAATTTAAAAATAATGTTGTGTTCGTTTCGACGAGATGAATAAAACTACATAGGTCATGATATGTTTTTTTTTTAAAAAAAAAACATATTTTTTTTACATATATATAATCGAGTTGCATTTCAAATGTTACTTTCTCAATAAAAAATTGTTACATTTAAGAATATAAACTGTTACAATTGAGAAAAAAAATGTTACATTCATTTTTTATAAAATGTAACTTAGTTTAGTTTGTCAATCTTATGTTAATTTGAAAGAAAAAAATGTTACATTTGAAAAAAAAATGTTACATTCCTTTATAATAAGTGTGACTTTTGTTGGGAGGAAAAAATTGTGGTACATTTTTTTTAAAAAAAAATGTTACAGTTGAAAGAAACAAGTGTTACATTTCTTTATAATATGTGACTATTGCAGCAAAATTGTGGTACATTTTTTTAAAAAAATGTTACATTTGAAAGAAACAAGTGTTACATTTCGTTATAATATGTGTTACTTTTGTTGGGAGGAAAAAAAGTTGGGGGTGGCAAAAAAAAAAAAAAAAAAAGGCTCGGCTCGCCTAGCGCCGTCGCACGCCGTGCGGCAGTTGCACATGAGACCGGCTCTACTTTAATTATAGTGTATGCGCTTTCTATCTAACAACTTTTTGTTTAATTCTCTCCATCCCAAAACACCTTGCACTTATTTATTTCTTTTGGTGTTTTTATTGGAAAGGTTTTATTCCAAAAATATTTAACTTTTATTATTTTTCTATTCTCTCTACCCCACTTGTCATACTCACACACTTAATTATAGGCCTCACTTGTAAATCTCACTCAACTTATCATACTCACAACATTTTTCCCGCTCACATTACTTTTGAATATATATATATGTATATATATGTATATATATATATACATGTATATATATATATACATGTATATATATATATATATATATATATATATATTACTATTACCGTGCATTTTTAAAATGGTGCAAGGTGTTTTGAAACGAAAAGAGTACTCTTTTCGTCAAAGTGTTCTTTCCATTATAATATTAAAAAAAATCTAGCTATATTTTTCTTATACATTTTAAAGTTTTAATTGTTAAAATAATATATTTTAAGATAATAAAAAAGTATAAATGGAAATATTATTTTGGGAGAAAGAAGTATATGCAAGTTAGTTTGGTGATTTATCAAAGAGTACTCCATCTAGTTATAGATAGGGGTGTTCACGGTCCGGTCCGGTCCGGTTTTGCCAAAATATCACAAAATCGGGACCGAACCAATTGTACGGTTCTGTAGAAATTTAGAACCAGAACCAGACCAATACATTCCAGAACCGATGGCATTGGTCCGGTCGTATTGGTCCGGTTCCGGTCTGGTTTTACGATTCTATCTATATAAAATTTTCTCCCATCAAAATAAAACTGATAAGCAAAAACAAAAATAATTAAACAAAGTGGTCTCAACAATTAAAAGTCAAACCACATGAATGTTACAAATTCAGCACATGGCTCTTTTACTTCAAACATAACACAATTAAAATAAAAGCTTAATGAGAAATTGTTAATACAATGACTTATTTTCTATTAAACCATCATAAACTGGGATGGTTACAAAAAACTGAGATGGTTACAAAAAAACAATCATAAGCTGGGACAAGGATTGCAACACTGATTTATTAATTACTAAGCTACTATATTAGACATAAAGACAAATAAATTATATAGTATTTATAATATGTATATATATATATATATATATATATATATGTATATATATATATATATGTATATATATAATTGGTCCGGTCCGGTCCGGTCCAGAACCGTGTATATTTTTTTGAAACCAAAACCGAACCAATAAACCGGTTCTGTAGGAATCTGGAACCAGAACCAGACCAATACCATTGGTCCGGTCCGGTGTTTAATGGTCCGGTCCGATTTTATTGGTTCGGTCCGGTTCCAGTTTTTTTTGCACAACCCTAGTTATAGATGCTATTTTAGAATTTTGTTTCAAAATACTCATTTTTAGAGCATAAAGCCTTTAAATCCTAGTTTTACTCTTATATTGAAACGTGTACATGCATTGATTATACTTTTTAAGTGAAATAATTTATGAGAGCAAAATAATTAATTAGGTTACTTGTGATACTTAATTTAAAAAGTTATCATAATAATTGCATTTTATTAAACGGTGTGAAAACTTTCTGTAACGACCCAGATTTTCATAAAGTAAATAAATCCATAAAACATGGAAATACCAACAGTTGTCTTACAAAATCCAACTTAAACAGCCCAACGGCTAGTCTCCAATCATCAATTCAATAATAAATGCGGAAGCGAAATTAAATACTAAGTCTTCAAGCCAGTATAACCACTAGCTAAACAAAATAAACCATAAAGTCTTAATGTGACTGACACGGATAGCTTCATCTAGCGATCCGTCTACTTCTTTAAGTCGTTACCTGAAAAAGATTATTAGAGAAAGGGTGAGCGAACAGTGCTCAGTAAGTTCATACGGACTTCTCTGATAGCTAAGGAGAAGTGACCGAAAGAACGGACTCAATTGATAATTCCAAAGATCGGATATTATTTAAAATACTAACTGCATATAACGAATACAGTTAACTACTCAAAGATTGGTGGTCCTATTTCCATTCCGTCAATTCCAAGTTCCAAAACACCTTTTCAGGGTGTCACACCTTTTCAGGGTGTTAAGTGAATAAGAGACCTTACACCTTTTCAGGGTGCTCCCTTATTTAGAGTTATCATGATAATCTAGAGTTCCACAAAGTCTAAGTTACAAGTAGTTAACTATACTTATTTCCATTAGTCCGTTTCCTAGGACCGTTTCCACATTAGTCCTTTTCAGGGACTATACAGCTACACCTGTTGTAATTAGATATAGCATACTTTCCAAAATAGTGTTCCCTAAACGAGAGCACATGCAAATTCAAATGTTCTAAGATTCCCTACGACCAAAACATGTCATAGGTAAGATATACAAAAGACGTTCATCAACGTAGAGTTCAAGCGCTATGGACCATATAGCATTCATGAAAGAATTATAGAGTTCCAATGAATAAAGAATTCAAGATACTTAGGAACGTAATCCCTTACCTTGCTAGCGTTGACTTCTAGCGGGTTCTTTGCGTACAATCTACAATCACGTAAAGATACTATTTTTTAGGACAAGAACAATATTTATCCCCGTCCCCAAATTCCTTTTCTAACTTTAACCTTTTGAGTTTACTTCTTAAACTCCTTCTTAAGGTTCTTTCTTTAGTTTAGGTTTATCTCACCCGTCATATCTGTTGGTGTTGTATGCTCTAGGCACGTTTTGTAAAACGATTAATGTTATTTATATTAAAGATATTGAATGTTTGATTATTATATCATTTGCATGTTTATTATAATAATCCCCGTCCCTGATAATTATGATTAATTGTTAGTATAAGTTTAATGGATAATCATATGATGATTATGGTGTATGGGATACAATTAAACTTATGGGTATTTGTTGGAGACCAAATACTGGACTGACCCATATGAGATTTATGTCATGGTCACAATGTCATAATTAAGTCTCATATAGTTATATTACTGGAATCTTTAGACCTGAGATTATCACAGTCTTCCACTTGATGAACATTACGTTTAACATATTCAAACGTTACCCCTAATCGGGTAGCTATAAAGAATGTGATTGGCGTAATCGGATTCATGTAGGGAAAGGTAATAAATCAAGAAGGGATTTGTTCCTCGTAAGAGAGAGATGTCAAGCTTTGGCCACTCGAAGAATGGTGTTGATGAAATGCATGGCCGTGCTCAAATAAGATTTGTACTATCTATACATTCTGGATCGAGAAAGCATTGAACATTGTAAGTTGACCATTGACCATGGCTTACGTTCAATAGACATCGTGAAACAAAGAGATTGTAATATGTTCTATAAAGGATTCACGAACTTATACAAGTTATATTAATTGGGTAGTCATGATGGCTTGCTAGAGTCCGCTCATGATTTATGAGCACAAATGTGTTTGGGCTCATTGCCAACTTAATATAATCCTATGGGGTCACACACAAAAGAACGAATTATATAAAAGGCTAAAATCAGGATTCTGGTGGTGCTCGGCCGAGCATCTTATAAGACTCGGCCGAGCATTTCCATCAGAAGGTCAGATTGTTTTGGAGCAAGGTGCTCGGCCGAGCACCTCAAAGGACTCGGCCGAGCAGGCCCTGTTCGGGCCCAATAACTGATTTCGTGTTGTGACGGGTTTTAACCTATTTCTCCTAAAAGGTTTAGGACTAATAAGTATATAAACTCCTAACAACGACCTAATCAGTAGAGATTGATTCCATATCAATTAGAGAGCCTCCGAGAGAGAGAAAAACAAGTTCTTCTTCTTCCTCAAGAACAAGAACATTGATTTTCCATATAGCCTTCAAAGTAGAAAGAGTTTCTATTGGGTCTAGCAATCCGGTTCAAGAATCGTTCTTGAAATTTGTTCGCGTGTGGATAAACATAGAGGGCGTTGGCATCAACTCCTTCAAAGTTCATGATCCAAGTTTTGCGGTCGTTCCTGCGTTCGTGATTCAAAGAAGCGCGAAGAACAAAGATTGAAGATCTCAGAATTTTAAAGCTCCGTCACGGTTAGTGTTCTAAATTCATCCTCGTATTAATTTAATCACCGTGTTCGGATCTAGGCTTTTGGGTTTTATTCCGCTGCGCATGTTTGCTCAAAACCCAACAATATCTTCCCAACACATCTTTAGGTTTACGTAAAAGCTTACTTCCAATCCAAGTGTCTTAAGTTGACCTTATTTTATGAAAGTACTATTCACCGTGTTGACTTACTATTCCCAGCGTTGACTTACTATTCCCAGTTGACTTTCACACATTAAGACACCTTGAACTACACACACAGAACCCTAATGCACAAACCCTAACTTGTGGCACACTCACATCTCACACACACACACACGGCACATACACACACACTGTACACACACACACACACGCACAAACACACACATACAGACACACACACATAGACACACACACGCACACCCGACAGCCGCCAGCCGCCGCCGCCGCCATCGCCAGCCGCCGCCGCCTGTCGCCAGCTGCTGCCACTGCCGCCGCCGTGTCGTGGTGGTGGTGGTGGTTCACGCATGCATGTCAATACTATTCCCATCTTTTCCATTAACTAGGTTTTCAACAGTTAACCATAAACCCTAGTTTTACCAATTTAGAATTAGGGTTCTAAGTTTCGTTTCATAATTCCTAGGCGATACCCAACCCAAGAATAAATATTTAGGGGTGAGAGAATTACCTTTGAAGGGGGTTGAATCTTCCTCTTCCTCCTTCGTTATTTCTCCTCTCTTCTTCCTCTTCCTCTCTATCTCGGCTCTCTCTCTCTCCCGCCTCCTCTCTCTCTTTTTCTTTAGGGTTTTTGATTGACTCAAAATAATAGGGAGAGAGTTAAAGAATTGTTTAAATACTTAGGTTTCCTATTCCAAAAAGGTTTTCCAAAGTTGACTAGATTGGGCCCTTCTTTATTAGCCCAACTCATTAATTAATTAATGAGCCCAATCGCAATATTAATATAAAAGCATACTAACAATAATAAAGGCTGGTTATTACACTATTCCCTCCTTAAAGGGTTTGGTCCTCCAAACTAAACGTACCTTAAGCAGCGAATAACTCGGGGTATGTTTCTCGCATCTCACTCTCGAGCTCCCACGTCGCTTCCCTTTCTGAGTGATTGCTCCATTGAACTTTTACATAAGGAATCACCCTCTTCCTCAGGGTTTGATCCTTGTGATCCACTATCTTTACCGGTGCTTCGTCATAACTCAGGTCGGCACGCATCCTCAGTTGTTTGTATTCAATTGCATGGCTTGGGTCAGGAATATACTTCCTCAACATAGATACATGAAACACGTTGTGAACTCCTGCTAAAACAGGCGGTAAAGCTAACTTGTATGCTACGGTCCCAACTCGTTCTAAGATTTCAAATGGTCCCACATATCTCGGACTCAGCTTCCCACGGATTCCGAATCTCATCACTCCCTTGGTTGGCGAAATCTTCAAAAAGACATGGTCGCCCAGTTGGAACTCTAAATCGCGTCTTCGATGATCAGCATACGATTTCTGTCGGCTTTGCGCGGTTACTAAGCATTTTCTAATTTGTAGAACCTTGTCGGCAGTCACTTGCACAAGTTCTGGTCCGGTTATCTTTCTCTCACCAACTTCGTCCCAACACGTCGGTGATCTACACCTTCTCCCATACAACGCTTCGTATGGTGCCATACCAATGCTAGCATGAAAACTATTATTATAAGCGAATTCTACTAACGGCAAGTGTTCATCCCAAGTTCCTTGCCAATCCAATGACGTAGCTCTCAACATATCCTCCAGCGTTTGAATAGTTCTTTCTGATTGCCCATCGGTCTGCGGATGGAAGGCTGTACTCATTGTCAACTCGGTACCCAACGCCCCTTGCAGACTCTTCCAGAATTTTGATGTAAACTTATCGTCTCTGTCGGACACAATCGAGACTGGTATTCCATGCAATTTCACAATCTCATCTATGTAGAGTTTTGCCAACTTTTCCAGCGAATCGCTTACCTTTATTGCCAGGAAATGAGCAGATTTGGTGAGTCGGTCAACTATCACCCATATTGCGTTATACCCTTTCAGCGTCCTTGGCAAACCCACTGCTAAATCCATCGCGATATGCTCCCACTTCCATTCGGGAATAGGCAGTGTCTGAAGCAATCCTGCCGGTCTCTGGTGTTCACTTTTCACTTGCTGGCATACTAAACATCTTGAAACGAACTCAGCTATTTCTCCCTTCATATTGTTCCACCAGAATAATTCCCTTAGATTCCTATACATCTTCCTGTTCCCAGGGTGTACGGAAAATCTCGAACAATGGGCTTCTTTCAAAATTTCCCTCTTGATATCCTCATTATTAGGTACACATACTCTAGACTGATATCCTCATTAGCTATACTTTCCAGTACGTTCCTTAATTCTTCGTCTCCTCCTTGAGCTTCTTTAATCCTATCCATAAGCGTTGGCTGGACGCTCATTTGAGCCAAATACCCTTTAACCTCAACCTCTAGGTTAGTAATCTCCAAACGATCCCAAATATTCTTCTCCCTAGAAATCAATGTGGCTAGTGTCCCACGATTCTTTCTACTCAACGCGTCTGCCACCTTATTGGCCTTGCCAGGGTGATATAAGATCGTACAATCATAGTCTTTCAGCAATTCTAACCATCTCCTCTGTCTCATGTTGAGTTCTTTCTGCGTAAAGATATACTTAAGGCTCTTATGATCCGTGAAAATATGACAAGTAACCCCATACAAGTAATGTCTCCAAATCTTCAGGGCAAATACCACAGCTGCTAATTCTAGGTCATGTGTATGGTAATTCTTCTCATGGTTTTTCAACTGCCTGGATGCATAAGCTATCACCTTATCATTTTTCATTAATACGCAACCTAATCCTTTAAGTGAAGCATCACTATAAACCACAAATCCTTCGGTGCCTGATGGTAGTGCAAGAACTGGTGCAGATACCAAACGTCGTTTTAATTCCTCGAAAATTGTTTCACATTCATCAGACCAAACGAACTTGGCTCCTTTCTGCGTCAACTTGGTTAGTGGTAAGGACAACTTAGAGAACCCTTCCACGAATCTCCTATAATAACCTACCAGTCCCAAGAAACTCCTTATTTCACTTACTGACGTTGGTCTCTCCCAATTTACAATAGCCTCTATTTTTGTTGGATCCACAGCAATCCCATCTTTCGACACCACATGCCCTAGGAATGATACTTCCTCCAACCAAAATTCACATTTCTTAAATTTGGCATACAACTTTTGTTCCCATAGGATTTGTAACACTAACCTCAAATGTTCCTCATGTTCCTTCTTAGTCTTTGAGTATACCAAAATATCATCGATGAATACAATCACACACGTATCTAAGAACTCTTGAAATATTCTGTTCATTAGTTCCATAAACGCTGTCGGTGCGTTAGTTAATCCAAACGGCATCACCATAAATTCATAATGACCATATCTAGTTCTAAAAGCAGTCTTTGCTACATCTTCCTTCTTTACTCTTAGCTGGTGATAACCAGATCTCAAATCTATCTTGGAGAAGTAACATGCTCCACGAAGCTGATCGAACAAGTCATCAATTCTCGGCAATGGATACTGGTTCCTTACCGTCACATGATTCAATTCCCTATAGTCGGTGCACAACCTCATCGTCCCATCCTTCTTCTTTACGAATAAGACCGGTGCGCCCCATGGCGAAACACTTGGTCGAATCAATCCTTTGTCCAGCAATTCTTGTAGTTGCTCCTTCAATTCCTTTAGCTCTAGGGGAGCCATTCTATATGGTGCCCTCGATATTGGTGTAGTTTCTGGTACCAAATCGATGGAAAACTCAACTTCTCTCTCAGGTGGTACCCCAGGTAAATCTTCTGGAAATACATCCTTGAAGTCCTTTATTACTGAGAGTGATTCTATAGTTACCTCTCTGGCATCAGTGGTACTCACGTACGCCAGAAATCCTCCACATCCCTTCCTTAGCATCCTACGCGCCTTCATAACCGAAATGATGTTCGATGGAGCCTTAGGTCTCGTACCTTTAAAGTAACACTCTTCTCCAGAAGGTAGCTTGAACTTAACCTCTTTTCTAAAGCAATCTATATGAGCATGATAGGCTGCTAACCAATTCATCCCTAAGATCACATCAAACTCATCCATCTTCAAACTAATAAGGTCGACTTCGAATTTCCTACCGTTCAATTCTACAGGGCATCCCTTATATACTGAAGTAATAGAAATCGAGTCTTTAGTCAACGTATCTACTACTAACGAATGCTCTAGTACTTCAGGGACCAATTTCAGTTATTTGCTAGATGAGTGCTTATCACAGAATGAGTAGCGCCAGAATCAATCAATGCACGAACATTACGAGAGTAGAGTTGTATCGTACCTGCCACGAGGTCATTAGTGGCGCGTGCATCCTTAACTGTCATAGTGAAGACACATCCATTACCTCCACCTTTCCCTTATTGTCGTCCTTTACTCCTTTGGCCTTGTTGTCCCTCCTTGGTTCCGGGCACTTCCAATGGGGATGTCCCATCTTGTCATAATTGTAGCATTTCTTCTCCTTGTACCAGCACCCTTCAGTCTTATGCCTCCCGTCACATACTTGGCATTTCACGTCTGAGCCTTGCCCTTTGGCATCTTCTCTTTTTCCATCTCTACGGCTTCCTTGACCTTTATTAGGGTACTTGTTAGCCATACCATCTTTCTCACGATCATCACTCGTCTTGCGCTTGTTATCCTCATTCTTATTCCAGCTTCCTTTGGTAGGTTCCTTTTCAGCCGTCTTCTTCCTTTCATCCTTCTTGTTCCGATAATTGTCCGCTTCAGTTTCCACAATCTTAGCTCGATCCAACACTTGATCATACGTTGGCAACATCAGTGGGGTAATTCTGTAGCGGATTCGGTCACTCAGACCAAGCTCTAACTTCCGGGCCTTTTGCTCATCATTATCGAAGAACGCCGGAGCAAACTCTAGCAATTCTGTGAACTTCTCGCAATACTCGTCCACGGTCATCCTTCCTTTGGTTAGAGTCATGAACTCTGCCACCTTAGCGTTTCGAACGCTCATTGAATAATACTTTGCATAGAAAACGCGCTTGAATCCATCCCAAGTAAGCGCAGCATCACCACGAGCCGTAGCAGTTCTCTTTTCTCCTTCCCACCATTTCAGGGCTTGTCCCTTAAGCATGAATGTGGCGAACACCACCTTTCTTTCTGGAGTACAATCCAGAGTTTCGAAAACTTTTTCCATGTTTTTTACACAGTCTTCTGGTTTCTCACTCTTAGAGCCCGAAAATGACTCCGGATTCCGTTTCTGAAAGAGTTCCAGCGGATCCCTCATAGGAACGTGTGGGTTCTGCTGTGGTTGAGTCAATGCCGTCATAACTTGCCCGATGCCGGCCACGGTTTGATTCAAAGTTCTAAACAAATTTGCCATATCAGGGTCTCGTCCCTCGGCGTTAGCGTTTCTTCCGGATCCTCTTCCAGCCATCTGAATAAGATTATTCTTAAGTTAATATTGTAGGGGAGAACGCATTATTTACATTACACACGCATGGCTACTATGTCTAAATACTATCATACATAGGGACGTCCCCAAAAGATAAAGTTTCTACATTAATTCCAGGTTCTAGCCATTTACTAGGCTACATTCATTCATTAGAGGTCAATTCACTGGACCCATTACTATACACAATTGGCCATCAAATTATGCCAATTACTTCTACAGTTAACTACTACTCATGAAGTCATTCACAGTTTTGTTTCAGTCATTCTACTAGACCAAAACTATTTCCACTTGGCCGTTTTTCATGAGCCATACTTCTAATTAAGGTCTTTTCTCGACCTACACTTCTTGTTCTACTAGATCACATTCCATAGTTAGACATAACGGATAACAAAGGTCAATTACTAAAGAATAACTTCAATACTTTTATTAAATGAAACTTCCAACATCCAATAGTTAAGAAAGAAAATTCCAACTAAACTTCTAACTATAACTACTTACTTATACTATGAAAGAAATAAAAGAATATCTAACTTCTACTTTTCTTCAAAGGTTCGCATTTTTCCTTGGTCTTCCCCTAGGTCTTCCACTAGGGACCTTGGGTGCCTTCTTCGAACCTCTTGGCCTCCCTTTAGGCCTACGAACCGGTACCTCCACTATCTCTTCATCATCTTCCACCAGAATTGGGGCATCTTCATTGCCCTCTACATTAACCTCCATTTCCTTGACTATTACATGTTCCTCAATTAGATTTCCTGCCCTCTTTCTACTCTCTTCCATCAAAGTTGCTGCCATTTGTGGGTCTACTTCCTTCAATGCAAAGTAATAGTTCCGCACATCATCACATAACATATCAGCCCACTCTCTGAATCCCATTAGTTCTTCCTTCCTTTCCTTTAATTCCTTGCTAGTGTCTCTTAGTACTTTTTCTGCAATCAGCCACTTGTTCAAAGTAATCCTTCCTTTAGCTTGTTCCTTCTTCAGAGTCTTATTCAACTTCCTTATCCGAAGAGAGTACCTCTTAACCACTTTGGTCACGTCCTTTCCTAGCGAGTTCTTATTCAAGTTCATCTCAACTCCGTTCATGACCTACAACCATGACATTACCACAATTAGTGACCATAATCTTAATGATATAATGATTACCAAAATATCTTTTAAACACCAACAAAATGCATCAATGTAATACTCAAGGTTCACTCCTAAGTATTTCTTTGGACTCCTAAATTGATCTCAGATTCTTTCCCAAAATAGAAGGTTCCCAATTTAGAAAGTTTCCCAAAATAGAAAGTTTCCTAAAATAGAAGGTTTCCTAAAATAGAAAGTTCCACCTCAAGCAATCCTAGTACTCCTAGAATGCTCAATCAAGCCTATTCAATATCAGAGTTTCCCTATCCCTTAAGTTCTAAAACCTTAGCTCTGATACCAACTGTAACGACCCAGATTTTCATAAAGTAAATAAATCCATAAAACATGGAAATGCCAACAGTTGTCTTATAAAATCCAACTTAAACAGCCCAACGGCTAGTCTCCAATCATCAATTCAATAATAAATGCGGAAGCGAAATTAAATACTAAGTCTTCAAGCCAGTATAACCACTAGCTAAACAAAATAAACCATAAAGTCTTAATGTGACTGACACGGACAGCTTCATCTAGCGATCCGTCTACTTCTTTAAGTCGTTACCTGAAAAATATTATTAGAGAAAGGGTGAACGAACAATGCTCAGTAAGTTCATACGGACTTCTCTGATAGCTAAGGAGAAGTGACCGAAAGAACGGACTCAATTGATAATTCCAAAGATCGGATATTATTTAAAATACTAACTGCATATAACGAATACAGTTAACTACTCAAAGATTGGTGGTCCTATTTCCATTCCGTCAATTCCAAGTTCCAAACACCTTTTCAGGGTGTCACACCTTTTCAGGGTGTTAAGTGAATAAGAGACCTTACACCTTTTCAGGGTGCTCCCTTATTTAGAGTTATCATGATAATCTAGAGTTCCACAAAGTCTAAGTTACAAGTAGTTAACTAGACTTATTTCCATTAGTCCGTTTCCTAGGACCGTTTCCACATTAGTCCTTTTCAGGGACTATACAGCTACACCTGTTGTAATTAGATATATCATACTTTCCAAAATAGTGTAACGAGAGCACATGCAAATTCAAATGTTCTAAGATTCCCTACGACCAAAACATGTCATAGGTAAGATATACAAAAGACGTTCATCAACGTAGAGTTCAAGCGCTATGGACCATATAGCATTCATGAAAGAATTATAGAGTTCCAATGAATAAAGAATTCAAGATACTTAGGAACGTAATTCCTTACCTTGCTAGCGTTGACTTCTAGCGGGTTCTTTGCGTACAATCTACAATCACGTAAAGATACTATTTTTTAGGACAAGAACAATATTTATCCCCGTCCCCAAATTCCTTTTCTAACTTTAACCTTTTGAGTTTACTTCTTAAACTCCTTCTTAAGGTTCTTGCTTTAGTTTAGGGTTTATCTCACCCGTCATATCTTCCCAACACATCTTTAGGTTTTTGTAAAAGCTTACTTCCAATCCAAGTGTCTTAAGTTGACCTTATTTTATGAAAGTACTATTCACCGTGTTGACTTACTATTCCCAGTGTTGACTTACTATTCCCAGTTGACTTTCACACATTAAGACACCTTGAACTACACACACAGAACCCTAATGCACAAACCCTAACTTGTGACACACTCACATCTCACACACACACACACACGGCACATACACACACACTGTACACACACACACACGCACAAACACACACATACAGACACACACACACAGACACACACACGCAGACACACACACACACGCACACCCGACAGCCGCCATCCGCCGCCATCGCCAGCCGCCAGCCGCCGCCATCGCCAGCCGCCGCCGCCTGTCGCCAGCTGCTGCCACTGCCGCCGCCGTGTCGTGGTGGTGGTTCACGCATGCATGTCAATACTATTCCCATCTTTTCCATTAACTAGGTTTTCAACAGTTAACCATAAACCCTAGTTTTACCAATTTAGAATTAGGGTTCTAAGTTTCGTTTCATAATTCCTAGGCGATACCCAACCCAAGAATAACTATTTAGGGGTGAGAGAATTACCTTCGAAGGGGGTTGAATCTTCCTCTTCCTCCTTCGCTCTTTCTCCTCTCTTCTTCCTCTTCCTCTCTCTCTCGGCTCTCTCTTTCTCCCGCCTCCCTCTCTCTTTTTCTTTAGGGTTTTGATTGACTCAAAATAATAGGGAGAGAGTTAAAGAATTGTTTAAATACTTAGGTTTCCTATTCCAAAAAGTTTTCCAAAGTTGACTAGATTGGGCCCTTCTTTATTAGCCCAACTCATTAATTAATTAATGAGCCCAATCGCAATATTAATATAAAAGCATACTAACAATAATAATAATGGGCCAAAAAGGCCGGTTATTACACTTCCAATACTACATTTATTTTGAATCGGTGGTTGGTCTCCTGAAAAATGCGTTTTTCCTAGTGATGGGAAAAACGTGTTTTTAAAAACAACGCGTTGTGTCATTTTTGTAAATAATCGAAACTTGTCAACACCGTCTGGCACTCCTCAACACTCTATCTGGACATTTGTAACACATCAACTGCTCATCGTAAAACATTGTCACTACTATCTGTTAATACTTCATTATTAAAAACCTCCTGGCTACCTGTATCCAAGGTTCTGACTATCAGTCTCAAAGGTTCTGACTATCAGTTTCAAAGGTTCTTTTCAGTTTTAAAGGTTCTTTCAAAATGCTTACTGTTTATCAAAAATACTACAACTGACTATAAAAAATACTAGAACTAACACTAAAATACACTCTCACTTAAGCTAAAAAAAACTTCAAAATTTATTTTATTTTCTTACTGGCGATGAAAAACACATGAGCTAGCACAACAAAATACTTGCGATTGGCACAACCAATGGTCCTTTCATTACATTGAATTGGCATAGGAGTTATCTCCCTACATTCTAAACTATAAAACTCGTTTTATCATTATTCAAATAGGAAGAACACATTTATCTTTAAAGTGAATTATGGACAAACAAGACCGACATTGCTCGGGTGAAATGGGTGTTTAAGTACTGCACATTTCGTAACCTAACCCCCGAACCCCTCATCCCAAAGAATCTCTGTTTTCGTAAATCAAACTTAGGCTATCTTAGGTTTTTTTTATGTTCCTCTAAAACATAAGTGGCGACTCTAAAATCAATTAGACATCTTAGGTAATTCACGCGCTCTAGCCAAGCCGTGGCTCCCCCGGGGTATCTATACGCGGTTTCATGAAAACCGGTTCCATTAAGTTTGCATCAGAGGTTCCATGAGTGACTTGAAGAACGGTTTCAACAAATCCACACAATGCGGTTTGATGAAAATACATGCGGCACCATGCTGGCGGTTCGGGTAGTACCGAGTGCGGTTTGAAGAACTAAACCGATAGGTCAAACCGATCATAACTCAGCCTAAGACAAATAAAAATCTAGAAATGAACTTGTCTAAAAATTGAAGTATAACTTCATTACATGACGTCCTAAAGTCCATAAAAGACACGTGACATAGATCAATCAAATCAAGTGGGTGTACTAACAATGAATCCTAACAAGCACATTAGTGCCCTTAAGTTTCACAGGAGTTGCAATGTGACTCCCAACATTTCAATTTTGGCAATTTCATTCCTAATGTTCACACCTTATGTCAATGTGGTGCCTTTTTGGATGAACTCTAACGAAAATGGATGGAAACTAAAGAAATGAACGAGAAAATTAAGAAATTATTTGAAAATTGTATTAACAATTTTTCTAACCTATACCCTAAGGGCATATGATAAGAATTGTAATTATGGTAAATAATTATTTTTTATGTAATTCAATCTTGACAAATCTTGTAAACTTCTACCATCCATTTTACACGATTCCCCCCCCCCCCCCCCCCCCAAAAAAAAAAACTTTAGATTTTCCTTTCGTTTAACCAGATTCAACATTCTCTAATCAAAATTATTGACTTTTTATTACACAATTATACTATGCAACCATTTTTTTTCAAAAAATTCCCTCCAATTTGTTTTATTTTATAAATACTTATTCACAAAAAACATAATACATTAAAAATATTTTAGAAAGATAAAATATAGAAACAAAATATCAGGAAGTCAGTACAAATTTAAAATTTTCATAATACGCAGTATAATAATACATTACTAGTTTCAATTTTATTTTTATTTTTAGAAAAATGTATGATTTCGCTGTTAAATTATCCAAAGTAAGGTATCCATTAAAATAAAGAAGAAATTTACTTGAGAAGGAGCCTTTATAATTTATTGTATTTTTAATAAAAACATAGGTATAGCTGGTAACCAAAATAATGGGGATAGATATAGTTATGCATGCTATGTCACCCACGGTTAAGTAGATTCAAATTATGAAAGTCTCAAAACAGAATATTTTGGGGATAGATATAGTTATGCATGCTATGTTAACTCGAGACAGAGCAAAAACTGAATTTTAACTCATATCTTCTTCTATGTAATAAATAATTTTATTATTTATATTAACTCATTTTAAATGTATTTTGTAAATATAGTTAATGAAATAGTGAATAATGAAATATTATGAACTTTGGGTTGAACAACGTAAATTTCAAAGATAGTCGTTAAGTTTTTCGTTCATTTCGTTAGTTTTCATCCATTTTTGTTAGAGTCCATCCAAAAAGGTACCACATTGCCACAAAGTGTGAACATTATGAATGAAATTGCCAAAATTGGTACGTTGGGAGTCACATTACAATTCGTGTGTAACTTAAAGGCACTAATGTGCTATTTACCCTTTAAAAAGTTGTATGTCTCATTCACAAATCATCATATTCACAATCACTTTCCCATATTATCTTTTTAATTCTCTTGCAACTCCAAAATGGTGCAAACTGATTCAGACAGAAGGAGTATTCTTTTTGCAGATGAGGGAGTTTTGGATTTCTTGAAAACAGACTCTCATTTATTTAACGAGTAACACAGAGAAGTATCAAAACTAGATAGGTTTTGTTGGAAATATCGTCAGCCCGAGCTAGACCGTAAGCCCGCCAAGGGAAATACCGTTGCATGAATCCTCATGCACGATGCACGGTCATACGCCCTCGAGCTAGACCGTAAGCCCGCCAAGGGAAATACCGTTGCATGAATCCTCATGCACGATGCACGGTCATACGCCCTCGAGCTAGACCGTAAGCCCACCAAGGGAAATACCGTTACATGAATTCTCATGAACGATGCGCGGTCATACGCCCCCGAGCTAGACCGTAAGCCCGCCAAGGGAAATACCGTTGCATGAATCCTCATGCACAATGAACGGTCATACGCCCTCGAGCTAGACCGTAAGCCCACCAAGGGAAATACCGTTGCATGAATTCTCATGAACGACGCGTGGTCATACGCCCTCGAGCTAGACGAAAGCCCGCCGAGGGAAATAATAATGAATACCAAGCAAAGGGTTCGAGAAAGAACAATAAATACTTGGCAATTCCAAGAGCAATAAAATATAACGAGAATAAACGACAAAGAGATATGGGGATCAAAAGAAGAGCAATTAAACACATCACAAAATCAGATCAAAAGGGAGTCAAATATTCATGTTCATGGAGTCTAAAATTATTACAAAAAGGCCCCAGGACGCAGCCCGGTCTGATCTTCAACTGGCCGGCGGCGGGTTGACTTCCACTTCTGGAACAGAATCAGAGGCAGTATGATCAGCTGCAGAATGAGCCAGAGCTTCAGAGGCTTCGGCTAGAGCGGAGGCAAAAGTTGAAAAGGGAAGAACAATACCTTCGACGAAGGGACCATTGGGGCCAAATACTTTCTCCAGAGCCGCGGCCAGAGACAAGGCGGATTCATCACCTGTAAACCGCAAGTCGTCTATCATTTTGATCAAGGGTTGAACGGTTACAGGTGAAACAGGAGGCAGAGCATTCCGAACCGACTCGGGCAAGGCTTCAAGCTGATGATCGGCAAAAGGCACTAAGGAATGACCATTGAAGCATTCCGGATCCGTGGCCACGATAGAACAAATGATAGCGATCTCTTGAGCAGTATACTTCCCCGTGGCCGCCAGATTCCGGGCAATAGTGTGCACCGCCTATTCGTACTGCTCATTGCCGCGACGGATAATTTTTCAGAGTACTCTGCGGACTCTTTGAACTCAGCAACCGCCTTGCCCCTCTCCTCCTCCAAGAGTCCCACTCGTAAACTATCCCTATGGTCATAAAAGCATCCCGGGAAAGCCTTTTCCAGGCATTTATCAGGTACCGGTAAATCCCTCCCATTCGTCGACAACAGCCGAAAAGGTCCGGACGGAGCATTCTCCCCAGGTCCAGTTCATCCATAATCACAGTCAGAGGTTTTTTTCAACAAAACTTTAAAAAAATCAAAGATGGACCCAGGATTCCTAAGAAAGAGACAAATTAACCGGTTAGAAATCGGAGACTCGGCGGTTAAAAGTTAAAAGCTTGGTTCGTGATGTTATAAGTTACGAAAACACGGCGTTTTAAGTTTCTACCCCCGATGAACGGTGGAGAGGACCGAAGACGAAAAGTTAGCAATCAGAAACCAGCGACGAAAATAAAAAGGGAAGCACTACCTGTTAAATCGATCGAGTTAAGGAAACAGAAGAAGCAAATCAACGTCGTTATCAGCAGTATTTCTCTCAAGAGCGATGGCCAAAGATTAAAAATACCGAAGGTCTTTGAATAAGCCAGTTAGGGTTATTTATATCCCCAGAATGGGTCGGGTTTAAACCAAAGATCCGGAGCGACCCGGCTTAGACCCGGAAAACGAAGAGGCGGGAATCAGTTTTTTTGGAATTCCAATGACGGTTCGCATTTAATGAGCGTGCTCCTTGTCATGTCAAGGACCTGACAGCTACGTCACTAGCGTGACTCGTGGGGCCCACTGTCCTGTCGTCAACCACTATCGTAAGACTCCCGTCCCATGATATTCCGTGCCCGTATTTACTACAGTTTGCTCGGACTGAGCCATGGAAATGTAACTCCTCGCGCCGCTCATAAATAAGCTGACCCTCGGAGTTAGGGGCCACTGATGAGACCGAGCATCACAGATCGGACCGGACTGGTTCAAGGCAAGTACAAGCGAGTTCGACTACGCCGAACCGGATAAGCCCGCAATTGGTCAAGCCCGTGAACCCCGGGCTCCCTGATAACCATAACCGAGGTAGCTCTGCCTCCCGCTACTCTGAGGGTTCCGTGGGGGTCACTCAACCACCTGCCCGGAGCCCGCAGCAGCCAGCTGTCACAAACGTACTACAGACGTTACCAGTTCGTACCTGACATACCATAACGGTTGGTGGAAGAACCATGACTCCCTGACAACACGCCACGTTCCCAGCCACTCCCCTGGCCGAACCAATGAGGACCTGCCGCGTGTCCATCCGGTACAAGGGCGGTTAGTACCTTAAACCTACCTCCTCCTTCTACTCATATAAATACTCCTATCCGCCCCAAAGGGCTAGGGAGATGCTCTATCCTATTCACACACACAAGGCTTTCACAAGCTTTCTACTTAGGTTTTCCTCAGAGATCTTACTCTCACACCCGAGGGCCTAAGCCGGATTCCAACCCGGCCTTGGTCTTAACGGTGTTCTTGTTTGTGTTGTGATCAGGATCAAGAGACAGCCATATTGGAGTTCTACCTCCGTGACCCCAGAAACCAAGGGCGTCATCATTAACATAGATTAACGGAGCGGATGCCAAGTAGAGACTTTCTAACTTTGTCCCCAAAGTCCCAAACTACAGGGACTGATCCTGAAAATAAAACTAAAAATACCCATCATTAGGGACCGGACTTCTCTTTTGTTGTCACTCCCGCACTAGCTGAAACACTTGAACCAATTCATCTCCGCCTGGGGAAAAAAAATCGGGGGACTCCATCCCATGGAAAGGTGGAAGAATTATTTTTTTATCTTTTGAAATGATGTTTGATTCACATTTTAAGGAAAACTCAATACAGGAAAACATATCAAGCATACTATTTTGAGATCCAATCGTCAACAACAATCCCTAATCATGGCGACTATTTTGATCAGCAATTCCAATCAGGAATCCAGTAAAAATCGGGAAAGCCAATTATTTGACCCGACGGCAGCCGCTGCGTCGTTGTCGAACAAATCTCCGTTCCGGAGGATTGAGTTTCACGTTGCTAAGAAGCCTTTTACTGGCTTTGTCAATAATGGCGGCCGGGGTAGTGGAGGTGGTGGAGGGTTTCGGTTGGAGACTTTGAACCCGACGACGAGCTCAAATTCTCAACGGCAGCCTGGTTCGAATCAGGTTAATGGCCCCTTGCCTCTAGCTGAGAAGAAGCGCGATGGGTCGACGAATGGGTTGGATCCGGAAGTCACGTTTCGGATCACTATCAGGAGAATTGTGAGTTATTCTATGAGCATTTCGCAGTTCTTTTATTTTCTTAGGCAACACACACACAAACATATACACACACATGAGCTGTTTAGGCAAAATTTGATGCAAAAGAATCGAACTTTACGTGTATATATTCATGGTTATTGCGGACTTTGGTTAAGTTTGTTTGATTTTTGGCGTTGAAGGTTCCTTCAATTTTCATTTTCTTTATTGAGCTTAGTTCGCGACACTATTATTATTTTATTTTATTTTTACCAATTTACTGTGCTCCTATAGAATGTAGTTGTAACCTTGCTACTACCTCTGTCAAAAATTGAATGACCTTTTTTTGCCCAAATGTGTCCATAAGTGATCTTTACCATTTTTATTTTTATTTTCATATTTCATTTTATAGTTGTAAAGCCAACATTTTGAAATCAGAAAGCAAGGATATTTATTATTTTTACGGTTAAAAGTCCATTTTTTTCAGAGTTCTCTTAAATCCGAAAAGGTCATTCATTTTGGGACGGAGGGAGTAAGATTTTCGTTCAGTGTATTTATTGTTAAGTCATATAGTTAAGTTATTTGATGGTTTATTCTGCTTAGTAATCTCTTCTCGATAGTTCTTTTAATTATCTCTTGTAACTTGGTTTTCATTGTGTTTTTCTCCTTATTTGTACATCACTCTTTTTGCCAAGTTCATTGCTTTCTTTGAGCTTGCTTCTCTGATTTGTCATTGCTGATTTGTGCTCTTTTTTGTCACTGGTGGCTTTGATTTTTGTTTCTTTTAAGGTTATGCACATAGAGTACACAGCTTAAGGAGGCTTTAAAGGCGGCCTGGAACTTCGTTTTTTCTTACTAAAAGCATGTTATTGGCTATTAGCTGCTTCTTTTTTTCTTTTTTAGTTTAAAGTGTTCTTAAGGGTATCTTTTACTGTGGAGATGCGTGGCCCTTGACATGATGAAGCTAGATAGCATAGATTTCAAAAGATATTTCCTCTACGTGTCATTTGGTTCATAAAATAACATTTCCAAAAGATATCTCATCGACCTGTCAATTGCTACAACAAACCTGGAACCAGCTAATCTTGTTCTTATGTTGGAAGTTTATCAGTGAAGCCTAACTTTGCATATGATTCCACAATTTACAGGGTGCGGGTTTGGCGAATCTTGGCAATACTTGTTTTCTCAATTCTGTATTACAATGCTTGACATACACCGAGCCTCTAGCGGCATATTTACAGAGTGGAAGACATAAACTTTCCTGTAAGACTTCCTCCTCTCTCTACTGTTAATTTTTGGATGCACATTAGCATGCACCTGGACTACTAAGATTTTAGAAATTACCTACGATCATATTAGTTGGGTTTCTGTCTGCCAGTTTGGTTTTCGTTTAGCTTTTATCTTGTTTCTATAGTCTATACTCTTCACTTCAGCTAATAATTTCATCTATTTGGGTTACGTAGGTCGGTGTTCTGGATTTTGCGCTTTATGTGCCATGCAGAAGCATGTTAGTAGTGCCTTACAATTAACAGGGGAAATACTGGCACCCAAGGATCTCGTCTCAAACTTGCGCTGTATCCTATGATTTGTGTTATTATTTACCACTTTTTTGTTTTAATCTTAAATGTTTCCATGATTTCCCCCCTTGCTGTCAGTTTTACACTGTAAATAGTTGTTATTATTTTTCCTTTACTTGCCAGTAAGATTTATCTATGTTACTGGGTAGTACGCACAAAATTTTTCTAAAAGAGCATCCCTATTTTGATAGTTGTTCTTCCACACATCAAAACATTATTCCACCACTTTTAACAATACCGCATTTATTTTAATATAATAAGGAACTAACAACTACCCAAAAAAACATGAAATCTACGAAAGGAGTACAGACTAAAATTTACTTCTCAAATATTGGAGATCCTTGACCACATGAATTAGGTATATCCAGAAACTTCAGATATTCCAGGCAGGAGGATGCCCATGAGTACATGGTGAATTTGCTAGAGTCAATGCATAAATGCTGCTTACCTTCAGGAGTGCCAAGCGAATCTCCTAGTGCTTATGAGAGAAGCTTGGTCCACAAGATCTTTGGTGGCCGACTTCGTAGCCAGGTACCTTTTCTTGTCATTTTCCGTCCAAACGATTTTTGGAATTTAATACTCCCTCCGTCTCAAAACAAACTACCCTTTTAGCCATTTTGGGCGTCCCATTGGAAAGTACCATTTTCCCAAAAGGAAAATATAGAATCCACTTTCTCTCTCCTTCCCACTCACAACCACTATCCACTTACTATTCCCTACCCCACAACATCTTTCCTTAATTCCTGTTCTTAAAATGAAATGGGTAGTTTGTTTTGGGATGGAGGGAGTATTGAGTTTTCAGATTCCTGAAGTTTCAGTTATCTCTTCCAGGTTAAGTGCATGCAGTGTTCCTACTGCTCTGATAAGTTTGATCCTTTTTTGGATTTAAGTCTCGAAATTGTAAAGGCTGACAATGTGAGCAAAGCACTTGCGAATTTCACTGCTAAAGAGCAACTAGATGGAGGAGAGAGGCAATACCAGTGCCAACAGTGCAAGCAAAAAGTTAGGGCTCTTAAACAGCTGACAATTCATAAGGCCCCGTACATCCTTACCATCCACCTTAAGCGGTTTGGTTCCTACATATCTGGACAGAAGATTGACAAAAAAGTCCATTTCGGCCCAACATTGGACTTGAAGCCTTTTGTTACTGGCGCATATGTAAGTAAACTTCTTCTCGGTTTTATGGACTTTATTTGTAGCATAAACTTCCCGCTGATTTGCAACGGTTATTGAACATGTTTCGTGTATTGAGTTTCACCTTTGCACAGAATATAGCCTGCCAATTGTTTATGATTATGTGTTCATGTTCAAATTCTAGAGTATGGTGTTCTTTTTCACATGTAAAAATATTATATTTTAGTCATTGTAAAATGCAAGTGAAATTAATTTGTGAATGACATGTTCTTTCTCTATTTTATGTACATGCATTTCAGGATGATGATTTGAAGTACACTCTTTACGGTGTTTTGGTTCATGCTGGTTGGAGCACTCATTCTGGCCACTATTACTGTTTTGTTCGCGCATCAAGTGGTTCGTGGTATTCACTTGATGACGATAAGGTACTGAAGATAACCTCAATTTCCTTAGTCTCATCTTTCAATATTATAACATTGACATTGGTTTTTCATTTTGAGTTCGTGGTCTTTCTCAAGGTTAATTAGTGTTTACAGAGTTGCATCACAATCATAGTTTATTGAGTCATCTAGGAAGATAATGTTATGATTTCATGGTCTTATTTCTACCGCAAGCTAGGATTCTTCTAACCGGAAGCCCCTTACGTATGAATAACCATAGTTATAAATCCCGTCCCGTACCGGTCCGTACCGGCCGGTACGTCCCGTCCCAGTAGAAAACCGGTGCGGTACAGGTATAATTCCGTCCCAGTTTCTGTACCGCCTTGAACCGCCACGTACCGTCCAAACCGGTCCGTACCGGACCGAACCGGCCGAGATGGTTGTCCCGGTCGGTACGCGAAAAGAAAGACTTTTAAACCAATTTTTAATTCTCGGATCTAATAAAAATATATTCAAACTTGAGTTTTTTTATATAAAAAAAAACTATGCCCTAGATTTATACTTCACGATTAATCAACATCCATTCACCGCAATAGAACTTTCAAGGTTGTTAAGTCGCAAAACAGGAACAAAGCTGCCTGTGTAGTCAAAGAAATTGAAGCTGCAGATCAGTAATTTGTAAGCAATCTAGACTAAACTTATGCTAGTATTGGTATAGTTTGATGATAAAATACAAGCTTCTGTAATTTTTTGTTGAACATATGTTATATATATAATTATCTTAAAAAATACTAAAAAGTGCGGTAAATCCGGTATGGTACACCGGTACGTTCCGGTACCGGTACGTCCCGTCCCAATAACAAAACCGCTGCGTTGTCCGGGACGGTATTTATAACTATGTTAATAACCTAAGATTAAGGAATATTTGGTAGCGTGCAAGTGAAGGAGTTCGTGTTGTAATATTTTATAATTAACGGGCCTCTATTTATATTCGATACCACTTCTCCAAACCTCGTCATCTATTATCTTCCTTGATAAATATAAAGCGGTGAACCCATTAATCAAGAGGATTATGCCAGAATTATTGGGAGTTTAATGTATGCAATGAATTATACTAGACCCGATATTACTTGTGTTGTTGGAATATTAAGCATGTTTACTGGTAAACTTAGTAATGAGCATTGGAAATAACTTTATAGAGTTTTGAGATATTTGAAGTCCACTATTAATTATGGATTGCCACTTTGGGGCCCTTTGTCTGGTGGAAAGTAGAACAGCTTTACTAGGCTCGGTAACTCGCAATTATATTTGCATGAAATGCTTCACAGGCATTTTTGGTCTAAGCATCAAATATTTTACTCTCTAATGTTTGGCTTCTCGCAGAGTCTGGGCCATGTTTTTTCATTTCTTGAAAAAAAAATATTAGGGATGGCTTGTTTGTTGACTATAATCTTGTGTGATATCGATCAGGTTGTTCAAGTAGGTGAGAGGAAGGTTTTTGAGCAAAAGGCCTACATGTTATTTTATTCTCGGGATATAAAAACTCACGTTTTGAAGAAGCCTGTCGATGTCGCACAGAAAGAGATGATTATAAATGGTATTGCAAAAAACAAAACCTTCTCAAATTTGAATGGAGTTAGAGATGAAGTCCGAAGCAGCGTGATTGCAAGAACTCCAAATGGTACCAATGCCTCTGCTTCTACTGCAGTAGCAACCACTTTTCATGTTTCCTCCAGCATACCTATTGTGGAGAAAACTTGCTTCAAAGAGGTAATAAATACTTTGTTTACAATCCCCTTTTTTCCCTTCATAATTTGAAAGGGTAATTGTTCGATACCACTTAAATGTAAACAAGTTTCTACTATTTACTTTAGGTTGAAGGTTTTGGACCCAAAATTGCTAGTGTGGGCGGTGTTGATGATGGCCAGAGGTCTGTAGAGGCAGAGTTGCCGATTGTACTCAAAACTAAGAGCCTCTCATCACAAGATAAGGCTTCTGGTCCAAAGCCCAACAGAAAGTTAAAGATAAAGTTTCTGAAATGCCAAGTTACAAGCATTCATCTCAGTTCGAATATCTTAATTGGGTCTTCCTTAAGCGTGCGGAAGAAAAAGAAACACAAACGAGGAAGTCTATCTAATGGCAATAAAGGAGAAACTGTCTCCAATGATAGCGAAAAGGGTCAAACCAAGACTACGCTTGTGAATTTGCTGACCAAGGGATTAGAAGAAACACCTAGTGAGTAATTTCTCTATAATGTCTGTTATATTACTCCCTCCGTCCCAAAATGAATGTCCAATTGTTTCCAAATTTTCTCTTTTGATTTTTACAAGGTGGGTATTGATTTTTTGTTTGACTGAGCAGTTCCAAAGTGGGATGAGATGAGCTCGAGTTCTATCCAGATTAACGCATCGAGAAAAAAGAGTGTCACCATTGGCTATGTTGGAGATGAATGGTGAGTCGACTTTTTCATGTCATCTTGACTTCTGTTTATTTCGTTTAATGATAGAAACCGGCTTTTATTTTGGTTTGCTCTTAAACTAGTTAAATTTATATGAAAAATTGTGAAACAGGGATGAAGAATATGACAGGGGAAAGAGAAAGAAGGTACGAAACACTCTTTACAAATTTGATGGACAGAATCCATTCCAAGAAATAGCTACAAAGAAAGCGAAATTAAACCATGCAAAAAGTGATCAATCTAGACCCGGAATCAGACCGTTCAGGAAATGATTGAAGAATGCCAAATTTTGTTCCGTCCGTCTCATCTTTTGATTATTTTACTCTGTTGAGCTGAGGTACCCGGGAAAAGGCGTGGATATGGAGTAGCTGCCTAATAATCTGGCTTCGTTTTTAGATGGGGGAAACTCTTATGCCATTTGATGCCTAGGTTTTATGCTTATTTAACTTCTGGAAATATCATATGTAGTGCCTTTTGTTTCTGAAATTTGCCCTTATATCCTTCTACTGACTTTCAGAAAGGTGCATTCAGTATTGTTTCCAAAGTTGGGGTACCAGTGGTTCCAATTATTCTTATTGGAACTGGAAAAATCATGCCTCCAGGAATGGAAACCATATTAAACACAGGATCCCATACAAGGAAATGACTCAACCGCCCTTTGCAGTGAGGCGAGACATGAGCTCGGTCGCTAAAGATAGGCATGCACTGCAGCAAATTTTGGTGTTTTACACCTTCATTGACCTTCACACGGAACACAGAGTTTAGGTCAAAGGTATACATTTTCATTGACTTTATCCGTGGATGATACGAGTATTTGACTGAAGATATACTTTTTCTGGTCACCGTTCTGTCGTCATTTAATTAGTTGACTTTTCTTCCAATTCACACGCCAGATGTAGTAAGATCTCATCTCTCCCCTCAAAACTGACAAGTTCTTCATCTTGAGTTTGACTTTCACTAAGAGCTGGCGGCTTTTTGACTTTCGGATCACAGGTTTCTAGTTCCTGTACTACAATTACATATGGCAACTGGTTCGTTGCTCATTTATTTTCTTGGGTTTCTGTTAATCCTTGTATTTCAGTATTAGGTTGACTTCGAGTTCGAGTATGATACAAGTTTTGGCTGCTTTTGACTGGATTGTAAATACATGCTCACCATATTTTCGGGTGTACATATATCAAATTGAATGGCTTCACAATCTTATCTTGATTAATGTTCTTACTCCTTCCGTCCCAAAATAAATGTCCGAGTTCATTTTGGGGCGGTGGGACCGATATATTACATTTTTTTATTTTTTTTTTCGCTTTTTGTGTTTGATGTATTGACTATTTTACTGTTTTTACATGTCTGTAAATAAAATTTCTGTTTCTGTACCTTTCTAGTTCTGATGTTGAAGTTATTGACATTGTAATTAGCTGCTTACAACCTTAGATCAAGTCTTCTAAATTATTTTTAGTTCTTTGTGACCTTCTTCCTCCAAAGATGTTCTCTTAAGCCGCTCCCACTGTTCACAAATAAGGTTTTTGCTATTTTATGTACAAATTAAGTACAAAGCAAAATTTGTGTGTATAGTTAAATTGGTGGTGGGCCAAATGTAAATTTGTGGATTTCTTCATCATTTTCCACAAAAAAATGAATAGTGGATTCTGATGGAACAATTTTAATCCCTGAATGTCATGCTCTATTTTAGAATAAGTTTGAGAAGAAGATGAAGGCGGAAGCGAATTATACCTGTTGAATCCATGATGTTGACTTAGGGAGAAATGAAGAGCAAATAGGGTATGAAGTTCTTCTAAATGATGAGTGCTTCTTAATCTCTCAAGAACTTCTAACAATATGAAGATAATTTAAGAGAGAAAGTAAGAAATGTAGTATGTTTCAAGGTTGATGGAGAACCCTTTATATAGGAAACAAGGAGACACTTCATTTAGGGACTACACCCTTTCATGCTAAATGATGTCAAATTACCCTTTTGCCCATCAAAATTAGGTAATATTACATCTAGGAATTCTGCACATTATTATTATTGACTACATTTTATATTAATATTATGGTCATGATTTTATTTATGGAAGTACCAAATAACTTGTGTTGCAAGCCATGTTCTAATAATCTCCCACTTGGGTTGCAAAACAAAGTTTTTTCCTTTAAATCATGAATATAACATAAATGACAACCCTTATGTGCACCTTGTTGTCATCTATAACAATCCCGTCCATTAGCCTTATAAGTATAGGACTAAAGGGGCAGTCGTTGTAATTGATTCGCAACTAAACCCACTATAATCACGTATACAAATCCAACTGAATGACATAGATCAAAAGTGTAGATGTGTAGCATGGAACATAATGAATATATACATATTCTCCAACTAAACCCACTATAATCACGTATACAAATCCACTCGAATAGTTTGATAGTTCAAATGATATCGATCTCATCAATTCATTTTTAGCATGGCCATGCATTTCATCACAACTATTCATCGAGGGGCCCAAGCCTGACATCTCTCATATTGAGGGACAAATCCTATCTTGACTTATTACACTTCCCTACATAACTTCGATCATGCCAATGATATCCTTTATAATTACTTGGTTAAGAGTAACGTTTGAATATGTCAAACATGATCTCCATTATGTGGAAAATCGCAATAATCTCAAGTCTAAGGATTCCAATGATATAACTATTAGAGGTTTAATTATGACATTATGACCATGACATAAACCTCATCTTTGGGTCATGTCCAGTATATGTTCCCCAACATATACTTATAAGTTTATCTTGTATCCAATACACATGACCATCATATGATCATCGAATTAAACTCACACTAGTTCTTCATAAGTACTAGGGACGGGGATTATTATAACAAAACATGTAACAACAAATAATAATCCAAAACAGCTCTTTATATATATATATGAAAAAGTGATAATAAACATTGTCAAACAAGTTTTTTTTTTTCTAATTAAGCTTCTCAGAGGTAGTATAATATTTTAACTTGTTCTGGTGGCAAGGCTGAATGGCTGAAGATATAATCCCTCCGTTTCATGTCACTTGAGATCTATTTCCTTTTCGTCTGTTCCACATAACTTGAGACTGTCCAAAATGGTAAAGAATCTTTACTATTCTTTCCACTCATTCTCTCGCTTACTTTACTTTTACACTCACAACACCAATCAACTTACTATTTCTCCCACTCATTTTCTCTCCTATCTAATTTTTCATACTCACAAACAGGATTTCGAACCGCTCCACCGGGGAGTTAGCTCCATCCGCTCCAGCCAATGGCTCCGATTAGAGCCACCTCATTCTTTTTTGTGTTCGACGGATGAGATGTGTCCGAGCTCGGTGGGACCCATAAAAAATTAAAATCATCTTAGCCGCACAGATGATGAGCTCGCCTATGTGACTTCGATCTGAACCGCTGGGTGGAGGGGTGGAGCGGTTCCGGTTCCTCACAAACACCTCCTCCCACTATTCTCTCTCTTACTTTTTCTTAATTTTTTATGGGTCCCACCGGGGAGTTAGCTCCACCCAATGGCTCCGATTAGAGCCACCTCATTCTTTTTTGTGTTCGACGGATGAGATGTGTCCGAGCTCGGTGGGACCCATAAAAAATTAAAATCATCTTAGCCGCACAGATGATGAGCTCGCCTATGTGGCTTCGATCTGAACCGCTGGGTGGAGGGGTGGAGCGGTTCCGGTTCCTCACAAACACATCCCCCCACTATTCTCTCTCTTGCTTTTTCTTAATTTATGTGCCAAAAAGTATTGTCTCAAGTCACATGAAACGGAGGGAGTACTATGACCCACAAGCCACCCCGGCTCGAATCCTAGCCCTAATTTTTTTCTTCCTTCAACCTTTCTTGTTCATTCCCAGCCCATGTTTTCCTTTCCTTTTATTTCTTTCTTCCTCCAATCTTTACTTACAATCTTGTTTGAGTTTTTTTTTTTTTTCCTTCAACATTTCTTTTTCAATCCCAGCCCATGTTTTCCTTGTCTTTATTTCTTTCTTCCTTCAACCTTTCGTTACAATCTTGTTTGAGTTTCTCGGTTGATATATTTCTTTAAAAATTTTATTGGACTTCCTTTATTTAACATTTTAAGCATTATCTTTGCTACATGTACTTAATTTTTTACGTTTAAAAATGAGGCCCATAAAAAAAGCTTGCTTTGGGCCCCATAAATTACAGTACTGGCCTTGATATTCTCATTTTTACAATTTAGTCATAATTTTTTTTAAACACTATGACTAGTGAAGCAAGTATTCCTATTTTTAAATGTTTGAATAATCAAATGTAGAGAGAGTACTTCTTACTCAGAAACTGAGAGAGCTTAGAAGTATGAAAAATTCTGTTGCAAGGAGTGACCGAAAATTGTTGTGAAAAAAATGGAAGAAGTATCCACGATTTATAGCTGATTTTTTTGACCCAAAATACCCCTTAAAATGGCAGTTAGGAGGGGTATTTCGGTCAAATAAATTTGTATTCATTCAGTAAAAAAATACTCGTTCCGTCTCAAAAAGTTGGTTCTATATCAGTGGCGGACCCAGGAATTTTTTTGAAGGGGGGCAAAAAAAATTTTATTGAGAAAATTTTGGGGGAAACTAATTTCTCCATAAGTTATAAAAAATCCTGTTTTAATAGAAGTTAAAGTTTAGGGTTTAAGGTTTAGGCCTTTTAGGGTTTAAGAAGGGTTAAAAAAACAGGACTTTTTATAACTTATGGAGGAACTAGTTTCCCCCAAAACCAACTCATTTTTATTTGTATAAGGGGGCAAGAAAAAAAAATTAGTGTATTTTTTTCTTCCCTAAAAGGGGGGCAAAGTTTAATTTATTGCAATGATCTAATTAAAATTTACAAAAATTGCACTAGTAAAAAAATATTTTTTTTCTAAAAACGGGGCCGCGGCCCCCTTAAACATACATGTAGGTACGCCAGTGTTCTATATTTGATTTTTTTGTGGTCAACACATATTAACTTTGACCAAACATTGGTGTCAATCAAGTGATCACAATGAAATTATAAAAATTGTTATTGGTAAATCACTTAATGATTTATCAATTACAATTTTTAGAATTTCGCTAAGATAATTTAAATTAATTCAATGTTTAGTGAAAGTTTATTTGTGCTGAACATAAAAAGTCAAAATTAGACTAACTTTCCGAGAGCGAGGAGTAGTGATTGCCGTTTGATATAAATCATTTTACAAAAAAGCCCCTATCAACGTATTTTAACAGTATAATATCTGGGGCATTGGTGTCATTCACACTGTTTAAGATGCGGTCCACTATTGGGAGGTCTCTCTCTTTGTTCTAAAATTAATGGTGACTTTTAGAAAAAGAAAAAAAAAAGTCTTAAATGATTTTAAATATATTTTATTTTTTATATACTTGAAAATTTAAAATTTAAAAGCTGATAGCAAAATATTTCATACATATTTGTTTCTAGAATTTATAAAAAAATAATTTAATTTTATAATAAAAGAAAAACACTACTCCCTCCTCATACTTATCGGTAATTATTTCCATTTTATGCGTCTCATACTTATTGTTGCTTATCCAAAATGTTCACTCATACTTATTGTTGCTTACCCAAAATGTTCACGTTTCTCTCCCTTATCCATTCACAACAACTATTCACTAACTTATTTTCTCTCTCCTACCTACTCACAATACTTACTTTTCCAACATATTTCTTAATCCCCGTATACTCACATTTGATAGCGATAAGTACGAGACGTCGTAGCGATAAGTATGAGACGGAAGGAGTATTCATTTTGGTGAAAGATAAAAACATATGGACAGTGAGATTTCGCAAGGAGGGAGCAACAATTTTTTTCAGTAAAAAAATCTTAAAAAAAAAGCTGTTGATTGTCTTTTGACGACAATGCCCCTATCGACGTCTGTTAACAGCATAATATTAGAGGCATTGGTGAGTCATGGTGTCATTCAGTCGGTTTAATCAACGGGCTTACAGGCCGGGCCGTGGCCTGTGAATTTACATTTTTGCACAAGCCGGCCCGGTGGGCTTTGTCAGGTCCAGCTCAAACAGAGTACATCCTTGTTAAATATAGCGAAACCCTAGCCGTCACTAATTGCAGAGGAAACGAGAGAGAGCGGAGAGTTTGTGTGAGGGAGGGGAGAGGAGAGAAGAGAGAGACAGCAACCATGAAGTGCAATCCACGAGTCACCAGCTCCCGCCGGAAGAACAGGAAGGCCCACTTCTCGGCGCCGTCTAGCGTACGTCGCGTTCTCATGAGCGCAGCCCTTTCCGGCGACCTCCGCACCAAGCACAACGTCCGGTCAATGCCCGTCCGCAAGGACGACGAAGTTCAGGTGGTTCGCGGTACCTACAAGGGTCGTGAAGGCAAGGTCGTCCAGGTCTACCGTCGCAAATGGGTGATCCACATTGAGCGCATCACCAGGGAGAAGGTTAATGGATCCACCGTCAATGTCGGTATCAACCCTTCCAAGGTGGTTATCACCAAGCTCCGCCTTGACAAGGACAGGAAATCGCTGCTCGAACGCAAGGCTAAGGGACGCGCCGCCGCTGATAAGGATAAGGGCACCAAGTTCACCACTGAAGACATTATGCAGAACGTTGATTGATTGATTGTTCTTGTTCAATCCGTTCCGGGCAATCTTATTTTGGTACTATATATCTTTATTTGAGTTGCTTTTTGTCATAGATTTCTAGTTTAATTTACTGTTTTGTTTGAGAGAGTCGAACCAAGTTTGAATTTTGGAATTAGGGTTTCAGATATTAAAATATCTGTTTCGTTTTGTTTAATGCTGATAATTATGAATTCGAGTTTCGGTTTAATTTTACCCTTTGTGCTAAGGATAATGATACTTATCCCGAAATATGCATCCCAAAAATATGGGACTCTCCATCAGCCCTTGATTTTAGTGGACCCATGTGATGATGTACAATATGACGGATTTTTGCTTTCAGGATAAAATTCGCAGTGTTATATCAGAATTAGGACCGTAAATGAGTCTAGCCGAGTTGAGCTTTGGGGTGTCGAGCTCGAGCCCACTTGCTTGTTCGAGCTCGAGTCGAATCGAGCTCGCGAGCTGCTCGCGGACAACTCGAATCGATAACGAACTCGAGTTTTAACGAGCCAAGCTCGAGCTTAGGCCTTTTTTAAAGAAAAATATGGTCTTAACGAGCTTATCGAGCCGAGTTCGAGCCGTTCGAAAACAAAAATTCAAGTTTAATGAGCTTATCGAGCCGAACTCGAGCTTTTAACGAGCTAAACGAGTCGAACACGGTCGGCTCGATAACAAAAACGAGATTGACAATCGGTTCGAGCTTTCACTAGCCGAGCTCAAGCCAGCTCGGTTCGTATAACAACCCTAATCAGAATGTGTATCAGGATCCTTGTGCTAAATTTCATTTCATCACAATTGTTAGTTTGGTCATTGGCGTACTTCACTCGGACTCTTTACTTATGAATGTGAAACTTGCAATACTTAATACCCATTTCTGTCGCTGCATTGAGTAATCCTTGGAGCAGAATATTTTACTTCCTCCGTCCCATATAAATGTTCAAATTTGCTCTAGCGATGGCGGGAGCAAGTAAATGTCTCTGAGATTTCCCTTCTTCCTTGTAAATGTATATGATTGCTAATTGCTGCTTGAAACATGAGTTAAAGGTAGGAAATTTTAATCTTTTGCATATTTAGAGCTAGGTTCTCGTGTATTCTTAAGAACTGGAGTGGATAACCAACTCTGTAATTCGATGGCCATTAGTATCGCATTTGATAGTGAACGTCTTAGTATCTTACCAATGTTTGCTTCTAATTTCACCAGTGTTAATATTTCAAATGTTTACATTTCTGTTGCATCCCTATTCCCTGCTCAAGTATGGATGATTTTATGCTGAAATGAGATTGATATTCAGACTACTCTAATCACTGTCAAGAGTGTGACACCACACTGATAAGCACGGACTGGTGGCCGTCCTGACCGAAACTACAGACAAGCAAAAGCTCATAATCATTTACTTCCTCCGTCTCATCGAGCCCACAGATGAGGGAGGGGTGGGGGGTGGGGGCAAGGAAATATACTTGTGTGCAATTTAACCATTGTACAAAAGTTGAGCACAATTTTTAAATACGTTACTCATGTAAAATGCGACATTTATACATTCAAAGACCTAGAAGGCTAAAACCTCCTACTTTCGCTTCTGCTTCTTAGGATATATCGAACCTTCAGCAAAACTAAATGTTTGGAAAGGAGATTACAAGATTATATACGAATCTTTGCCACCAAATTGTACAACTATCCACTAATATTTATTCATTACTTCTCGTAAATCATTCATTCATTTTGCTCACATTGTTATGGGACGGAAGGAGTATATCTTAATGGAATGGAAGTTGAAGTTGGTACTTCTTCGAGATACAAGGCAATGTAATGTAATGGGAAGTTGGTACTTGTTCAAGATACAAGGGCTATGTGCCGAAAATACATACTTCTTCAAGTAACAAGGGCAGTGTGCCAAAAATACAAACTTTGTTTTCCTTTCGTCAAAGGAAAAGAACAAGTGTTTCATCTCAAAATTCCTCAAAATTAATAAAAGAAATGTAAATGAGTATAGTAGAGTAGGCCGTAGCCCATCAGATTCAACACTACTTATTTATCGCCCCCTTCAAGGAAAATCAAATTATAAAGGGCACTCAATAAAACTGTCAGCAAGTAAAAATCCATCAAGGTTTAAGCGCAAGGGCTAAACCGAACCTGGGAGTCTTTTCCAAGGCTTTGGTGTCAAACTCACTAGAAATTGTCAGAAGTGATTTTGGAATGACCTCATGTTGCAATACCGCCCCAAGCTTCCCGTGATTGTTGAGCTTGGCCTTCACTAATGTCAAGCTATCAACTGCGTAGGCCCCACCAACAGTAAATGTGTTTTCATTTGTCGAGAACCTTCTTGTGATCTCTGCCACACCAGCCGTCTTTTTCAACTGATCAAGATGGTGAATGTAAGATGCCCTTATTGTGTCCCCTTTGTCGCCCCTGTTAGAAAGAGGAACGCTTAATTAAGTTAAAGGATGAAAAACAAATCTCTTTAGGGTCTGCATAAAATTGATTTCTTTAACCATCACAACTGAGGTTCGGTGAACTACTTCCTCTGTCCAAAAAAGATTGTCCCGCTTTTTTAGTTGTTAATTTGAATGAACTTTGAGCAATAATTTAGGTTAATATCTTAATGAAAATCCTAGAAATGTTATTGATAGTATTTGTAATGGTGTTTCAATTACAAGTTTTGGATTTTCATTAGGATAGTTAAAATCAACCAAAATATAATTATTGCTCAAAATTCATTGAAATTAAGAACTAGAAAAGTGGGACTATCTTTCCAGAATAGAGGGAGCATTATTAAAGAATGAGATTAGGTTCAGATTGAACTCGCTGCGAGGGCAAATACTTACAGGATTACAGAAGCACAAGAATCTGGTTTAGAAACACTGATGCCAACAGTATACTTTGTGAATTTACCGGAAGTGTTCTCATAACCAGCCTCTGCCCCAAGAGCAAATGTAGGAGTACCAATGGTAGTTGAAATGTCAACTGCAGGGGATTGGTTCAAAGCAGTCACGATAGTAAATGTAGCATGAGGATGAAAATACTGAACTTCCAACTGAAAAAGGAAACATGATTAGAAAGGCAGACGTGTAACCTACTTATTGTCACTCACAAGTTTGGCTTGAGAACTTTTTCTTTAATTTTGGGTTTTTCGTAACGATAGAACAAAAGGTAAGATGGATAAAGAAAAGATACTCCGAACAATAGGTGAGAAAAAGTCCAAGATCCAAAAACAAGTCACTGACAACTAATGCCAAACACGACACTAACTTGCAAGCTTCAGAAGGTCATACCTTGCCAGAGTTGAGATCAGGCAGTTTAAATGCAGCAATAGTCTTTGTTGATGGCACAATGTCGGTGAAAGTTAAAGTGGTTGCTATCTGTCAAATGAGAGTAATAAAGATGTTTAGTGAGTCAAGAATATTTCATCTTAGATCTCAAGGATCAAGGTATCCAGTAACAAACATTTGATTCTGTGTCAAATTTGACATCGACTAGGGTATTCTTGTACTTGTACTGTGCTGCCACATCTCCAGATGAGAGTCCCCCTTTCTTCACTGTTGTTGATGTAAGTGCCTACAATTTTAGCAATGAAAAGATTGTTAGTACTCTTGACAAAAACAAATTTGCAAATGATAACTCCAATGATGGAGAGATATAGAGTTATAAATTGTTGTAACTAACGAAATACAGAAGATTTAAATATACAAAAAGAAAAGAAAAACTAAGATTCTGTTTCAGGCATTTTCATTCTTACGCCAAACATTCTCATGTTTTCAAGGTTGGTTTTGGTTTGAGGATGACAATGAATCATAAACTGCTCAGAAAGGAGAAAAGATACAAATCCAAACAACGAAAAATGTGATTCAGATAGACAAGCAAAAATTAAAGGAGAATGTACTACTGAAGCTTGATGCAAACGATATATAATACCTACTGCCACCATTTCAAGTTGTTGATAAAGAAATCCAGGCAAGGATTGAAACGTTATAAAGGGGAAAGATGGGTCCATTACTTGGAATTACGCCAGATGTTCCATTAAAAGCGTAAATGTAAGTCTTCTGAACATTCAATTCACCTCAAATCAAGTTAGTACGAAAGACTGTTTTGATTTATAAATGTGGTTTGTATCACCAATATTCATGTTTAATAAGTAAAAAGGATCCCAAAATCACCGAAAAAACTCATTAGTCATAAGCCAAAAATTTATCTCATATATGAATGGAAATGCAGAGCTAATAAATATACCTCCAAAGCAATTTTTAGCATTTTAGTTTTTCAAAATGCAAGTACAACTCAATAGTGTTTTTCCAAGGGCCTAGTCTGCCTAGACAAGAGATCATTTTTGGGAGAAATACCATTAAACCTGGATAAAATCTTTTACATCTAAATTATCTGGGGAAAAAAAAAAGATCTTCTATGTAGAGTCCCAAACTTGAAGTTTCAATACCAAAAAGTTTGAATCTTGAATTGTAGTTGACACCTTTTAAAATCTCAACTATTTGGATCTTCATTCAGAAATCAATATAAGGGATTTGTATCCTAATTAAAAAGATCGCCATTGAATATGCAACTTATATTTAAAAAATTAACAAATTTGGTAAATGAAGTATGATATGATAAATTGACACTTCTCAATCATTTGATTCATTCTCTTGAACCTATTACCAATCAGCTTTATTAAGGCAAAGAACATTTTGTTTGCAACTTAATTGTTATAACAAATGTTACTCCATATCTTGAAATATAGAGCTCGAATCAAATCACGTTTATTAATTTAGAATTAATTGTTATAACAAATGTTACTCCAACTTTACGAATTTTCATAATTTGCAACTTAACATCACTTCCCACTATACATCATTTCCCGAGCAGAAAACCATAATCCTTAACAAAGTCAGAATATATTCCTCCAAAAAATAATGGTGCTATCCGTCCCAAAGTAAGTGTCCATCTTTTTTGCATGTTAGCACGAAGGAACTTTGAGCAATAACTTTAGGTTGAATTAATTATCTTAATGAAAATTTTAAAATTGTTATTGATAATATATACGTGTCTAAGAAACAAGTTTTATATTTTCATTATGATAATCAAATCAACCTAAAGTTATAGCTCAAAGTTCCTTCGTGCTAACATGCAAAAAAGGTGGACACTTACTTTGGGACGGAGGTAGTAGTACAAAGATAAGCAATCAATTCCTAATTTCTATCCTCAAGCTCATCAACAACTAAATGTTGCTGTACCAGCAGATCTTACCAAGAAGCTGTAGCACTTTATCAACACTAAACCAACAAAAAATCGGAAAGAGGGAAAAGTTAAAAAGTAAAAGTGGCAAAGCAAGTCGCATACATTGGCAAAGAGAGCATAACTTTTGGGCAATAGATATTGGGAAGGAATTTATAACTTGCAGGAATGTGTATTGGCATGAGCTCTCCCACCATCCCAAAATAAGTGTCCTCTATTCCATTTTTGACATCAGAAAACAAGTTTTCCCTTTCTATTTTTGGGGAGTTCTCTATGCCAACGCTCTACAATCCCCTTTAAGTATGTGGTCGAAAATGAATTTTGTCCCGTGACTCCAAATGCTTTCATACATGGAGGGTATTAATGATAAACGCTAAAGAAGTAAAATACTTTCTTAAAAACATAAGTTGATTCATTGCAAGGGAAGCTCTAAGGAAAGTTCACAATGGTTCTACGATTAGCAAAAACATCATCTTACCATGCCCTCTCACCCTCAGAAAGAAAACATAAATAGAATAAACTTCCGCGGCAAGTGTCAGCTTGTGTCAGTGTTAATTACTCCATATTTGTTCTAGTATATAAAAAGCCTCCAGCAGTTACATTATGGGTTTAACAGCTACAGAACTACCTCAAGGCGAAAGACAACAATAAATTCATGTGAAAATGTCAGCACAAGAAATCCAGTAAAGATAAAATACAAGGACAGGAGTACCGTGAGTCACACTCTAGTGTAAATACATAAAACTAAAGGGATAATACATCTATGCATATATTCAAAATTTAAATATATGTTTCGATATATAGGCATCTTTTTTTGGGAATTTGGTTTTCGCTCAAGACCCTAGGTGTTGATCTTCTTATGCTAGAAACTTTCATCGCGTGAAGAACATTAATCATAAGAAAGTCAAGTGGGTTGCAACCATAGTGGCTATCTCTCGGTTTCTCACCTAAATCCAATAAATCATGCACTACATCCATCAGGAACATATTGTTTCACATCCGCAATACCTTGTAACTTAGTGTCAAGCATGCCTTACTCAAAATCGACTAACATTATCTAATAAACCATGTATAATAGCCACTTGGCAGATACAAATCACCCAACACCACATGACCAAACGTGACACTCCTTCATTGGATAAAAATAAACAAACATACTCCCTCCGTCCCACTCGAATTAGGACAAATTTTCATTTTGGGTGTCCCATTAGAATTAGGACAACCCAAAAATGGAGGTGTTTTATTTAATGGTACCCACATTCACACTCACAACAACTTTCCACTCATTATTCTCTACCCCACTTTCTCTCTCCTATTTCACTTTTCATACTCACAACACCTACTCTACTAACACTTTTTCCTTAATCCCCGTGTCCAACCCAAAAATCCTAATTCGGGTGGGACGGAGGGAGTATATGCTAGGTTTCTGTTAATCATATTATTACACTTGAAATTTAGAAAACAGCTGATGTCACTATGTCAGCAAACCAGCATAATTGAAATTTCCCTTCGAGGGAATGGAGGAATATTTGAAATAAAAAAAATCCACAAGTACATATATAACTAAAACAAAGAAAAGTGAACAAAGGCCAGAGCATCCAGTATTTGCACAATCCAAGGGTTCGGCTATTCAGCTACATAGAATTGTTGCTCCCTCATCCCACTCAGAATCTCTACTGAATAGTCAAGCATTTAAGAGGTAATAAGTTCCCTTAGAAGTAAGTAAACACAATAACAAAATCATAATGCAAATTTACAATGAATTTGATTTCATACAAATAGAGGGGATGTATAACAATATTGTGAAAATTACGAACACTTGGGTTGGGTGCAACATCAGGAATGACTCGGTAGACGTGAGTATAAAGCTCGTTTAGTTTTACAAGCTAAAGCCTAACCAACATACTACCAACCCTGAAAACTACTTATAAACTGTATTAACACATTTGTCAAACTGAAGGGGGCAAACTCGCAGTAGAAAGAAGTCATATCACATTTTTGAAGTGCAATTGATTGTACTAAAGCTAAATCAGCACTCGAAGAAAAAGAGATTACGTTAAGTGTGGACAAATAATGAAATAACAATCAAAACATTATTGCCTTTAAAGTTCTACGGACACTTTAAAAACTATATATGCACCTGTTTTGACTTCCTATTTATCATACCCAGTGAGGAAAAAAGGTCAAAAAATAGAATCTACTCGAGTTTAGCCATAGAAACCTCATTAATCTAGATTAAATAAACTATTTTCAACATGCTTTATGTGTAAAAGACGGTGAAAATGCAAGTCACTTTGACAATAGCGTGTAGAAATTCCAATCAATCAAAAGAAATAAAGGCTGGAATCAATCATATCAAGACATCAACCAATAATTGCAAAGCATTAATTAATAAGTTAACAAGGCAAGCGTACCACTCCGGCATCACTGTAAGTCGAGATAGAGAGCTTCTGATCGGAGACATAGTCCCTTGTTAGAAGATCTACACATTGAAAAGGAAAAGGAAAACGATCAAAAAATAAGAAAGGCAACTGATGTTAGACAAATTCAACCCTAAATTCCGAAAAAGAAAAAAACAGAAGAGTAAACGAATTGCGAAAGTAATTTTGATTGATTTACCTTTGGCTTTCTTGCCGATATCAGTGAAGAGTCCCGGTCCGGTGGTCATTGTCGCCGGAAAATTTTTTAGGTCGAAAGACAGGGAGGGGAGAGGAATTAACGAGTTGGTGAAATTGGAAGTGGTATTTGGAGAGAAAAGTGAATTTTGGTGGTGGGTGGGGTGGGGTGGCGAAACTGGGACTAGACTCGAGCCTGACCTGACCACAATGTAGGTTAGTCACCTAAAACAATAGGATCCTCAACTATTCGTAACCAGGGTTTGAGCACATGTCAATTAGTCTAACCCCATCTTTATGTTTGCCATCCAACTATGCCCCGGGGGACAGAATTCATTTTTAAAATGGCGAAGAATTTCGATCCCTCTCCTCGCCTTCTCCTGACGTGGATTGGTTTATATACACAACCCTTATTTCCACAGCCCCCGTTAAATTACCAAAGTACCCCTATATATATATATATTTTTTTTTTTTTTTTCAATTTCACTCTCCCTCACGTTCGCTCCCTAACCCCTCTCTCTCTCTCGGTTTGAAACGACGTCTCTCTAACGTCTCTCTCACCGTCGGCGTCGTCTTTCTCTCTCGCTCGCTCTGTTCTGTTCTTCTCTCTCACCTCTCTCTCTAACAGTAAAAAAAAAAAAAAAAAAAATCGAAATTGAAATGGTGAAACTTAAAATACCCAAGACCGCCGCCGCCACAACCGCCGCCCACATCGCCGCCGGGACTAGCTCGTCTACAGCGCCTGTGAAAAAGGTAAGGAATTTTTAACCTTATTCTACATTTCTATATTCCCAAAGTACGCTGTATTTTTTGAAATTGAAATTGGTGTGTCTCGTGTAACACCACTCGAGATGCATCTCGGGTGTGTTTACACGAGACAAGACTCGTATAAACCCACTCGAGATGCATCTCGAGTGGTGTTACACGAGATGTCATCTCGTGTAAACCCACTCGAGATGCATCTCGAGTGGTGTTACACGAATGAACCCCGGGCCGGAAGTTCCAGAGAACTGTCAGATTGGGAGCATACTAACAAATTTTTTGGAGTCCCCGCTCCACCAAACTCAACTGGCAAAGGGTATATATCTTCATTCAATTATGTCTCAAATTTTTTGCTGTTGTATTGTTGCTGTTGTGCTGTTGTGTTGCTGCTACTGTTTAACTGCTGCTGATGTGTCTCGTGTAAATAAACACGAGACATATCTCGTGTTGTATTACACGAGACTTGTCACGTGTAATACAACACGAGATATGTTTCGTGTTTACTTACACGAGACACATCAGCAGCAGCATCAATTTTTTTAACACTTTCAAACAACAGTATGAATGCTTCTCACTCTTTTTTCTTTGCCCTATTTCAGGTCTAGATGTGCATTCATTGCATCAACCCAAGCGAGTTCGGAGTCCACCCGCAAACGGAAATCACCTTCAGGACCCACACCATCTACCCCTGCTAGTACTACTACGTCTCATCCACCAGTAGCTCCTTCCGGTCGTGGGAGAGGACGGGGTCGAGGCCGAGGTCGAGGTCGAGGACGAGGACGGGATCAGGGTCAGGGTCGTGGAGAGGGAAATGGACAGCCCAATTATACTAGTTTATACAGCTCCCCGTATGTAGAGTCTTTTCCGCCTTTCATTACCCCGCGTATTGGAGGCATCATAGATGTGGCATCAGATGGACATTGTGGCTATAGAGCCGTAGCAGCACAGGTATACGGAGATGAGGAGAAGTGGGCTGAAGTGCGCACAGAATGTTACAATGAGGTGCTTGCTCGCCAAGACCTTTACGAAAGAGTTCTACCTTGGATATCGTGTATGCTTATTATAAACCACTCCTATTACCTAGATTTGATTGATCCCATAACCTAATTTTTATCTTTTGTGGACTTTAGGATATATTGTAAGAAGTGTTAAAACTTCATTCTTAGAATAGTCCACCTTGATAGTATAGGCTTTAGATTGATAGGCTGGAAATTTTCTAAGTCTGGAAAAATGAGGTAGGTCCATTGCCTACCGCATGTAACCTACCGCATAACCAAGGTGCCGCATTCTCTATGCTTGCCGCAGATAACCTTGCCGCATGGTTTCATCCTACCGCGTGAATCTCTACCGCATGGAACCATGGTTGAAGAAACTCAAGATGGTTCAAACTTAACCATGGTCACACTTGTGTCTTTACCTTGGTTAGTTTTGAACGTTGCAAATTCAAATTTCAAATTTGAATACAACTGTCATCATAGTACAGTTGGACCACCATGACTCTGCAACAAAAGGACAACTCAGACTGAGCTCCAATTAGATTTCAACAGCTCATTGTCCTTCAACTTGGACCCCAAGTATTTCTAACGGCTAGTTTCTCCATCAAGGCTATAAATAGACCTTGAATTCTTCATTGAAAGATAAGCTGAGATTCTAAGAGAGAAATTGCTGTTGAAATTCTTGGTGATTGAAGATCATACTCAAGATTTCCAGAATCCTTTGAATCTTCAAGCACTCAACCTTCAAGTCTTCAACAAATCTCCAGCAACCTTCAAGATCAAATCTCAAGCCTCTCAACACAAGATTCATTAGGCTCTAAAATCATATAGATTTCAAAGAGCTCTTGATTCTTACACACACACTCACCCCGATTGATCAATCACATAGATTGAATCATTAGGGATACACTGGTCTAAGTCTAGGATTGTTCTTCATAGAAAATAGGAGTTAATTCAGTTCTTCATCTTTGTAATCTGTACTCAAGAGAATTAATACATCCTCCATTCAAAATCCAAGACTGACCATCTTGGTAAAGGACGTAGATCTTTTAACAGATCGAACCTTTCCAAATCATTGTGTCATTTACTTACTGCACTTTACCTTTCTGCAAATTTACTTATTGTTCATCTTGTTCATATTGCTCTTCACTTGTTCATATTAATTTTGTTTGTCTTTTAGTGTTTGATCTTTCAGATTTAAGAACAAGTGTGAATTGTGTTTGTTTGTCTACCTCATTGCCTAAGTTAAAATCTGACTAACTTATTATTTGCCAAAAATCTCCAAGACACAAATTTTCAATCTTTCAACCTACCTCACCTTAACCTACCGCACTACTACCTACCGCATATACATCTACCGCACTACCTACCGCAAAAACTAACCTACCGCATTGAACTTATCAAAACCAACTCTTAACTTGTTTCAACGAAAACTTCCGCTGTGCATTTTATACTTGACCGTGTGGTTTTTATCTACCGCAAAACTCAAGTGTAAGCATAAAGGTTGAATTTTGAAAAAGGGTTGAAATTTTAAATAGGCTATTCACCCCCCCCCCCTCTAGCCTCTTTTCATACCCTTGTTGTGTCTCTGGGACCAACAAGTGGTATCAGAGCAAACACCTTTATAAAACTTCTGTTTTTCAAGCTTAACAGCTTGGGTGCCGATTCAAAATGGCAAGTCAGAAAACTATGGCAACGGTTAACTTCACTCACGTTCCAACGTTCGACGAAGATAATTTTGACGTATGGAAGCACAGCATTCTAACTCAGTTCTACTCCATGGACGAGCAACTTGGTGATTGTCTAACCATTGGACCATACTTCCCAATGAAAGCTAATCCGGATCCAGAAACCAATGGTGCAAATCCGACTATCAAGAAACCAAAAGCTGAATGGACCGATGAAGAGAAAAGACTGGTTGGAATGGATGTGAAAGCAAAAAGTATACTTCTAAGTACCTTGAGTACGTCACAGCGTCGACAGATCATGGAATGTTCTACTGCAAAAGAACTTTGGGATGCAATTGAAGATTACATCGAAGGAGATCAAGCTTGCAAGGAAAGCAAAAAGTTTGCAATTCAAAGAAGATTCAACAACTTTGCTAAGATCCCCGGTGAATCTCTAAGAGCCACTTATGATCGTTATTGTGAGATCGTAAGTACTTATACAGCACTCGGAAAGAAACTTACCAAGAAAGAAATTAATGTTAATTTTCTTGCCGCTCTTAGTTCGCAATATCTACACAAAGGAAACACTCTTGAAGATACCAAGTTACTAGATGACATGTCTCTTAGAAGCCTCTATGCCAACCTCAAGGTCTTTGATATCAAGCTTAACAACATTGCTGAAATGGAAGGAAAAACAAAGAGCTTATCGTTGGTTGCTCAAAAGGAAGAAGTTATCAAGGAAGAAGATCCAAAAATCTCCACATCAGATTTACTTGATATGGATGATGATGATTTTGCTATGTTCGTGAAAAGATTCCAAAAGTTCAGAAAGACAGCAAGACCCGGATCAACAAGCAAAGCTCCAACAAGGTTTTCAAGGAGCAGCCCTTCAAAGAAGAAAGAGAACTTCAACTTCTCCAAGAAGAAAGAAGATCTTGTTTGTTTTAATTGCAGGAAACCAGGTCACTTCGCATCAGAATGTCCAATTCCCAAATATGAGTATATGAAGAAGAAAAGTAACTTTACTCCAAGGTATTCAAAGCAAAAGGGAATGATGGCTGAAGAAGACTCTACCTCAAAAGAGTTAGCTACATGGATAGAGTCAGACTCTGATGAAAGTGATGAAGATTCTGAAGGTCACATTTGTTTGGTCGTTCAGTCCGATGATGAGGATGATAATAAAATTCGTCGCTCACCAAATGCCAAACCTAAACGGATAAGTTATACGGCCGATGAACTTGCTGAAAAAGGATTCCTAACTCCGGTTCAAAAGAATGGTGATCTTCTATTTTCAAGATGTGATGTTAGTGCAGCAAAGAAGGCTCTACTAAACCCCAAAGTGAAGGAAGTTCTGTCTACCACACCTCAAGTCAAGTTTGACATTTCTCCCGATGAACAAGAAAAGATGTTTGCAAAAGCTGAACAGGTAATTAGTAAGTTTTCTGGCATGAAGGAAGCTTTAGCACTTTCAACTGAAGAAATTTCCCAGCTCAAGACGGAGAAATCTCTACTAAGATCTGAACTCACCCTCCTTAAGGAGCAGATCAAGAGCATGACTCCTCTTACTGATCGAAACCGTTTCTTAGAAGAACAAAATGCTATATTTAAAGTTAAAAACGATGAATTGGTTGCTGAAATAAATGACTTGAAAAAGATCACTAATGAGTGGACCAATTCTCGTGTCACTATGGAACAAATCTTAGAATCCCAAAAGCCTAGTGGAGATAAGGAAGGCTTAGGATTTCAAACTAATGACAACTTTAAATGTGCATCTTGTTGTGAAAGAGATGAGAAATTTACCCCGCAAACTTTGGAAGGGTCAAAGGCTAAACATCATGTTTCAAAGGGTGTAGGACAAGAACCAAAGAAGAAACTAGAGTTCAACTATGTCTACCCTAAGAAACAAACTGGCAAGGCAAAGATGAAAGGTATTTCCATGGATGAACCTACCGCAGAGGCTTCCTCTAGCAAGGTAGATGGCGCTCCCTACCGCATTATCCTGCCGCGAGGTCAATCGACCGCACCAAGGAAGATGACGACCGCAAGGAAGCCGTCGACCGCAAGTGGCAGCAAGGCAGCAAAGTTCAAAAGGATGAATTTTGTTAAGGAGACCTCATCCATACCAGTAAATGATGTTGTGCTCAAGACTTCAACGAAGTTTGTTAAAACTCAGTTGGGTGGCTTCCACCATTGTTCTGTGTGTGATGGTTATGGTCACAAGGCTGCTGAATGTCTTTTGAGATTCACACCCAATCCCAGAAAGAGTAACCCTCCTTCTGTGAGGCAAGTGTGGGTTGTCAAAAGTTGCTAACCCTTTGGACCCAAAAGAATAAAAAGGGGACCTTGTTCTTAAATGTCTATTTTGTAGGTCCTCTGCTTAATGGCCGGACATTCCAAGGATAAATCAAGCTTATGGTATCTCGATAGTGGCTGTTCAAGACACATGACCGGAGATATCAACTTATTGGAAGATGTCCGTGAAGAAAAAGGGCCATCAGTAACCTTCGGAGATAATAACAAAGGAAAGACTGTAGGATATGGAGTCATTCGTAAAGGAAAAATCACCATCCAAGAAGTCTCTCTAGTTATTGGACTACAACACAATCTACTCTCAATATCTCAGTTCTGCGACAAAGGATTGCAATGCCACTTCACTTCAAATTTCTGTCTCATCAAAGATGGCATATCCGGCGTCACTTTGCTCAAAGGGATTCGTAAGAAAAATGTTTATGTTGTTGATTTTAATTCATCTTGCATTTCTTCTAATCTCTGTTTTGTAGCAAAGAATGTTAGTAAGAATAGTTGGCTGTGGCATAAAAGACTAAGTCACTTAAACTTCAAGTATCTCTCCAAGATTGGTAGAGAAAATCTAGTTCGTGGTCTACCCAAAGTAGCTGATCACCACGATGAGAAGTGCACAGCATGTCAACTAGGCAAACAACCAAAAGCGTCTTTCTCCAGCAAGACGACACCTTCAACTTCTAGATGTTTGCAACTACTTCATATGGACCTGTTTGGACCTGTTTCTACCGCAAGTATTGGAGGAAATAGATATTCCTTAGTTGTGGTAGATGATTACTCAAGATATACGTGGGTCGAGATGATGAGCTCCAAAGATGATTGTTATGACATTTTGACCGCACTCTTTAGACAGCTCCAAACACAAAAAGAAGATGACATCGTTAGTGTTCGATCCGACAACGGTACAGAATTCAAGAACAACGGTGTTGCTCAATACTGTGATGATCATGGTATTGACCACAACTTTCTGCTGCTGGAGTTCCACAACAAAACGGTGTAGTAGAAAGAAAGAATAGAACGTTGATAGAGGCCGGAAAGACAATGATTGCTGAAGCAAAGCTACCTCAATACTTTTGGGCTGAAGCCGTCAACACAGCATGCTTCACTCAAAATAGATCCCTCATCAACAAGACCTACAACAAAACTCCTTATGAACTTTGGAGAGGAAGAACCCCCAACATAGCATACTTCAAGATATTTGGATGCAAATGCTTCATTCTCTACAACGGTAAAGAACATCGAGGTAAATTTGCTCCTAAGGCCGATGAAGGTATATTTATTGGGTATGCTAAACACTCAAAAGCTTTTCGTGTATTTAATAAAACCACTCTTAAGATAGTTGAATCTGTCCATGTTACTTTTGATGAACATTCTCTTCTTGAGCCACATATGGCTCCAAATGTTGCTGATGATTTTGTTGAGATAAATGAGACAGGTACAACTCAACCACAAAATCAATCAACTCAAGGAAACCCATCTACCTCAACTGCACCTCCATCTACCTCATATGAAGCACCAGAAGTTGCCTCATCTGCTGCTACCTCAAATGGAGTTGAAGTTGAGACACCCATAAATGTTGAAGAACCTATCCCTCAAATTACTTATGATTGGGATGGCTCAAATGATGTACCACTTGAAGACTTACAACCACCATCAACTCAACCAGACATACCTCAAGAAGTTCGTGAGGTCAGAGATCACCCAATTCAGAATATCATTGGTGATTTGCATTCTGGTGTAAGAACAAGAAGATCAAACTATGATGCACTTACCGCATTCATATCTCAAGTTGAACCTAAGAAAGTTGATGAAGCACTCCAAGACTCAAGTTGGGTTGTTGCTATGCAAGAAGAGCTCAACCAATTTGAAAGATGCAAAGTTTGGACCTTAGTTCCAAGGCCACAAGATCAAGGAGTGATTGGTACAAAGTGGGTATTCCGAAACAAGATGGATGAGAATGGAAGCATCACAAGGAACAAAGCAAGGTTGGTTGCACAAGGATATAGACAAGAAGAAGGCATTGATTATGATGAAACATTTGCCCCCGTTGCAAGACTCGAAGCTATAAGAATATTCTTAGCTTATGCCTCTTACAAAAGATTCAAGCTATATCAAATGGATGTGAAGAGTGCATTCCTCAACGGTGAACTTCAAGAAACAGTCTTTGTTGCTCAACCACCCGGATTTGAAGACCCCAAATTTCCAAATCATGTCTACAAACTCCGTAAAGCTTTATATGGACTCAAACAAGCTCTACGAGCATGGTATGATACTCTATCTAAGTTTCTCCTTGAAAAGGGATTCAAGCGTGGTAAGATCGACACAACTTTATTCATTGCTAAATATAATGATCATACTTTACTTGTTCAAATATATGTAGATGATATTATTTTTGGTTCTACTAATGAATTGTTGTGTAAGCGTTTTGAGAAACTCATGAAAAGCAAATTTGAGATGAGCATGATGGGAGAATTGACATTCTTCCTTGGACTTCAAATTAAACAATGTGCTGAAGGAATCTTCCTCAACCAAGCAAAATACACAAGAGATCTTATCAAGAAATTTGGACTTGAAAATGCAAAGGCATACGACACTCCTATGGCTACTGGTAACAAGCTAGATAAAGACTTGAAAGGTAAGAAGGTTGATCAAACCTTATATCGAGGTATGATTGGCTCTCTCCTATACTTAACTGCTAGTAGGCCAGATATCATGTTTAGTGTTTGCGTTTGTGCTCGTTATCAAGCTGATCCTCGAGAAGCACATCTTATTGCTGTTAAACGAATTATTCGATATCTATCTGGGACTATTAACCTTGGACTTTGGTACTCCAAAGATTCAACTTTTGATCTTATAGGTTACTCAGATGCAGATTACGCAGCATGTACCATTGACAGGAAAAGCACAAGTGGAACTTGTCATTTCCTTGGAAATCGACTAGTTTCATGGGCAAGCAAGAAACAAGCCTCAGTCTCTGTATCTACCACAGAAGCTGAATATATAGCTGCTGGAAGCTGCTGCTGCCAAGTGCTGTGGATGAAGCAACAATTGGTTGACTACGGAATCAAAGAAGAAAATTGTCCAATCTTTTGTGACAATACATCTACCATTGCTGTCTCCAACAACCCTGTCATGCATTCCAAGACCAAACACATTGATATCAAATACCACTTTCTCAAGGATCATGTTGAAAAAGGTAATATCCACCTAGAGTATGTGAGTACTGATGATCAAATTGCAGATATTCTCACCAAGGCTCTTGATTCCAAGAGATTTAGGTATCTAAGAGGAGAAATGGGTATGCTTGAACTCTAACTCAAACTTGTCCATATAATTTCTTGTACTAATGTTTGTCAAAAAGTTCAATATCAAGATAGGTACACGGCAGACCAACTCACGGTCAAGCATATAACACAAACCTCTAAACTCAATTAACCGCAACTCATGTCTGCCGCATCAACTATGCTGCCGCATAAAGTCTTGTCACCTCAGTAATGATATCTCAAAAGACTAAATAAGGTAAGACCTCACCGACCGCACATGTCACGGTCGACATCTCAAGCTACCGCACATGTCACGGTCGATCTTCAAGTTACCGCACTCTAAGGCCCCAGGTAAGTCTTTCTAACTTTGAGATATCTAGGTTGTTTAGATCTAACCTACCTCAAGGGTATTAAGGTAACTTCCTCTTTTCCCTCGTTTTATTTAATTCAAATTTTTTTTTGGAGCATTAAATTTTCATTTAATTTTTATTCCTTAAAATTATTTATGAGCCGTCATTAGGCTATTGACATGACACCTAGTAACCTCGCATTTAATTCGATCAGACATCCCTAGGTCACATCCGTACCTTTTGCAGAGTTAACCCTCCATCTTCCCATCATCTGACCTCTGCAAACCACCCTCCACCTAAACCGCTCCACCTTTTTATACTCCACCACTCTCTGCATTTCACCTTTTCAGAAAATCATCTCTCTCTCTAAAATCTCTCTAAAACCGTCATCCATCTTTCTCTCTTTGAAATTCTCTATAAATGACTTCCAAACACCAATCTAAGAAGTCTTCAAAATCGACTGAATCCAGAGACGAAATTCCTAGTTCTATTCCATCTCAACCCGCTCCTCCAGTCGTAGTTATGGTATGAACTTCTTGAATCTCGTATTTTTTTTGGCGGACATTTCCCAAAAACTTTTCACATTCTCTAAGATTCATCTCATTATTGTTACTTATATGTAGTTAAAACTTTGGGTTGATTTTTATTCTTGGTTCTAGTTACTATATCTGTAGATTGCATAAGATTTCATCCAGGTTTATTGAATTCGATTGAGCCAAATGGTTTTTTAAATTTTTTCGGTATTCCAATACTTTCCCCTTTCAATTCTGAGTTTAATGTTGATTAGTTCATGAAATTGATGTGTTTTTATTGCTCTATAGGCATTTCCGATTCTTCCCAGGTCATTTTTATTTGTTTTAGTCACTTTATGGGAATCTGGGTTTAACATGTGTATCGTGTTTATCGTGTTCTTCATAGTGTTCTACGTGTTCTTGGCATATTCAATGATTTGATCCATTTTTATTTAACTTGTTTGACATTTTGTGTTTATACACTATTCACATTTTGATCTTGTATGGGTCCACACTTCTGTGTTTGCGGTAATATCGTTAATATCTATGCCTACCGCAACCTTTGTTACCGTGCCTCACTTGACCGCACCATCATTGCCTTTCATTCTTGTCAAGTGACCGCACGACCTACCTCGTTTTCTAAACTTTAAATTTTGCTTTGTTTCAGGACCTAAACCATTTCATTCCTGGGATAGTCATTGACCATGCAGATCTCAAGAAGGATGCAATTGGCCGCAATATCTTGGGTCGCATGCACAAATCTGGAATTCTCCCTCTCTTTACCTTTGCTCAAGAATTTCATCTCCCCGCTTTTGTTGACGAATTCTTCAGTTCGGCTGTTGAAATGGAAAGTCCAGAAGAGCCTGCCGCACATCCTAAATTCCTTAAAGCCACTGTTATGGGAATCCATTTGGCCTTTGATGCTAGTGACATTGCCCATGCCGTGGGAATCAAGAAAAGCAAGGATTTTGATACTATTTCACGGCAGGAGACCATTAGTCTGGCTAAGAAACTAGCTGGCACGGCAGACATTCTCAAAATCCAGCGTAAGGACGTTGGTGAAATAATGTACCATATTGGCCATCTGGTAGATCATGCCCTATTATGCAAGACTGGCAATCATGCCAACTTTAATCACACTCAATGGATGATCTCTGCTGCTATTTATCTTGGCAAGCGATTAGATTGGGGTCAAATCATGTATGACATCCTGCGAGCCAATATTCTCTCATATAAGGATGCGGCTGATGAAGGCGAGACCAAGTACCGCACGAACAGTAGGTTGATTTCCTACTTGATGAGTCACACAATCAGAATTAGGGAATTGTATGAGCAGAACAAGAATTATAAGGTTCCAATTCCTACCTCAAAAGACTTCTGCCGCAAATCTATGAAGACCAATTACCGTAGTAATTTTGGAGATGAGATGTACCGCTCCTATCTTCTGAGAGATCCAATTGAAGAATACATCCCTCCCAAATACTCTAAGAGAGGTCAAGCAAATCTTGGTGATAGAATGGTTAGTGATGTGGAGGCTGCCGAATTTGAACAAGACCGCAAGAATGCTGCCGCCATGAAGGCTCGTGAAAAGGGTAAGAATGTTGAACTCCCCTCTCCTCCAACTTCTGTTAAAGGCAAAGAGAAGGTTGGGGAACCGACAAGGAAGTCAAGACCAGTTTCCCAGGGCGTCAAGATTGCACCTACCGCACCTGTTCGTCCTGCCGCTCCAAAACCTCCAAAATCTAAAGTTATTCCTACTGCACCTCCAATGTCTCCTTCCCCATCCCCTGAACCTCAACCAAAATCCAAAGTCTCTAAATCCCACTCTTCCAAACCTGCCGCGCCAAAACAACCCTATGTTGTCCCTCATTCTACCGTGCCTTCCCTTAAATCCAAACCTTCTATATCCCTCAAAACAGCACCAAGTAAGGGGGAGTCGTTTGACAAGAAAAGATCTCATACCCCTAGCCCTGTCAAAGTCTCCAAAAAGGCTAAGGTGGCTAAGCAACCTTCACCTGAGGTAATCTCCCCAACCCTTTCATCTGACGAGGAAATAGTGGTTGCCCCTCCCAAAATTTCAAAGAATTTTGTTCTGGATGCCCAAGAAGCTGATATGGAAGAAGTGAGTGGATCTGAGAATGAGGATGATGCTGCCGCAGAAGAGGATGAGCAGTCTGAAGATGACACTGAAAGTGAAAAAGAGGAACAGGCTGTTGAGAAGCCTATTGACAAGGGATTGGTTGATGAGAGTTCTGAGGAAGAACATGGAGATTCTGCCGCAAGTGACAAGTCTGCCGCAGAAAAGGATATGGATGTTGAAAATGTTGAAGAAGATATTGCTCCTGAGAAGATGAGTTCTTTTGTTGTTGTTGAAGATGTTGATGATGATGAGCCAATATCACCAAGGGTTACTGTTTCTGAGCAACATGTTGAAATTCCTCCTACCGCAGTTCCTGACCCTGCCGTACCCACCCCTTTGAACGTTCAACCTGAGGCTGCCGCATCATCCACTGCTGAGCTCCTTGCCGCAGTTAAACTTTTGACTCAGATGCAGGCAGACACCCAGTCACAAGTTGATTCTCTAGTGTCTAGTATGGTGGCACTTCGAGAGGAGGTTATTGAGTTAAAATCTGATCAAGCCACTTTGAAGCGCGATGTTGCCGCACTTCCCTCCGAAATGATTGCGACCATTAAGGGGGAGAGTGTTGTGATAACAAAGGCTGTGAAGGACATCATCGGCAGAACAACTAGCACCTCTACCGCTCCTCCACCTCCTACCGCAGCTGATACTCCTTCCCTCACTCTTGCCGCGCTCAAAGATGCGCTCAGAAAACAAACTGATTACATTAGTAATAGTGTTGTTAGTGGGTTGAGGCGGCAAGCAAAGAGCTTTCAAAGTCAATGAATGATGATAAACTCGAAGTCAAGGATGAGTTGGGAAAGGAGCTGAAGAAGTTGAAATCTTCTCTAAAAGAGGAAATAATGGTTCAAACAAATACCGCTCTTCTTTCGGTTGCTGAAAAATTTACTCCAAGATTACCGCGATGACTGAAGCAATGAAGGTTCAAACCAACCGTATTGAGATCAACAACGTCAGAATTGAAGGACAATCTACCAAGATTGACCTCCTATCCAACCGCATCAATACGGTAATGAACAGGCTAAATCGACAAGGCGTGATTCAAGCTGCGCAGGAAGCTTTTCAACCTCCTGAAGCAGGTCACGGCAATGTTCAAGCTCACGGTGAAGAGGAAGAAGAAGATGGAGTCGCTACTCCAGTCATGATTCCCGGATTGAATATCCCAGCTTACCGCTTTCCTCTTGCCGCAAAATTCATTGAAGACCTCATTGATGTTGACCGCATTTGATCTGACCACGTGGTCATTAAATTTGATGTTTAAAACAATCTTACTTTTATGTTTTATTCTCGGTTTGTAACTTAAAACTATATTTCTCTTTTGAGATCCTTATACTCCTGCTGCCTTAATGATTATCATCTTGGAGTATGATTATTGTGTTTTTTTGCATTTCTACTCCTTCTCTGATTATTTATCTTGAAATGCTTCAAATATTTCTATCTTCTAGGATTAGTAATTTGTTTTCTTTTTAGGATGATAGAAATCTATGACATTGGCTTAGAGTGTGCATTGACTTGGGACATGATATTTAATAAATATTTACTCTTGAAAACATGTTTTTACCAAGTACAATGAATTAGCCTTTGTTATAGTAGGTAATGGTCTCAATCAAATAGGGGGAGATTGTTGGGTATGCTTATTATAAACCACTCCTATTACCTAGATTTGATTGATCCCATAACCTAATTTTTATCTTTTGTGGACTTTAGGATATATTGTAAGAAGTGTTAAAACTTCATTCTTAGAATAGTCCACCTTGATAGTATAGGCTTTAGATTGATAGGCTGGAAATTTTCTAAGTCTGGAAAAATGAGGTAGGTCCATTGCCTACCGCATGTAACCTACCGCATAACCAAGGTGCCGCATTCTCTATGCTTGCCGCAGATAACCTTGCCGCATGGTTTCATCCTACCGCGTGAATCTCTACCGCATGGAACCATGGTTGAAGAAACTCAAGATGGTTCAAACTTAACCATGGTCACACTTGTGTCTTTACCTTGGTTAGTTTTGAACGTTGCAAATTCAAATTTCAAATTTGAATACAACTGTCATCATAGTACAGTTGGACCACCATGACTCTGCAACAAAAGGACAACTCAGACTGAGCTCCAATTAGATTTCAACAGCTCATTGTCCTTCAACTTGGACCCCAAGTATTTCTAACGGCTAGTTTCTCCATCAAGGCTATAAATAGACCTTGAATTCTTCATTGAAAGATAAGCTGAGATTCTAAGAGAGAAATTGCTGTTGAAATTCTTGGTGATTGAAGATCATACTCAAGATTTCCAGAATCCTTTGAATCTTCAAGCACTCAACCTTCAAGTCTTCAACAAATCTCCAGCAACCTTCAAGATCAAATCTCAAGCCTCTCAACACAAGATTCATTAGGCTCTAAAATCATATAGATTTCAAAGAGCTCTTGATTCTTACACACACACTCACCCCGATTGATCAATCACATAGATTGAATCATTAGGGATACACTGGTCTAAGTCTAGGATTGTTCTTCATAGAAAATAGGAGTTAATTCAGTTCTTCATCTTTGTAATCTGTACTCAAGAGAATTAATACATCCTCCATTCAAAATCCAAGACTGACCATCTTGGTAAAGGACGTAGATCTTTTAACAGATCGAACCTTTCCAAATCATTGTGTCATTTACTTACTGCACTTTACCTTTCTGCAAATTTACTTATTGTTCATCTTGTTCATATTGCTCTTCACTTGTTCATATTAATTTTGTTTGTCTTTTAGTGTTTGATCTTTCAGATTTAAGAACAAGTGTGAATTGTGTTTGTTTGTCTACCTCATTGCCTAAGTTAAAATCTGACTAACTTATTATTTGCCAAAAATCTCCAAGACACAAATTTTCAATCTTTCAACCTACCTCACCTTAACCTACCGCACTACTACCTACCGCATATACATCTACCGCACTACCTACCGCAAAAACTAACCTACCGCATTGAACTTATCAAAACCAACTCTTAACTTGTTTCAACGAAAACTTCCGCTGTGCATTTTATACTTGACCGTGTGGTTTTTATCTACCGCAAAACTCAAGTGTAAGCATAAAGGTTGAATTTTGAAAAAGGGTTGAAATTTTAAATAGGCTATTCACCCCCCCCCCTCTAGCCTCTTTTCATACCCTTGTTGTGTCTCTGGGACCAACAGTAAGAGAACTCTTACGTAAGATTGCTTGCTATAGCCGGACGGCGCCCAGTGATTATTGGATGGAGCTCCCAGATCTTGGGCACATCATTGCCACGAGGTATAATGTGGCGTTCATTTCTTACTCGACTAGCGGTGGTATGTTATGCCTTCCAGTGACTGCACCAGTACAACCACCGGTGAACACAGTTGTGGTGGGACAAGTCAATGGAAACCATTTTATAGCGGTATGAAACTTAATTGTCTCATCTATATTAGTTATATTTAGTTGTCTTACTTATATTCATTATATTTCATTGTCTTGTATTTAACTGTTATTACTTTTGCAGCTGCGCATGTTAGGCAATGATTACCCAATACCACCACCACCAAACCTTTATCGGAACCGCTGTGATCCAGCCGCAAGCCAACTACTCCTCCCATACCAAGATAGGATAGCAGAGTTCAGTCAACTCTATGAGGAGGATACCGATGCAAGAAGACAAAGAAGATTACATATAGGATAGTATATGTGTAATGGTTTTTGATTTATCCAGTTTGTATGAATGTTTGAATTATATGCTTATCCTTGTTAACACTTTCATTTCGTATACAATTAGGCGATAGTATATGTGTAATGGTCTATTGATGTTTTGTGGAGATGTCCTATTTGAGAATCAAATTTCATTCCAAGTTATGTTTATTGTTGCTTTTGCAGTTGCGGTTCTCATCTCGTGTGTACTTACATGAGATGTATCTCGTGTATATGTACACGAGATGTAAGCTCTAATCTCGTGTAAGTATACACGAGACGTGCAAGGGCAGCGATGGAATTAAATGGGCTGTGTATTTACGGGGCTGTGTATATAGTTTTTGCCTCCTGACGTGGACATTGTAAAAAAAAATGGTAAAGAAATATTAATTCCTCCATTTCAAAATTCTAAATTTATACTTACAAAGTTTAGGAGAGTTTTTTTTTTCCCCAAAAAAATATGTATAGTTTTACAATATTTCAAAGTTATAAATATTTTTCCTTCAAAAATAAAAAAAAACAAAAAGTTACAAATATTTTAGGATAGATGAAGTATTCAGTTGAATGCATTTGATGTACTAGCTTAGAAAACAGCATGAAAACCCATAAAACATAAAAAGCAGGCTTTGTAAATAATTACTACCAAACTGGTGAAAAAACATTTATGGTGGCACCACCTCATTTTTATGCCTACTAGTAAATAGTAAGTGCATCACCTTATAAAATATAAATGATAAATTTCATACTACCAAATTACATGCAAGTTGGAACTGAAAATTTAAGCAAGAAATCATATTGGTAGCTTTTGTGTAGGGCTGCAATGGCTGATTTCTTATTTTTAAACCAAGAGCTGAAATTCAAAATGATAAATTTGAGTTAAAATAAATTATATTAAAATCGAAGAATCATAACCGCATTCAAATAGCACTCGCACATGAAAAAATAAAGTTACTAAAGATAGCTACAAAATGTGGTTTACAAAATTGTGTTGGTGTTTTTAGTTAGAACGTGTCGGATCCATTATCGATGTGACTAACGAAATATCACCACAACATCTTGTATCCTTCATTTAGCATGACAATGACTAAAGAGAAGAAAAATCACTTGTGAATAATGATAAATGAAATATTATCCCGCGTTGACTTGACTCTAGTCATTTAAAAACAAAACCGTTATGAAAAAGAGCTCTCTACCTCAAACCCAACAATATTTTCGCAAACAAATTCGGATCATATTTCTTTCCTACACAAATGAATCCCATCTCCTTCGTTCCCCTTTCCTCATTTTTGAAATTTCCATGAAACCATCCCAGAAGCTTCTTCAATGGCTGCCTTTTACCCTTTTTCTTTTGTGTCGTTTCTCGTCTAGCTCAACACTTACCATGGCCTTTTCGAAAGCATCTTCCTGATTTCGTTCTAACGAGAAATTTTTATAGTAAACATTGGTAAATTGTAGAAAATTTGTTGAGATCAAGGGAAAATTAAACGGAAAGATGGAAAGCTATTTGAATGAGAATTTTGGAGGAGTGAAAGCGAAGCATTCATCGGAGGAAGTGTTGCAGAAATGGAGGAATGTGTGTGGCGTTGTGAAGAACCCCAAGCGGCGCTTCCGATTCACTGCCAATCTCTCCAAGCGCTACGAGGCTGCTGCTATGCGCCGTACTAATCAGGTTTCGTTACCTACTCACCTGAATCATGTGTGTGTGTTTGTGTGATTGTCAAATATAATGAATGAATCTGATATGAAATGTCAAACAATTTTTTTGGTTAATCTGAGGTTTTTTATATAGCACAGTAAGAAATTTAAGTTCAAGAATCGAGATTGATATCTACGAAAGGAGGGAGAATCTGGTTTTGATTTAGTTCTGATTCATATACTCGTCGTTAGGCATTTCTTTTTTCCTTCTGTAATTTACTTCTGAAATCATGGATATTTTACTGTTGGGCTTGGATTTAGGTTCTACTGCTTGGCCTTTGCATATTTTTTCGGGAATAAATTAGACAAACAGCATGTTCCGGTTTTCAGATTACATTTCAAATTATCAAGACAGGAGAAAATCTGTATGCGAGTTTTGCATCGTTGTTGTTTGTCTTATGTGACCTGCTCACGATTGGAAGATTATGTAACTGCGAGTTAGACTTCTCTGCTTAACGGATTTATGCTAGTGGCTGACTGGTTTATGGTATTGAACATTATAGGAGAAATTGAGAGTTGCAGTTCTGGTCTCGAAGGCTGCATTTCAGTTTATACAGGGTAAGTTTTGGTTGGTACTAGCGCATTAATATTGCCTTTGTATAAGGTTCTTTAGATTTGATATAAACATGTGATATCTACAGGTGCGCAAATAACCGATTACAAAGTACCTGAGGAAGTCAAAGCTGCTGGTTTTCAGATTGATGGCGACGAGCTGGGGTCCATTGTTGAGGGCCATGATCTTAAAAAGCTCAAATTTCATGGCGGGGTGAATGGTATTGCAGAAAAGCTTGATACGTCGACCACCAATGGTCTTTCTGTTAAAAGTGGAGCTATGAGTCGTAGACAAGATATTTTTGGTATCAATAAGTTTACTGAGCCGGAATTAAAAAGCTTTTGGGTGTTTGTTTGGGAAGCCCTTCAAGATATGACCCTTATGATTCTTGCTGTTTGTGCATTTGTCTCCTTGATTGTTGGCATAGCGACAGAAGGTTGGCCAAAAGGAGCCCACGATGGTCTCGGAATAGTCGCAAGTATCTTGTTGGTGGTTTTTGTGACAGCAACTAGTGATTATCGACAATCTCTACAGTTTAAGGATCTGGATAAAGAGAAGAAGAAGATTTCTATTCAAGTTACCAGGGGCGGATATAGGCAAAAGTTGTCTATATATGACCTACTACCAGGTGATATTGTACATCTAGCTATAGGAGATCAAGTCCCTGCAGATGGGCTTTTTCTTTCAGGATTTTCTGTCTTAATCGATGAATCTAGTTTAACCGGAGAAAGTGAGCCAGTTAATGTGAGTGCTGAAAATCCGTTTCTGCTGTCTGGAACTAAAGTACAAGACGGATCCTGCAAAATGTTGATTACGACAGTAGGGATGAGAACCCAATGGGGTAAGTTGATGGCAACTCTTAGTGAAGGTGGAGATGATGAGACCCCTCTTCAGGTTAAATTGAACGGAGTGGCAACTATTATTGGAAAGATAGGTCTTTTCTTTGCTATAGTGACTTTTGCAGTTCTAGTACAGAAGATGTTTGGTCGGAAGATCAGAGAAGGGACCCACTGGAGCTGGTCCGGAGATGATGCTATGGAGATGTTGGAATACTTTGCAATTGCTGTTACCATTGTTGTTGTTGCAGTACCCGAAGGGCTTCCCTTAGCCGTGACTTTGAGCCTTGCTTTTGCCATGAAAAAGATGATGAACGATAAAGCTCTTGTAAGACATCTTGCAGCCTGCGAGACTATGGGGTCCGCAACAACTATATGTAGTGATAAAACGGGAACGTTAACAACCAATCACATGACCGTGGTGAAATCTTGCATTTGTTTGAATGTCCAAGAAGTGAACAAACAAAGTAGTGCTAGTTTATCTTCTAGTTTACCAAATGGTGCTGTCAAAATTCTTTTGCAGTCGATATTCAATAACACGGGAGGAGAAGTTGTTTATAGCAAAGAAGGGAGACGTGAGATATTGGGAACGCCAACCGAGACTGCTATATTGGAATTTGGCTTGTCGCTTGGTGGGGATTTTCAGGCAGAGCGACAAGCATCGAAACTCATCAGAGTTGAGCCATTCAACTCGACAAAGAAACGGATGGGAGTGGTGCTTGAGCTTCCCGAAGGAGGAGTAAGAGCTCATATTAAAGGTGCTTCGGAAATAGTTTTGGCTGCATGTGATAAAGTAATCAATGGAAATGGTGAAGTTGTACCCCTTGATGAAGCGCCCCTTAACCATCTCAAGGCAACTATTGATCAGTTTGCTGGTGAAGCACTTCGTACGCTTTGTCTTGCCTATATGGAACTGGAAAGTGGGGTTTCTGCTGATACTGCAATTCCAGCTTCAGGGTATACTTGTATAGGAATTGTGGGTATTAAAGATCCTGTCCGTCCCGGTGTGAAGGAGTCTGTGGCTCTTTGTAGGTCAGCTGGTGTAACTGTTCGGATGGTTACGGGAGACAATATAAATACTGCAAAGGCTATAGCTAGGGAATGTGGGATACTTACAGATGAAGGGATCGCTATAGAGGGTCCAGTTTTTCGGGAAATGAAACTAGAGGAATTGCACAAGTTGATTCCTAAAATTCAGGTACGTATTTGTTTTACTTACGAATTTGACTTCTTGGTAAAGAACATATATGGACTTAATTGTGAGTTCTTTTTTCTTGTAGGTTATGGCTCGTTCTTCGCCACTAGACAAGCATACGCTTGTGAAGCACTTGCGTACCACATTTGATGAGGTTGTGGCTGTGACTGGTGATGGAACAAATGATGCCCCCGCGCTCCATGAAGCAGATATTGGGCTTGCAATGGGCATTGCTGGAACTGAGGTGAGCAAACTAAGATCGTAGTGATTCTGTGAATAACTATTTACTTGTGTTATGCATTATTATGTTTTTTTTTTTTTTTTTTTTGTTTCGGTGTTTCTTTTCCTAGTTTGTGTGTCTGGAATTCATTCAAACTCTGAAAAAATATCTGTAAATTCCAGGTAGCTAAAGAGAGTGCCGATGTAATCATTCTGGATGACAATTTCTCTACAATCGTGACAGTTGCGAAATGGGGACGATCAGTTTACATTAACATTCAAAAATTTGTTCAGTTTCAGCTGACAGTTAATGTGGTTGCTTTGGTTGTCAACTTCACTTCAGCATGTTTGACAGGTTTGAATCCTCCATTATTTATCTACTTATTACTTTGATGAATTGAACTAGTAATAATAACTACTACCTCCGTCCCAAAATGAATGTCCAAAAAAATTCAAATTCGCTCGATCAAGAGCAAATTTGAATAATTTTATTTGATATTCATTTTGGGACGGAGGTAGTAGTAAACAAAAATCACATCCTCATTTCAAATTATCACTGCTCTTTTGACTACAATTTCAGGGAGTGCTCCCCTCACAGCTGTTCAACTTTTGTGGGTCAACATGATTATGGATACACTGGGAGCTCTTGCTCTTGCAACCGAACCACCAAATGATGAATTAATGAAGAGATCGCCAGTCGGAAGGAAGGGTAATTTTATTAGCAATGTAATGTGGAGGAACATATTGGGACAGTCTCTTTACCAGTTCTTGGTGATATGGATGCTCCAGTCAAGAGGAAAGTGTATGTTTGCCCTTGAGGGAGACGATTCTGATTTGGTCCTCAACACCCTCATTTTCAACTGCTTTGTTTTCTGTCAGGTATGTTGTTAAACATACACTCTCCAATACTCCCTCCGTCCCATAAAAAAAACTGATGTAAATATATTTAACTTATTATGCAGCTTTTCAATGAGATAAACTCGAGGGAAATGGAGAAGATAGATGTTCTTGAAGGCATATTGGACAACTCTGTCTTTGTCTCTGTCCTAAGTGCAACCGCCTTCTTCCAGATAATTATAATCGAGTATCTGGGTACTTTCGCGAATACTACCCCACTTACATTTTGCCAGTGGTTCTTTAGCATTTTTATTGGATTTTTGGGGATGCCAATTGCTGCGGGCTTGAAGAATATCCCTGTTGACTAGAAAATTGAAGGCATCTCAAAGAAGATCATTATAGCTTCTTCGAAGATGTTTATTAGGTACAGTTTCCGATTAATTGCCATCCTGGCTTTTCAAGTGAAGTGATGGGCATTGTTGGACAGGTTGACTTTGTTTGGTCAAACGTCAAAAGGCTGAGGATTTTTTTTTTTTTGACAGTTTGGGATCTTACTGCAACAACAAACTGCAAGTTAGGTTTAAATTCCCTATTTTTTTGATATGTTTTCTGGCGAAGATGAACACAAGCTAGATTTGGTCTAAATATGTTTTGTAGATGGATTTTTCTATGCAGGAGGGTGCTCTCTTGCTACTAGGTAGTTATATAGCATGTCCTTATAGTTCAACACTGACAATGTATGTTTATTTTGAGAGAAATTTAAGAAAGTTGACGTTTTAAGCATTTTTAGCGTATACTCCCTCCGTCCCACCCGAATTAATATTTTTGAGTTGGGCACGGGGATTAAGTAAAAAGTGTTAGTGGAGTAAGTGGAGCAAGTGTTGTGAGTATGAAAAGTGAAATAGGAGAGAGAAAGTGGGGTAGAGAATAATGAGTGGAAAGTTGTTGTGAGTGTGAATGTGGGTCCCATTAAATAAAACATTTCCATTTTTGGGTTGTCCTAATTCGAATGAGACACCCAAAATGGAAGTTTGTCCTAATTCGAGTGTGACGTAGGGAGTATACATAAGCTCCCTCAATGAGCTACCCGTAGAACATTATAATTAAGTGTAAACTCAAAAATGATGAAAATGAAATACTAATTCCCAATGTAGTAGGAGTAAAACCATAATTGGCCCTATTTTGTTATTTGCATAAAAAACAAAATGCCTGACGGATTCGGGGTTTGTGCAATCGGACTGCCTAACAGCCCAGACTCTCATACAACCCGGCTTGTATAGTAGCGTGATTTACATTTTATAATAAAATGAGTTACATTTTATCAAGGTGAGATAACATCTTTAGAGCAACATGTATTATATCTTACAGTACAACATTGCAGGTGCCCCAAATTCATGTATGGCAGCAGCCAGTAGTTGACATCAATATTATACTACCTCCGTCCCAGCTCAATGTGCACTTTTACTGTTCATGTGGTCAATTCATTCGAACTTTAACCGTAATTTTGTGAAAATCTAGCTATTATTATACAATTTTAAATGTTGTTATTGTTTTATTGTTAGGAATAGTATCAATAACATCTTTCAAAATTGCATAGAGATATATAGATTTTCATAAACTTAAGGTCAAAGTTCAGTCAATCAAGTTGACCAGAAAAGTCAAACAGTACACATTGAGCTGGGTCGGAGGTAGTAGAACAGTACCCCCATTTCTTTATGGATAGTGAACTTTATAAATTATGACTATCATACAACTCAAAAAATTCATTTCTGCAATTCAAATATCTTGAATGTGCAAGTGTATCTGAATTACAAAACATTACTAATCAAGAAAAAAAAAAAAAAAGAATTTTACATGAAATTAGCAATATTTAAGCACCCTTTTAAATCAATCAGCAGTGAAATCAGTTTCCATTGGTTCATTCCAAGTCTGACCATTATAACACCTCCAAACAGGTTCAAGCAATGCTCTTGCACTTTCTAGTTTCTGCTTTCCCTCATTGTTTCCAACCTCATCAGCTAATCTCTCTATTCGCGGGTAAATTTTCTGGACAAATTCCAACATTAAATTGAGATCTTCCCACTCCCGGTTCTCGTGTCTGACCAACTTTGAACACACAAACTGTAAGAGCCCCAATAACAACTCAAAGTCATCCTTTTCCAAACCAACTACCGAACCAGTCAAGAGTAATGTCCCAACCGCGTCTAATACATTATGGTTTGCTCTCAGAAGCTGAATCATCATCTCCACAAGTTTTTTGAAAGAAGAAAACTCGAGTGATTTAGAAACTCTTTCTCCCTCCTCATCAGAGTCAACTTCACTTAGTTCCTTAAGCTCTAGCTTTGCTAAAATGGAGGGCCATGAAGGAAAAGTCAAACCTTGGTCAAATGCAACTGAAGACTGTTTGTGCATCTGTGTGGACCCCAATGCAAGAATTAAGTCGGGTACCCATGGTTTTGCTGCAGAAAGAATACGAGCTCCGTACCCTGAACCCAATCTTTCTTCGACTGAGATTATTTGATCAAGCAACTTGTTGGCAAGATTGTAAGCTTCTAATGGAGGTGGTGAAGTGTCGGAGGCATTTGTAAGGATCAGATTAAGTAATTTGGCTGCGTAAGTGAATGAACTCTTCAGATATAGAAATATTTCTTTCAAATCTTCTTCCTTGAACTCAAGGGAGTTTTCCCTTAAGATGGAGATGACAAATTCCACATATTTCCTTGTGAAAATCAAACAGTTTTCTTGATACTGAGAAACAAGATCCATAGTATTTGAATCGACGATAAACTTGAGAACTGCTGTCAACATCTTCACCATGTTTGATATCTTCTTTTCTTTAGTGAAAGCTGGTGCTATAAAGGCCAACATTGAAAAACTGAAATTGGTCATAACTTTCATAGCTGAGAAAAAGACTTGGAAAGTAAAAGATGCAAGCTGCCCAATACAAGAGGACAGTCGGACATCATTTAAAATATACTCCCTCCATCCCATCAAAAGTTGCACATTTGTTTTGTGCACGGGGATTAAGAATACGCGTAAGAGGAGTAAGTGTTGTAAGCATGAAAAGTGAAGTAGGAGAGAGAGAGAGAGAATGTGGGGTAGGGAATAGTAAGTGGATAGTTGTTACGAGTATGCAAGTTGGCCCCATTGCGTAAATAATTATTTAAAAAATTCCATTTGTTGTGGTTAAAGATTGGTTTAGCAACTTCCTTGTGAGTTCTCTACTTACCATGAAAATTGGAATAAATGATTATAACCAAAATGTGATTCATAAGAATATAAAGCAGCAAATAAGTATTAGCGATATACTATATAGTGTCCTTCCAACAAAAACTTACCACCATTTTCATTACAGGAGTCATCTGCTTGAGATTTTGTGTGCTTCTTTCCACTAGAATTAGATCTCTTTTCAGCATGCCTTGATACTGAAGGTGGCTTACTGTGATTCCAGAAATCATCTGTTTTGAGTAGCATATCTGTACAATGCAGTAGATGATCTATTGTCTGCTCCAACAAAGCTCTCTGATTTAGATATGAGACAAAACAATAGAGGATGCACAATATTAGAAGAACATTTTTCAGAATCTACAGTAAAATGAAAAGACAGAAACAACAAAATGTGCTGGGTAAAGAAGGAAGCAAGATAAAGGAGACAAATTGAAGTTCAAGAAATCTGTGACCTAGACCCATTATGAACGGTGGGCATTCATGAAAACATAAGTTTAGAATGAACCAACATTAAGGATCTTACGGGTGGAAGCGAACTAGTTGATAAGATGAATAAGTATAACCTTATAGTCGTAATAGACACTGTTGTTGTAACTCATGCTAAGTCAGCAGTATTCCAACCATCAAAGCCGAGCCATTGTGCCTAATTAAGTTCTTTGCTTTGCCATCGTGTTATTTATAATTATATTATGCAAGTATTGTTCTGCAAATGCAGGAAATATGTATGAATTCTCATCATATTACTTAAAAGAGTCCTAATTCAAAAAAAAAAAAATCAATTGTCCATTTTTCAGATGGAGAATTCATTTGATTTTTTCGGAACTTTAAAATTATTGGTTAGTAGTGTTCTTTTGCAGCTGACGAATGTTATAGTTTATTCAGTTGGATGCATTGGCAATCCATTGTTCTGTTTAGAAAGTGTCTTCTGCTCAGACAACAGTGTCTAAATCAGCTGCTACACCTAATATGTGATTTAGCAGTAATCTAAACATTATCCACTTGACTTGTGAAAAAGCGAAATGGACTTCTTGAAGAATCGGAGGAAGTAAGAGAGTATCTCAGGACACTTTATTACATAATACAGACTTTTTAAGTATACGATATTACGATTACCCTATCTAAAGTACCTCATCTTTTAAATAGAAAAAGGAATAAGACATCCATTACCTGCTAACCTCCATAGTAAAAAAAAAGATAGTAAGCAAAAATAAAATAAAATAGAAGTGTTAAGCAGACTTCAGGACATTAAGTTTACTTACCTCGGATGATGATCCTGTTGAATCAAGGCGATCCTTTAACTTGACATTGTCGAGAGACATGTGCAGACTGAGGGATGTGTACGCTATAACTGGAGATGAATTCATATGCTCACACTGCAAGCATTGTACAATGCTGACCTCTGAGATAACCTTTAGAGCACAAAATGCAGATTCTAAAACTTTAGATCCTAACATGGCTTTCCTTGTATCATCCGCTGTGAGCAAGTCCTTTAATTGCCATGCTATTCCAACAGCAATTTCGTAATCCTCATCAAATCTACTAGAAGTGGTAGAGGTGCACTTCTTTCGACCGGCAATTCTTGATTTTGCTGACAGTTTAACATGGGATTTAACTTTCCTTCGCTTTGCTGAGGAAAATACATGTTTGCTTGTTTCTGTACCGAACATGGTATCGCATTGTTGGGCAGTTCTTTGAAGAGTCTCAGTTAGATCTTCAAGCATATAATCAAACCAATCACAGGACAGCATCATCTTATGGGCTGATCTCACTTCAGCTTGCCTTTCTCCATTATCAGATAAACCAGCACAGTTTCTTACCAAGGTCATGCATTCTTCAAGGACAGCATCCACAGCATCTGGACTGATGGAGGAAACAATATTGCACACAGAGGATTGAGCATGACCGCTTGTAGCAGCAATAAATAAGCACTTCAGCTTTTCACCCGACAACTCCTCCTTAAGGGCGGCTTTGTAAGATGCTTCACTTACTAAATTGTCGCAAAGGTAAGCAGCAGCTATAAGTAAACCATCAATTTGTTCTGCGGTTAACTTATCAGGTTTTAGAACCAAACTCGTAAAGGCTTTGAAAAGTTCGAGTAGGAACTGCTGAGATGCCCCTTCAGATAAAGCGAATTCGCAGAATCTTGCCCCAGCTAGTGGGGATCTTTTTATAAGTGTGATGCAACGACTGCATGCTTCTTCTGCTGTTACTTTTGAAGGAAAGTATGAAGGTATGAGAAGCTTAGTGATTTTTTGAGCAACAAGAGATTGATCATTCGCAAGCGTAGATAACAACTGGTCCAATTGCACAACCTGTAGAGATCGTAGATAGTTACATCAACTGACAAGCAATAGCCTCAGAAATACTCCCCCCCCCCCCGGTCCCAAAATGATCTTCTCGTTTGACTATTCAAACTTTTTAAGAATATGAACATGCTTCACTTGCCATGTTGTGTTTGTGCACATTTAAGCCAAATTGTAGAAATAGAAAGAATTTTTTGGGATAATGAAAAATAGCAAATGAGAAGATCATTCAGGGACAGAGGGAGTAGCTTAATGTGATAGGCTTTGCAAAAGTAATAGTTACCTTATGAAATTGAAAGCTACGGATATCCTTTAAAAGGAGAAGGAGATCGACAGTAGCAGCACGTATTGAAAGGGATGAATCCAGAATCAAATGCCCCAACCTTGGTAACAGTACTTTGAGAATCTCATGGGACTGAGGATTACCAAGCAAATAAATAACACCATTCACTGTAGAAAGCCTGACTTCATTGCACATATCATGTGCCATATCATCAAATATTTTGGTTATAATCTTGGGTATACTTGATGATGGAATAATTTCCCAAAACAAATGAAGAATCCGACAAGAACCTTCTACTGCTACGACTCTTACTTCAGGACATTCATCCATGAGTAACCTCTCCAATAAAAAGAACTGTCTATCAAGTAATGTATTTTTAACTTCACGTGTGGCATCAGGATCTTCAAGAGGGAACAGGTCTATAAGCAAGTGCAATGCATTTTGGCGCACATTGGAGTTGGCCACCTACACAATATTCAGCAGATTACGGAAAATATTAATCATGTGGAGCCAAGTCAAGTAAATATGTATGAAGATATTCAGACAATTAAAGCTTCACTAAATCGTCTATTCTGGGCACCTCCTGACTGTATGATACAATCTTAAAGCTGAAGGAGCATTCCCCAAGAATTCCCAGAAGACGCTCGAGCAACAAAGATTTCATACAAATTGTATGAACTTGTGTCCCAGTGAAGATTTGCAATTTATAAAGCTTTAAGATGTCATCTTCGGCAAGTAAGGCCTCTTAGAGCGTCCCAGTCAAATGAATCTTTTCTTTCCATAATGCTCTTTTTTGTGCTCGATATGCATTTCCAGAAAGGCGAGACAAATTTCAGTATTTATTTTGGATATTGCAAAACAGAATAGCTATTTTGGTGTGAACAGTGGGCATCTAGTGGGCATCTTGTCTTATAACTACTCCAAGAGTCAAGTCAAGTAACTGCGTGGAGAGAATTTGGCTGGGTCAGCATGGTAATGGAATTTGGCCTGATTTAAGGAGCAAGAGGACCAATGGGAAACATCTTCAACAACCTCTAGGATAAGAGAGAAAAGGATGTGCCAGTCTCTACACAAGTTGCTCCAAAGCTGATCAAGAAAAGAGGTATAGGGCGTGAATAACCCATCCTATAACAAGTAACTTGAAGAACAATAAGAATGTTTTTGTGCCTGGCTAGCTAAGGTGAAGATGGTCGTTTCCATAGATAAATAGGTATGCATTAAAATTACAACTTGAAGGTAGAGCAAGTTGGCACCAAGAAATCCTTCTAGGAGTACGAGCAAACATCATGAACAGAGCTTTACAGGTGACATATTTTAGAGTAAGAAACAATAATTCTGATCCTATACCTTTCCAACCCAGAATAGAAAAAGCATTCAGCAGAATCACTCAATTTCTAAAAGTCATGTGTCTTCCATTTTTGTATCTTTTTTTATTAGGTAACTACTAAATTCCACTTTTCATAAATGGAGCTAATCTTCTTTACCTTTACTTACCATTATTCATTTAGTCTGAGGAAATATTTAGTGTTTATAATCATGACAACTCCATAAGATCAAAATAATTAGTGTGTTAAAGCATGTACCTAAGCTATCAACGTACTGGAAACATACTGGTTAACACTTAACATACCAAGTGATCCTTAAGTTAGCTCTCACCAAGCCCAAAGACTTAATCTACTATCCTTATTCAAATAATTGGATATACAATTAAGAAATAGTAACTCCCATACAGAAATTTTAACCCAAAAATGGTGCATAAGATGGAATGAGTGCCCTTGCTCTGACCTACCATTATTTCATATTACAACCTAAGCGGAGACTGGCTGGATATGGATTATTTTGCTTCTTCTTCATTCAAGCAAGTGTTTTTTCAAAGAGTTGATGTCACCACATCTTTGAATAAGGGTGTCATATGACATAGCATGGAATATTCCTATGTTAATATAATTAAAAATTTGGTGCATCTGTATTATAATTCCATCACCCAATCCATCAGAGTTGTACTATAAAATTATAGGGCATACAATTCAAAGAAAGTTCCAACTCTGCCTTGGCCAGCAGCAAGTGAAGGTCTTGAATTTCACCAGGCCGAATCGAAAGTATGCAGGGAGGATATCAGGATAGTTTAAGTAGCATAGAGTAGCCAATAATGCTATTTCTTATTGAACTATTAAATCAAGCAAAGATGAACATACACCTGTAATGACCGGAATATGACAGGCTCCGCAAGACGAAAGAGAAGTTTCTCAACACCATCAGTTGTCCGCTGGCTAATAAACCCCGTCAAAATCCTCCTAATAGATGCACACAAAGACCCCGAACTGGCATGAATTGAACTCTCAATCAGTCCCTGCAGGAACTCATTCTCAATCACCTCCCTGCATCCAGATTCAGCATTCCTCCAAGCTCTGAATATTATGTCAGCATATGCCTCCAACATTGACTTCCTTCCAAATGGAATCTGAGAGCGAATCATCGCCAATGCTTCCTTCACAAGCTGTCTACTCAAACCAAACAAAGAGGCCAAAAACTTCCTCCCCTCATCCATTTTCAAATATAATGGCGCTATCAAGCACCGTATGAGCAAAAGCTTCAAATCCTCTATACTCTCATCCTCAAAATCAAACAATGTGAACGCCTCTCGAAGGGTATACACTCGATGCACATCCACTTTCCTCTTCAATGTCAACGACCTCGACAACAAAAATGGCAATGACTGGGAAATTAGGGCTTCCCTACCAGGTAACTGCTCCTTCCACCACTCCTCACACAAATTTGCAATATCAGACAACAAATTCGAATCACTCTCGAACACAATCAAATTATCATGCAACTGACTAACCGCAGGCAACAAATCCACAGCCTCAAACACCTTTTTCGGGTGCGAAACACACATAAGAGCCACGTAAGTATAAATCTGCAAACTCTCCACCATACTCTTCTTCGCATTCTCACGCTTGTTAGTTTCCTTATCCGCCTCACCTGAACCGACGTCGTTTTTCTTCCGCGAAGATCTCCGGACGCGCTTTGTCGGCGGGGTTTGAGGCGACAAGACGGCGTCTCCATCGGCGGATTGCGAGAGTAGCTTGTATTTGGCGATGGATTGAGAAATTGAGAGGTGGAGGGAGAGCGGGAGTGAGGAAGCGAGAGGGGAGGAGGAATTGATGGAGTGAATTAGGGTTTTGAGTGAGGGTTTTGAAGATCGGAACCCTAATTTTGTGGCCGAGATTAGGAATTCGTCGGCGGAGGTCTTGAGTGACGATCGAAGTCGCTTCTCCATTTTCACTCTCCTGATTATTGACAAGTGTGTTTCGTTAACTCCGTTTTGTTCCGTTATGAAAGGAGGGAATCTAGAACTACATCTGGTTTGATGGAAGATTAGAGAATGACGAATAAAAATGGGTTTGACCAATGAAGTGTTTTATTACAGTTTGTCTGTTACAAAAATAATACACATTCCTTGTTACTTTAGCCACTGCTGATTTGAAATTTCGTATTCTGGCGCTCAATCTTGTGTATTTCAGGCGAGTTCTGATCCGGTCTAGATATAGCATTTCTTCTCTTCCAAAAGAGCAATGCTAGGAGCACAAAATAAAGTCACAAAATCTTGCTCACAATATGAGGTGACGATATTTTATTGGTCCATCGATAATGGACACGTCACACTCTAATTAAAAACACCAATAAAATCTTTACACCTAAGATTTTGTGAGCAAGTTTTTGTGACTTTTTTGTGCCCTTAGTATTATTCCTTCCAAAAAGGTTACTCCCTCCGTCCCAACATACTTATTTTTATTTGGGGCGTCGCATACTTATTGCTACTTACCTAAAATGTTCTTTTTTCTCTCTCATATCCGCTCACAACAACTATCTAGTAACTTATTTTCTCTTCCACTCCCATTTGGTAGCGATAAGTATAGGACGGAAGGAGTATCTCAATTCTTTGTCAAAGTCAACATAATTATTGTAAGCAAGTCAACATAAAATAAAATTAAATAAATAATTTTACATTACTCTTCAACTACAGTGTTCTAAAAGACCCCGTCTAGGCCCCACCTAAGCGCTAGGCGTTCATGAAACGCCTAGGTCTCGTCTAGGATATTATAGGTATCTCTGAATTCTCGGCCCCGCCTAGGCGCTAGGCGCCCCTGCAACGCCTAGCGACCGCCTAGTATTTTTTAGAACCTTGTCTTCAAGTGGTATTACTAAATTTTAATCTTTTAGAAACGAAAATTGGTGTATGTAATCAAAAGAAAGCGATAACAATAAAAAGAAGTATGTAAATTGAAACAACCTTCATATTAAATTTATTAGTTGTCTAAAGTACGGTTAAAATGGGAAAAACTGAGTATGACGTCAAAATAAATGAGGGGACGCCACAAAGTACAAGTATTACATCGAACTGAATGAGATAACGACAGAACAAATTGAAATTGTAAAAACCATTTTAAAGTTCGCAAACCACATTTTTATCTAGTTGAAGTACTCAACTTATCTCAAAATAAATGTCCACACATTTTTATCACGTTAAAAGTACTCAATTTATCTCAAAACAATTGTCCACTTTAACACAGTCAGACAACTTGTCTGACCTCAATATATAAAATCTAGAACAAAAGCTGCCTCTTTGATTCCCCTTATAGTTTTTGCCTTCATGAACTCAAACAACATTATAATGACTCAACAATGAAAGACAGAAGTTTCCCCACCCTTCAAAAAAGTAAGAAATAAATAAGAATATTCAAAGAAATCCAATCACAATTCAACTTTATTCTCATAATTTTCCATTCAGCCTTTTGAAAGACAAAATAAACATCCCAATCCCCTCATCAAGAGTTAGGGCTGCCTTTGTGCTGTTTAAATAGAAAATAATCCAATAATTTTCCCCTAAAAATTGCATAAATGCTATGAAAAATAGAAAAATAAATAAATGGTCTTGTTGAGACACTTTCTCATCAATGGCTTCTGAACTTCAACTTCAGGCAGCTCCTTTCAAAATTTCCAATGTAGTCTAAAGTTTATACCCCATTCCTTTGCTTATTTACTTATTACTTTCCATTTCAATCTTATATAAAAAAAAAAAAATGAATCCCAAGCAACCTTCTTCGAAAAATATATCACTTTCACTTTAATTGGCGACGGATTTTCTGTATAGGACAATTTTCATCACATTCGTTGAACGTAAGCTTTCTCTTGCTTGAAGAATTCCCCAAAACATCTGAAGGAGTAGAACGATTTTGCATTAAGTTTCGGGGTATTGGAGTGTTGCCTTTCTTTAACTCGATTTCCTGCAGTAGCTTATAACAACAATGTATCTTCTCCTGCTAAATTCAAATTGAAACACGAAAAAGAAAATGAGGAAGACGTAAAAGTGTAATCACGTATCAAATCTTGAAATGAACGCGGCGACTGGTCAATGTGCGAGAATCTAGGCACATTGGAATCTTGTAATGGTCATAATGTTGGATTTGAACAAAGTTATGAAATAATTTGAGTAACTTCATAAATATTTAAAAGCGAAAACATTACCCTTTCTGGAGATCCCCATGATGAGATTACATTAATCTTGGACTCGAGTTCCTCCATTGTCAAGTTGCCATCATAAGCCGCCAAAACTACTGCTGCCGCTACAACTGATGGTCTAAAATCCACCAAATTGATCTCTGTATCAAAAAAAAGGAACATATCATAAATTAAACACAACTAAGTCTAATAAAAGCGGAACTCCTAGCGACAAAATACCTTCAACTATAGCCAAAATGAATTCAATAGCACTAGAATATATTTCTTCCGGTTTGGAGCCACCACAAAACATAAAAATGAGATAATGAAGATAATAAAATGGGGTCGCGAATCCCATTTTCCATTCCAATGCTGTCAGAACGGACAACTCCATTCTTTTAACAAGTTTGCAATCAAAATTGCAACCATCCATTTGATAACGTGACAATGCAGGTACATGTTGCTCCTCCATCTTTGCAGCCAACGAGAAACATGCTACCGAGCCCAATTGAATCACCCACTCATGTCGGTCCTAGAAAAATCATCAACACATATCAATCATTAAAATTAATCCTTACGTCCCAAAATGAACATCCTCTTTTTTTTACATGATCAAGATTAAAAATGGACATTCATTATGGGACGGGGATAATACTTAGATTACAAAGAGATGATGAATAAAATTATGAATTCAATCAACCATACATTAAATGTTTGCCTTGCTAGAAACTGATCAAGATACATCAATGAAAGATAAGCCGTACGGAAATGAAAGCCAAAAACTGATATTGCCTGCAAAAAACCATTCCAGCTCTAAAAAAAAAAAAAAAAAAAAAAATAAAAAAAATCAAACATAATCACAACAGAGAAATGAAAAATTACTTTGAGAATCCATTTGATGGCATCAAAACGAGCTAATTTCACCCAATTTTCAGTCTTTTTAGAGCAATCAATCACAGCAGATTCATTGTTTTCAGACCCATCATCAACGGGAGAAGATTTGACAGAGATTTCCGATTGAAAATAAGAGCCTTCTTTATTGATCAGAAATTGAATATAATCAATTTCAGATTCGGAAATAGAACGCAAGTCAAAATTGACCTCCGATTCTTCCCGTTCAATCAAACAGGATTCATCTTCTTTACACAGGAGGAGTGAAAATGGACTGTCGAAACCCCCCATTTCTTGATTTCTTCCCCCCTCTCTTTGCATCAACAAATCAAAAATCAAACAAAACCCAGAAATTAGAAATTGGGATTTTTCAAGATTTCAACTGCTAAATCATGGGTTTATTTGACTGAAGGGTAGAGAGAGGAAATTCGCGGTTTTGGTGCCGCCAAATTTAGCGGATGAGATATAGTGGGAGTTTTTAAGCAGTTATAAATACAAGTGAAAGAGAGCATAGGCTCCTCCTACACTATCTCACCTTGGATTTCTCCAAATGTTGTGGGATTCTCGTAATTTTTGACAGCAATTCAGATTAAGTTTTATTGAATTTGTTTTGGGGAAGAAGATCTCAAGATAGTGGTGATAATAATAATGGTGGAAAAGAAAATAGGGGAAGTTAATTTAGTGGGTATGTTTTGGGTAAATATTTTATTTATGGATTTTTTTTATATATATATATTTTTTTTTGAAATCTTGATTTATGGAAGTTGTTTGATCAAATACCATATTAGTTATTTTTATGAAAATATTGGACTAATCTTACAATGATCAATGTTGTTGTTTATAAGTTTTTCTGAAGCCGGACACTAGTTACGGTGTTAAATTCTACACGTTAATTTTTTTTAAAAAAAATCAACTATCTGACGACAATGAGAAATATGTTATGAATTTTATTTTCTAAAAAATGTGAACTCTTACGTTTGGCTTAACTTATTGGATGATGATGCTTCTAGTGAATTCTTCAACATCAAATATTTGTTATGAATTTGATTTTTTAGATTTGTGAAGAAAGTTTCCCGCATGATGTGATTAAATTTCTTTGAGGTGTAAACGGCCACTGAAGTTTAAATGAAATGTTCCCGCGCTGTAAAATGTTGTTATGATTTTAAACTTTGTGTCCTTCTAACTCTTTGTAAATTTTTAACATTCGCGCTATTAAATACTGTAATGATTTTCGATTTTTTGACATTCAAACTCGCGGTAAGATTTTAAAATTTCCCTCATTGTGAAATTATGTTATGGTTTTGAATTCTTGTGAGCTCGATAGACCATTTAACGTTTAAATTTTTTGAGCAATAATGTCTTTATGGTTTTTATTCTCCTAAAATGCTTGTTAAAATTTTAAGTTTCTTCGCGATGATTATAATCAAATTAATGTTACCGCGACATAGTGCTAATGAATTTAAAATTTAGTGTATTGGAATCCAGTTAAAAGATTAATTTTCCATCATTTCACTCCAAAATAAAACAATATTTTATTTAATAAGTCACTCTTTTTACACTTAATGTTATATTGACTTGTACGTTTTTAATATTTTAAAAAATGAAAGTAAGTTTATGGACAAATCAACAAGTGAGACATTTTTTTCGAACATTAAGGGTATAAAGCAATTAACTATAAATTATTTGCAACTAGATTATATACACATATATTATTTTTCCCAATTTTAACCCACAGTTTTTACCAAAAAAAAAAAAAAAGGTTATTCCTCTCTAGTCCTTGGGTCTTACATTTAAGCTGTATGAGGACGTAAAGTTTTCAAAATCTATGTACAATCCATTCAACATAAGTAACCCCACGGTTACTCCTTATTTTCGCTTATGTCCCATTCGCGCTCGAAGCATGCTCTCAATGCGAAATCCCAAAAATCTTTGTGATTTGCACTCTTAAAGACTGAGTGTGAATCTTAGGCTTAAACACTGAGAGATATTGGTTGTGAACTATTTGAACTTCGTGATGAACTTTACCGACTTTTAAAGATGAATTGGGGAAATTTTATTAACTTTGTAATAGTGTTTAAGGTTACTCCACCTCTATTAATTATCATTTTTAATTGAGAAGATTAAAGTGTCCTAAAATATAATTGTGGTTCAAATATTTCGGATAATGTGGAAAAATGATAAGGGGAGCAGCTAAAATCAAGAAGTTAAGAAGGTTGTTGAGCACAGAAAGATATGCTGAAAACTAACCTCCTCATCCACCTCGTCAACGTGATCAATCTTGAACACTTTTTAGTTCCTCATTGAACTCTTGTAACTTGTGAACTCCTATCTATAGTGAAGTATTGACGAGAACAATGCATCATTGCTGGTTATGAAATTTTGTTCAGTCAGTCTACTTGTTTGTGGAACAATAAATGCATGTTTGTAACTCAGGCACATGACCTTAGTTTACATATCATTACGTGTACTGCTTAAACATTCAGTATAAATGAACACATGCTCATAACTTGATTGTACCTGTATATTTTTGTATGGACTGTATTTATTTATTGATTTCTTAATGTAGTTTTTTTTATATATATATCTTTTATAAGTTAGATGTGATATCCCCCATTCCACATCGGAAATATGTGGGAATTGAGTGTGCTATATAGAAGGCCCATACACTCCTACTAAGCATCAAATCATCCATTGGACTTTTAGAGGCCTGTGATGGGCTGTGGTTGACCCAATTTAGGAGATGCTTGGTGGGCTAGTGTATGGTACCTATGTGGCGGGTCGGGTCTGCGGGCTCGGGTCGTTACAAATGGTATCAGAGCGGAACCCCGGCCTTAAGGCTTGCGAGCTAGCCCGAGGGTACGATCTGGGTATTGATCGACCTTGCCAGGGACGGCAAGCGTTTGAATGGGGGAGATTGTGATATCCCCCATCCCACATCGGAAATATGTGGGAATTGAGTGTGCTATATAGATGGCCCATACACTCCTACTAAGCATCAAATCATCCATTGGACTTTTGGAGGCCTGTGATGGGCTGTGGTTGATCCAATTGAGGAGATGCTTGGTGGGCTAGTGTATGGTACCTATGTGGCGGGTCGGGTCTGCGAGCTCGGGTCGTTACATTAGAATAAGAATATATAAATTAGGATAGCATAAGGATTGACTTGAGATGTGATTTATTGTGAAACTCAAACTTGAGAACAATGAAACTTACTCTCTCTGTACCGAAATGATAGTCTTTTTTTTTTTTCATTTTTGTTTGTCCCACAGTTAGTTTTATATTAAAATTGAACGTTAAATATCACTTAACTTCCTAAACAACCTACAACAAATAATACTCCTCACTTCACTTGCGTCATTCTTATTTTCACAAAATTTTGGGGGAAACTAGTTTCCCCCTAATGTTAAAAAAAGACCGGTTTTGGTAAGGGGAAACCGACACACATAGCGGCATAGCGGACCGGTATTGAAACCCACGTTTTGACCCGGCTTACTAAATTGGTAAACCTAATCGCAAACCTGCACTCTCTCAAAAACACAGCGTCGTTCTCTCTCTCTAAAACCGGTGAAGGCTACCTTTAACCTTCTAATCTTTTGTTTGTTTTTTACATTTTGAAGTAAAATTTGTTTGATTCTCATTGCGTCGTTCGTTAATTTCACTCTATTTGACGCAAACTACCGTTTGATTTAAAGCAAAATAACGAGGAAAAGCGTAGTGAAGACAGGGTGTGATGGAAGTATGTATTGATTTCAAGTTTTTCCGCTTGTTTCTCACTCTATTTTGTTCGATTATTGTGTTGATTTCAAGCCTTTTTTGTTTAGTGGTTGTGATGCTTGATTAGGCATTTTGAGTTTGGTATTTGGTACTCAGCGATTTGAACAAGCAAAAGGAGTTTTTGTTGAATAAAGTTGAAGACTTTCCGGGAATCAAACATGATCACATTGACAAGATTGTTGGGAGCAAAGACAACGAGAAAAAGAAGAGGAAGAAAGCTGGTAGTTCGACTGCAACATATATGTTAGACAAACTAGGTCTAGAAAGTGTGTTAATCAGTGAAATTGTAACGTTTTGTTTTGAAATACAAACTTATTATTTTTTAAGTCCAAACTTATTATTTTAAGTTATTAACTTGTTGTTTTTTAAACATGTGTATTAAGTTGTATTATAAGCTTATGTTTAAAGTGCTCGTTTCAAAAGAAATTGCATGGTTATTATAATACCAAGTTTGTCTGTTAAAACACGAAGTTATACTACTAAAACACCAAGTGTAAATCTGATACAACAAAACTTGATTAACCACCAGGCTGCACTAATAAAACACCAAGTTACTGTACTAAAACATAAAGTTACTATACTAAAACACCAAGTTATATTATCAGTTGATGTTCAAAATGCTTATTTCAATAGAAATTGCATGGTTATTATAATATCAAGTTTGTATGTTAAAACACCAAGTTACACTACTAAAATATCAAGTATAGATCTGATACAGCATAACTTGATTATTATCAGACTGCACTAATAAAACACCAAGTTATTGTACTAAAACATAAAGTTAAAATACTAAAACACCAAGTTACAATACTAAAACAATACAAGTTACTATACTAAAACATCAAGTCACAACACCAAAACACCAAGTTACTATACTAAAACATCAAGTTACACCAAATCAATTATATTTCAATTTCAACAGTTTGAACATCTATATTTCAATTTGAGCAGCAAACGACCACATGATTCAAATTAAGTGTAGATTTTGTGTTTTTTAGCCAAATGAAGATATACATCTCTTCCAATTGATCTTCATTATCTTTTTCAATCTCACTCTCCTCTGATTCAATAACATCTGTGATCTACTATCTCCATATCCATCTTCATCTTCTATGAAGAGAAAATCAATTTCAATAAGATCAATTAGCTCATTTGAATATCAATTTCAAACAGAAAAAATGCGATAACTGATGAACAAACTCTTAAGGATTCATACATTTTTAATCGTTTTTTTGAAGCTCCTTTCGTCTGCAATGGCGACGGAGAGAGAGAGAGAGAGAGAGATGGCGGAAGCTGGGAAAACTCAGCCGAAAAGATCGCATATTTTACCCTATACTCCTGAACCGTGATTTATATATAAACCGGTTTCTCCTATACCAAAACCGGTCTTTTTTTAACATTAGGGGGAAACTAGTTTCCCCCAAAACCAACTCAGTTTTTAGAGGAACAATGGTGTTAATGTGATTGTTTAACACTACCAAAAATAATTATAGAAAGAGGCATAAATCACTCAAATGGTTGAATAGTATCATTATTTTAAGAAGGAAGGAGTATTTAAAAAGGGCCAATCATTCGAGGACGGAGGGATTATTAAATATCATACCCAAAAGATTCCATTTTTCACTTTCCATAAACAAAATCTCTCATTTTTTTATTGTAAATTTTATTTTGAATAGCTATTGTAATTTATTCTGAAATAACCAAAATCTATTAAATTCCCAATGCAATATGGTCAAAACTTGTCATAAATTTCTAAATGGGACTAAAGTTGTAGATCTTGTTAATTGAATATGGTTTGACTCCAACCAGTGACGAGAATCACAGAAAATGGTTTCTGGTTTGACTAAAAATCTGTATACAAATTGAAATTTAAAATTGTGAAGAGTTGGTTGTGGGAGAAACTAGTTCCTCCATAAGTTATAAAAATTCCACTTTTTAACCCTTAAACCTTAAACCCCAACCCAAAATCCTAAACCCTAAACTTTAAACCCTAAACTTTAAACCCTAAGTATTAACCTCTATAAAAACATGACTTTTTATAACTTATGGAGAAACTAGTTCCCCCAAAATTTTCTCAATTATGAATAGCTTGAAAATCTAAATATATTGACAAGAGGGATGTTGAACTTATTTTCTCTTCTTGGGGTCAACAATAAGAGGTGGTCTCCCATGAGAACAAGGGGATCCGTCTCATGCATGAGACGGGTCACCCCATGACCCATGGGCCGAACCCGCCACGTGGCAGCCTCTCAGAGCTCCAAAAAAAAAAAAAATTTTTTTTTTGAGTTTTTATATTATTTTTTCGGCTTTTCCGTCGTTGACCAAAAGTAATAGTTACCATAACTTAATGTAATGACTGAATACATATAAAGTAATATTGTTCATAAGTAAACGTAACACCTGTTTTACAAAAACAAAAGCTCGTTTTACCCATTTTTTCAAATGTAATACTAACTATAATTACATGTAACCCAAGCAATATCTAAATGTAATTATCATTTATACTGAAATGTAATAATGCTTTTGCAAAAATGTAAAATATTGTGTATTTTGATTTAATTTTTTGAAAAGTAACAACTCATATATATGAATGTAATTGTTTGTACAAGTAAATGTAACACTTTAATAAAAGAAATTATAACATATTTTTATATATAATGTAATACTTTTACATGTAACACTAATCAAGTGTTTTAGCTCTAAAAATGTAAATGGTTGAATTATTATTTTTTCTATACATATGTGTTACAATTATGTATAAACATTATTACATATAAGTAACACGTTCGTTACATTTTAGTTGTAATAAGTATTACTTTTGGCAAACGAAGAAAACATAAAAAAACACTGTTACTTTTCTATATATATGTATTACTTTTATGTATACAAACTGTTACTTTATATGTATTCAGTCATTACATTATGTTATAGTAACTATTACTTTTGACAAACCGAAAAAAAACCAAAAAATATATATATATATATATATATAAATTAAAAAAAAAAAAATTGGCCTATGAGAGGCTGCCACGTGGCAGGGTCGCCCTTGAGTCCTGGATCCAAAAAAAATAAAAATTGGGCCTATAAGAAGTTGCCACGTGGCATGGGTTGCCCCTTGGGTCATGGAGCCGGTTCAATGGTCGGGTCATGGGTTGGGTTTTGGATCGAAATGACCCGTCTCATGGATGAGACGGGTATGTGTGTTCTCACTTGAGTCTTTGTCCAACAATAATTATCCGTTAAATGGTTGAGTGTGTTTTGGGGGAAACTAGTTCCTCCATAAGTTATAAAAAATCATGCTTTTTACCTTTATACCCTAAACATAAAACCTTAAAACCTAACCCTAAACCTTAAACCCTATAAAAACAGGACTTTTTATAACTTATGGAAGAACTAGTTTCCCCCAATATTTTCTCTAAATGGTTTATCAGGTCCAAAACTTTTGACAAGGATATTTTCTCGAAAACCAAACGTTTATTTTTAATAAAGATTTTACAGTTTTTTTTTTATTTCTCTAAAGTCTATTTGTGGTATGAGACACGTCTTTCAAATATTACTCTAAAGTCAATCCGTGGTTTGAGACACGTCTCTCACTCAGACACTCTCAAAAAGCTTTGAACAATAAAATTGTAACTTGTTGACTTTTTAAAATTTTTAAAAAAAAGTCAAAATTTGTATTAAAAAATATTTATTATTTGAGGGACTTTTAAGAAATTAATACATTACTGTATAAGCCAAGAATGGGATAAGGAAAAAAGAAGGAGGAAGAGTTGACCTTTTTCCACTAATTAATGCTTTCTATTACTCCAGATTCGAAAAGTTAGTCTTTTTTTATTGTTATTAAAAATATTTAGAATAATATAATTTATGATGTTTTTATTATCTTAATAAATTTTTAAATTTGTTAGAGAAAATCAATAAAATAACTATTATTCGAAGTTCATTCAAACTAATTGTTAGAGAAAATCAATAAAATAGTGAAACACGAATACAAAATCCACACACAAGAACATAATTTTTCACGTGGTTCACAAACTTGGTTACGTTCACAGGCGGAGAGAGAGCATACTATTATCAATAGAAATCACATATACAATCTCACTAATCCAATGCACGAATTATTGATCACAATAATTTATGACTATGCAAACTCTAGATCTAATATTACAAATTAACAATTGTACTTCTTGAAAAGTTGATTATGTTTCTTTCATAATATATATATATATATATATTAGGTTAGAGAGTGAATAGTATTCATACTTTCTTAAATATCTAACCCTAATCTAATAAGAAACAACAATACTTGTACTTGCAGAATAAGTAAACCCTATAAGTTTTCTAATCTTGCGCATAAAACACAATCCTTGTTTATGAAGAACAAACAACCAATCCGACAATTAGGCCCATCTTCGGCCCAGATCATTGAACACGGTTGTGTGCCTAATCTTGAATAATCGTGCAAGTTAGGACAAATGGTTTGTTCCCTTGGATTTCTTCTGCACGGCTGTGCTTTACATATTGCAGAACGTGCAATCCTTGTCGAAAAAACTCACCTTTTGCCTCTTGCACGCCTGTGCCACCATTGCATACGCGGTCGTGCAAGCTATTCGGGCCTAGGAATTACTCTGATTTCGTACGGACCTAACAAATCTCCACTTTGATTTTGAATCTCCCCGATCAATAACTCAGAACTTCGAAAAACTGATACAACTCCACATTTAACTGCATCCTTCGAACCTTAATATATCTTTCCACCTTTGCCTTAGATTTTTCTTTGCCAAAAGACATCAAACTTTGTTAGATCACGAACAACTACATTTGTTATGCCGAACAAACGAAATTCAAGCTCAATTTGTATAATAACTTCTAAATCACTAGAATAAACACTGAAATACACAACATTGACCATATGCACGATCACCAGATTTAGATACTAGACTACCCAAACGATGACTGACGACCTTGTCTCAAACTTTAATATGCTTCAACTATTTTTGGACCAACAACGAGCATAAATCAAGCACCCTTGAACAGGTTAGACAAGTCTCTTCCCTCTCTCGCTCTCTCTAAAAATTGTATCTCAAACCCTGGAATTATATCAGAATATCGCTGGAGTTTTTCCATAAACCCACTTCTACATGAATACTACTTGAGGGCTTCACATGCGCTGCACGTTCGCTGCACCTACCTGCCAGACTGATCTTCTTGTGAAACAGAAAACACAAAAGGCAAACCAGATTTATGTAACCTTAGAAACCATGAAATCTAAGTTCCCTACAAATTGGTTTTCAATCTCTCTACAGTGAAGAGCTTAAAAATAACCCGAAAAATCCTGAACTCAAATATGTCAACGGCGATAGAATCTTAGAATTGATGTCTCAAAAAACCTTTTGGACCATCAAAGTTATGTTCCGCTACACACTCAGGTGTTCTTAATTAATATAGCACTAGATTTTTCACGCCAGACAACCTTTCTCTCTCATGCAAAAGAACTTGTGCTACACCAAGTAGGGGTGATCATGGTCTAGTCTGGTCCATTTTTTGACAAAAAAATATAGAACCAGAACCGGAACCAATACTCTTGTTCTATAAAATTTTAGAACCGGAACCAAACCAATACTTGTGAGAACCAATACACTGGTTCTGGTTCTACTGGTCTGGTCTGGTCTGATTCTAATCATTTGAAGTTTATTTGTTTTCAAAGGCGTGGTTGAAGAGTCGAAGACTAATGTTTCACTCTTTGAGTAAACTGAAAAGAGGATATGAAATATGAAAAATAAAAGTAAAAAAACTGAATAAAGATTAGGAGTCTAGGACTTGACTTTGGCGATTAGGGACCTTGGGGCGTGGGTTCGGTATATAATTTTATTAACTATATAATAATACATATAAAATAAATATATATAGTATATATGCACAATTGGTCCGGTCCGGTTCTAACCGGAGTTAATTTTACCAAGAACCCGGACCGAACCAATATATTGTTTCTTTAGTATTTTGGAACTGGAACCAAACCATATGTATTGGTCTGGTCCGGTTTTAGCTGGTCTGGTCCGGTTCCAAATTTTTTGTGCTTACCCCTAACACCAAGCACTCAGATGTGCATCTAGAGCACCTGATTACCCCTCCGAACAATCTACATTTTTTGGACTTGGCAAGTTCAATCGACATTGAAGTTTTCCAACTAAGATGATCTGTCTCAACTCATATTATGGATGTTCGATTCGACTCGAGCTCGAACAATCAAGTGGGCTCGAGCTCGTTAAGTTTTAAACGAGCTCGACACCCCAAAGCTCGACCCGGCTCGTTTACAGCCCTAGGCATGATGTGGCTGTCTGGATAAACCCCTTATTGGGAGTTTATGACTATGGATGCTTTAAGTGATACCAAATTTTTCATTGCTTCAAGAACATGTCTAACCTCATTCAACGTGCAAAATTTACCACCGTGTGTCTATACCCTTATAGAGCTCGTGCCAGTCACTCTGCATACTGAATCATTAGCAATACAAATATTCATCTTTTCATATTTAAATGATTATATTTTGTTTGTTTATATTTTTATTGTATCTCTATAGCTTATAAATTCCGCTTGCATGGTTTATAATAGTGACAATTATTTTAAGACGGAATAAAAATGAAACCGCAAAATTTATTACTCCCTCTGTCCCTAAATGAGTATCCAAATTTCATTTTAAGGGACACTGAAAATCTCAACTTTTTGAACAATTTGGTAACAACGATTCATATATAATCTTGTAATCTCATTTCCAAACCTTTAGTTTTGCACGTATAAAGAAAACGGTGAAAAAAAATTCGAAAAAAAACGTTTAGGGAGAAAGTTATGTTCAAAAAAGACACTCATTTAGGGACAAATATTTTTTGAAAATGAACACTCATTTAGGGACAGGGGGAGTACCAGATAAGTGGAGCACTTTTTTGTTATTATTATAATCTAACTCCATTATTTTGGTGACTAAAAGTTTAGCACTTTTTTGAACCACTGCGTATTATAGTGGAGCTTCGGTTTCAACCATTCATATATTTTTTGTTAAAATTTTTAACCATCCTATTATATAAACACATTATTTATTTTTTTCCTTTTTCCAAAAACTACCAACATCGAAATATATTAGATTCTTCACCAAACCAACCCACGACTCGGATCATCCATAATCACGTCAGATACTTCGAACAATACCCTCGATCCTCTGTTCCACAATGCACTCTATTAGGCCACCAGAACATCTAACTATTTTAAATCACAAAATCTTGTAAAAAACGTGTTTTACACTAACTATGTGTAAAACGTGTTTTTCAAATAACGGCTTAAGAGGGATTAAAAGACGCGGTGACAATTTTTTAAATAAGTGGAACTCATGAAAATCTCAGCAGGCACATTTTAAAACAAGAGGAGGCATTTTTCAATACTTCACAGCAGGCATATTTTAACTCTAGAGGAGACACTTTTTTAGAGCAGGCATGTTTTAACTCTAGAGGAGGCACTTTTTAACTCTAGAGGAGGCACTTATTTTTGAACTTTTAACACTGCCTTTTTTGAGAAAAAATAAGTGCTGCTCTAGTTAAAAAATGTGCCTCCTGCAGTTTCAAAACATGCCTCCTCCAGTTTCAAAACATGCCTCCTGAGATTTTTTTTTGAACTTTTAACATTGTCTTTTTTTTAAAGAAAAAAAATGCATGCTCTAGTTTAAAAATGTGCCTCCTGCATTATAAAAATATGCCTCCTCCAGTTTTAAAATTTAGAAGTGCCTCTTTGAAAAAAATGCCTGTTATGGTTTTACAAAGTGCCTGATGTGGAGTTTCAAAAATATGCCTCCTTCAGTTTCATAATATGCCTCCTGTAGTTTTAAAATATGCCTCCTGAGATTTCATAAGTTTAAAATATTTACACTTATGCCACCGCATCTCTTAAACCCTACTTGCCGTTATTAATAAAACACGTTTTACACTAAGCCTAGTGTAAAACGCGTTTTACAAGAGACTTACTCATTTTAAATGTCGTTAGTTATTGGTAAATTCTGATTACTTTGTTAAGTTTTTTTTTTAACATTTTTTTTTTTTTTACAATATCGTTAGGAGTGAAGTGAAATTGTAGTGTATATATATATTACAATTGTTAAACTGCTAAAATCTATATATATATATATATATTAAAGTTGGCCAAAAGAGCTATGGTATTGACATGTTGACAAACAATAGAGAAAGCTTGCATTTGGAGAAGCCACATCAACAACATATTAATAAATAAGTGACTTTTCATTTTCTTTTCATTAGCTAATACTATTAGCTAATAATAATAGTTACTAAAAAGGGTAACTATAATAGTTAACTATTATAGTAACTATTACTATTATTAGTAATAGTTAACTATAATAGTTAACCATTATAGTTAACTATTACTCTTATTAGTAATAGTTACTATTATAGTTAACTATATTAGTTAACTATTACTATTAATAGTATTAGTTACAATACAAGTTAAATATTACTATTAATAGCATTAGTTAACTATAATAGTTACTATTATAGTTAACTATATTAGTTAACTATTACTATTAATAGTATTAGTTAACAATATTAGTTACAATACAGTTAACTATTACTATTAATAGTATTAGTTAACAATATTAGTTACAATACAAGTTAAATATTACTATTAATAGTATTAGTTAACTATAATAGTTATTATATTAATTAACTATTACTATTAATAGTATTAGTTAACTATAATAGTTACTATATAGTTAATTATTACTATTAATAGTATTAGTTAACCATAATAGTTACTTTATAAGTTATTTTTTACTATTAATAGTATTGGTTAACTATAATAGGCTACATACATTAACTATTACTATTATTAGTATTAGTTAATTATAATAGTTATTATATAAGTTAGATTATTAATTTTAATATTAATTAATCATAATAGTTACTATATCAATTAACTATTACTATTAATAATATTATTTTACAATAATATTTATATTAATAATTATTATTATATAGACTAATCATTGCTATTAATATATATATATTAACTATTACGATCAATGGTATTAATTAATTATAATAGTTATTATAATAATAGTAATCATATAGATTAATTTTTATTATTAATAGTATTAGTTAAAATGATGATTACTATATTAGTTAACTATAGTTAAAATATTTTTTAAGACATAGTATTGGTTTCACGTGCAGAGCACGGGTTACCCGCTAGTATAATATAGATAGTTAATAATATTAACAAGAAGCCTTTAAAACTAAAACTTTCCATTTACTTTATTATATTTACATGTAAAATCATTTGTGGTAATTTAAAATTTACTTATTGTTGATTTTCTTATTTTACTTTTTAAATTTTTCACACACCTTGTGCATACCAGTTTAGTGAAAAAAAATTAAAAATGAACAACGTTAGGATGAAGTATCACTAACGTAAAAAGTAGATGATGCATTGTTATGCAACAAAAATTTATTTTGAGACTAAATATAAAAAATCCAATAAATTAGATGCTTTTAATACAATTTTCCCACAAAACTTTATACTCCCTCCGTCCCAGAGTAAGAGTCCTACTTTTCATTTTGGTACGTCCCAGAGTAAGAGTCTTATTCCTAAAATGGCAAAGAATTTTTACTATTTACCCCACTCATTCTCTCTCCTATTTTACTTTTATACTCACAACACCAATCAATTCACTATTCTCTCTCACTCATTCTCTATCATACTTTACTTTTACACTCACAACATTTATATCACTTCAAATATTTATTAATAAGCGTGCAAATGAGGGGTAAGACTCTTACTCCGGGATGGAGAGAGTAAGTAAAATGAGTTATCTTACCAACTATCAAATCAAAACACAATTTGTTTTATTGGTTAATGACAGATTAGGGCCTGAACTCCAGGGGGGGTGCGTCTAAACGGGGCCTGGTTTTTTTTTTTTTCTGCTAGATCAGGGCTCAATATCTAAATTTTTCGGCAGTTAAGGGCTTTTTGACGGAAATCGTTAGAAAAGTCAGTTAAGTGCCATGTGTCTCGCACGTGATCATCAAATTGGATGTATTTGTAATGATATTAGTTAGTAAGGGCTTTAGTGAAATTTTTGAAACTCAAAGGTTTAAAAACGAAATAAATATTTTTTTCTAAAAAAATACTCCCTCCGTCCCAATTTAAAGTTCCTAGTTTTACTTTACACGGAGATTAAAAAAAAAAATGTTGTGAATATGAAAAGAAAAAATTGGGAGAGAGAAAGTGGGTAGGGTGTTTTTGTTGTGAGAATGACAAGTGGGTTCCACTTTCCATTTTAGGTCATAAAACAAAATAAAAAACCTTAAAGCGGGACAGAAGGAGTATATAATAAAACAAGTAATTATCATATACTCCCTCCGTCCCATCCGAATTAGGATTTTCACCACTGGCACGGGATTAAGGAATAATAGTATTCTATTACAAAAAGGGATAATGTCTTTGAATTAAAAGATTTAACCTTTTTTTGAATAATCACTAATCATTTACAAAAAGAAGCCATAAATTAAATTTCATTACAATGAAAATCAAACTCAGTTTTACAGTTCATTTAAAGTTCACTATTCTCCTTCCCACCACCATCGGCCCACCACCACCGCCATCGGACCACCGCCATCGGACCGCCGTCATCAGCCCACCGCCGCCGCCATCGGACCACCGTTATCAGCCCTAAGCCCCCATCTCTACCTCCGCACAACCACAGTTCCCCAAAATCATTGCAGCTACAAAAAATATCACTAACAAATTATCCCAGATCTAATTTGAAATCAAATCTGGATTTCATATGCTCCTTCCTCGTGGAATTTCATGGTGGACAGAGCTAGAGAGGGAAAAAGAAATAGGCTTCTCATGTGTGTGTATCATGTGTGTACCAACCCCAAATCATAAGCTACAGATCCTTGCTCTAGATCAAGTAACGAAGTTAACCTGAGCGTTTCCGATGCTTTTCCGACGGTGAATTGGGATAATTCGTGGTCAAAATGGGGGTTACCGTTAAGCATGTGCCGTTGACGGCGGTGATGTCTCCGAGGTTGACGCCACCGAGGACGGTTTTGGCGGCGATGGTCATGTCGAAACCGCCATCTTGAGCATAACCCAGTTTCTTGATTTGGCCCATTTCTTCCACGATGCCGGTGAATAGGGCTCGGATTTGGTTGCGGCTTTTGGGACTGGGGGCGTTTGAAATTGGGAATGGGTTTGAGAGGGTGAGTGGAGAATTGTGAGGAGAATGACGGTGGTTTGAGAGTGGTGGTGAATTTGTTGAGATTGGTTTGGGAAGGTGGGGATTTGAGGTGGTTAAAGATCGGGATTTTGGGGTGGTTTTTGGATTTCAGTGTTTTGGAGATGGTGGAAAAAGATGAAGAAATCGCCATTTTTTTTTTCTTGATGGCGGCTGGTAAGGAGGGATATGGGGAGAAATGAAGATGAGGGGGGGGTATTTTTTAGAGTTTATGAAATTGGGTTTTGTTTTGGATTTAACCTTTCAAATTTTAAAATTTACAGTTTGACCCTTTTTGACAACTTTCATTTCAATTTCATCCAGATTTATGATCACGTGCCATGCACATGACAATTAACTGACTTTTCTAACAATTCCGTCAAAAAGCCCTTAACTGCCGAAAAATTTAGATATTTAGCCCTGATCTAGCGGAAAACAAACTCAGGACCCGTTTAGACGCACCCCCTGCAGTTCAGGCCCTAATCTGTCATTAACCCTTGTTTTATTCCCATAGCCGTACGAGAAATTGGAATTGAAGTTGCAATGAAATCGCACGTGAGGCATAATTAGAGGGGGTTGAAGTTAAAAAGGTCATGGGAGAGTATTCACGTGCGGAAAGACGGGACCACGTCCGTCCTTTATCACGCTCCTCTCACTCCTCACCCATTTCATTCCACTATCTCAAACATTTACTTTACTACTCTCTCTCTTTAGTTTTAGTTTTGTTCACTAAAATTACTCTCTTTTAAAAAAAATAAAATAATAATAATAATAATAAAAATTGAATGATATTTCTTGATTTAGTTGAGCTCATAATGAAGTGTGTGAATATAACAAATAAATTAAGATAAATATAAGAATACTACAAGTTGTTCATTTTAGTGGTGGAGTTACTATGGGAGCAATTGCCGCATTGGTAATTGTTTTTTTTTAAAAAAATATTAGTACAAAATTTACAAAAAAATGAGAATTTAGTGTCATTTGTTGAAATTTGCTTTCTTTGGGATAAAAGTAATAATACACTCTTTTTTTTGCTCTTATTAATGAAATTATTGGCGAAAATACAGTTAAAAGTTTTTTGTTGTGCAGCTTTGTCTCCGTTGACGAAAATTCTTGGTTCGTTTTAAAAAGCACTCAATCTGTCTCAGACCAAGGTTCTTATTTTTCTTTTTGGTCTATCACAGACTAATTTTTTTAGTTGCTTTATTACTTAAAATGGACAATAGCACACATTTGTCATTCTCACAACAAACTCTTTACTCACGTTCTCTCTCTTACTTTACTTTTCATACTCACAACATTTATTTAGTTTTTATCCCCATGTAAAGTCAAACTAAAAACGTTAGAGTGGGACATAAGGAATAAGACTTATCAAAATAGACACCCAAAATAAAAGTTTATGCATATTGTAATGAAATAGACGGAGCTTTAATGTTTTAAAAAGTGGACGTTTATTTAATGATGATTTTGTTGGAACAAAATGATCCATCAAACCATGAACCGACTCACAACTAGATTAAGAATGAGAAGAAGAAGAAGAAGAAGAAGAAGAAGAAGAAGACGAAGACGGAAGCGTGTACCTTGTGATTCCATGATTGTTCTTAGTCTTGTTCTTGATGAAGTAAGAAGATAGTCTTTAAAGAAGAGAGGAGTAGATCTTCTAAGTGATTGTGCCTTATTCTCCTGTCTTCTTTGATCTTTATGAAGAGTTTATAAATGAGAAAAATAATCAAAAATTTCAGTCCCTTCTATGGCTGATGGAATGGCCTTTATATAGGAAGGGAATAGGCACCTCACTTAGGGACTACACCTATTCATGTATAAGAGTTTACCATTATGCCCATCATTTAATGGTAGCCTTATACTATGGAATTCTACACATTATGTTGAGTTCTATAATTTATACCATATATTATAATATTGATCATTATATTATTAAGTATTTCTATGTTATATTAATCCATGTTCTTACAATCTACCACTTGGATTATTATAACATATACCTTCACTTAATAAAATTCTTTTAATCATATTTATAACACAAATGACAACCCTTATGTGCACTTTGTTGTCATTCGAAACCAATCCCGTCCATTAGTCATATAAGTATAAGGACTAAAGGGGCAGTCGTTGTAATTGATTCGCAACTAAACCCACATTAATCACATATATATATCCAACTAAATGACATAGATTAAGTATAGATATGTAGCATGGAATATTAACGAATATATATGAAGAATGCATATATATATTCTCCAACTAGTCCTACTTTTAACCAAATGAGATCAAAATTAAAAACAACACAAGGAAATAGAAAACATTAAAAACTCCCACTGATTTAAGCATTATCAAAAGTTATTACACCCATATGAGCAACATGCTCGTGAAATACTAAAGGAGATAACGCCTTAGTAAATGGATCCGCTAACATGGAGTTTGTACCAATAAGTTCTATTTCTATTTGTTCATTTTGTACTCTTTCTCTCACAACAAGAAACTTAATATCTATATGCTTAGATTTAGATGAACTCTTGTTGTTGTTGGAGTACAATACCGCGGCCCGATTGTCACAATATAACTTAAGCGGTTTTTCAACACCTTTGACAATTCGTAGTCCTTCAATGAATTTACGCAGCCATATAGCTTGATTGGATGCCTCATAGCAAGCAACAAATTCGGCTTCCATGGTGGAAGTAGTTACTAATGTTTGCTTGGCACTTCTCCAAGATATCGCTCCACCGGCCAAAGTGAAGACATAACCCGATGTCGATTTGCGACTATCTTGGCATCCAGCAAAGTCGGAATCGGAAAAACCAATGATCTCAAGATGATCCGACTTTGAATATCTAAGCATGTAGTTCTTCGTGTTTTATAAGTATCTCATCACTCTTTTGGCTGCGACCCAATGTTCTCTTCCCGGATTGCTTTGATATCGCCCAAGCATGCCAACAATAAAGGCAAGATCTGGGCGAGTACAGACTTGTGCATACATTAAGCTTCCTACTGCCGATGCGTAAGGGATATTTTCCATATACTTGGATTCAAGATTATTTTTAGGACATTGCTTTAGACTGAACTTATCTCCCTTAGAGACCGGGGTGTCATGTGGTTTACAATTTTCCATGCTAAACCTTTGTAATACCTTCTCTATATAGCTCTTTTGTGATAATCCTAACATACCCCGTGAGCGATCACGATGTATTTGGATTCCTAATACAAAAGAAGCTTCTCCAAGATCTTTCACCTCAAATTTGTTTGAGAGAAATTTCTTGGTTTCCTTAAGAAGATCCTTATCATTACTAGCAAGTAAAATGTCATCCACATATAAGACCAAAAATATAAATCTACTCCCACTAAACTTATGGTACACACAATCTTCACCAAGATTCATTTCAAAGCCAAATGAAAGAATAACTTGGTTGAATTTTAAGTACCATTGATGAGATGCTTGTTTGAGCCCATAAATGGATTTCTTAAGTTTACAAACTATTTGACTAGTTTGATCCGAATCAGTCACCATTTCTGGTTTCTTCATATAGATAGTTTCCTCAATGTCGCCATTGAGAAAAGCTGTCTTTACATCCATTTGATGAAGCTCAAGTTCAAAATGTGTCACTAAAGCCATAATGATCCTAAAAGCATTTTTAGAGGATACCGGTGAAAATGTTTCTTTGTAATCAATGCCTTCTTTTTTAGTAAACCCTTTAGCGACAAGACGAGCTTTATGTCTCTCCACATTACCTTGTGAATCCCTTTTGGTCTTAAAGACCCATTTACATCCGATGGGTTTCACATTCTTAGGTAATGGGACAAGATCCCAAACGTCATTATCATTCATGGATTTTAACTCTTCATTTATGGCATCAATCCACTTTTGAGAATTTGGACCACTAATGGCTTCATGGAAGGTGATTGGCTCATCTCCCACTAAACCTAACGGTTCCTCATTTTCGGCAAGATATACATCATAATAATCCGGTATAGCACTCCTTCTTGCTCTATTAGATCTTCTTAATGGCACCGGTTCTTCTTGATTTTGAGGGTGTTGAATTTCCTCATCAACATTTTCATGTTGTTCATTAATAGGAGAATTAACGTCATTTTGAATATTATGTTCTTGTCAAATTTCAGGCACAACTGCTTGATTTTCGATAGGAACTATAGGAAGAGGTATAGAAACGAATTCCTCTTCCATTTCTTCAAATTCAAAATTACTATTCAAATTTTCCCCTCTAAATTGAACATCCTCAAAGAACCTAGCATTTCCCGTCTCGAAAAAGGTTCTAGTTTTTGGGTCATAGAATTTATATCCCCTAGATCTTTGAGAATACCCTACAAAATAACTACTAACGGTCTTAGCGTTCAACTTTCCTTCGTTAGGTCTACAAGGCCTAGCTTCGGCTGGACAACCCAAACATGAAGATGATTAAGGGACGGTTTCTTACCGGTCCATAATTCATAAGGGGTTTTGTTAGTAGCTTTTGAAGGAGCTCTATTAAGTAGGTATGTTGCGGTTTTCAAAGCATCGCCCCATAATGAGTGAGGTAAAGAAGTACAAGAAACCATACTTCTTACCATATCCTTATGGGTTCTATTACGTCTCTCGGCTACACCATTCATGCTAGGTGTCCCCGGCATGGTGTAGTGAGGGACAATCCCACACTCTTCCAAATAGCGAGCAAAAGGACCCGGACGTTGTTCTCCCGAACCGTCATTCCGACCGTAGTATTCACCACTACGATCGGATCTAACGATCTTAATAGTCTTTTCAAGTTGATTTTCAACTTCGGTTTTAAAAGACTTGAAAACGTCTAATGATTGAGACTTTTCATGAAGCAAATAAATGTATCCATAACGAGAGAAGTCATCTATGAACGTAATAAAATATGTTTGTCCGTTCCATGAAGGGGTAGGGAACGGTCCACATATGTCCGTATGAATTAGTTCTAAGACTTTTGTAGCTCTCAATGACTCATTTTTGTTTGTACTATTCGTGAATTTTCCCTTAAGGCATTCAATACAAAATTTATTTTCCGGAGTATCAAGCTTATGTAATATTCCCTCGGACACAAGCTTGTCAATTCTCCTTTTGGATATATGACCCAAACGCCTATGCCACAAGGTATAAGAATTTTTACTTGAAAACTTTCGTTTTATGCCTCGAGATTTAGTTTCATTATTATGGGACTCATTTAATGAATTGACTGTGTCAAGTAAATATAGATTATCAATATAAGACAAAGAACTAGTACCAAAAAGCTTTGAATCAAAATATAAATTGCATTTATTATTACCGAAGATGCAAGAATAACCTTCTCGATCTAATGTAGTGACGGAAATTAAATTCCGTCTAAATGATGGAATAATAAATACATTGTTCAAAACTAAATAATATCCGGTACTAAGAGATAATCTAAAAGTCCCTATGCCTTCCACCTCTACCGGCTTTCCAGCTCCCATGTAGATGAATCTTTCACCTTCATTGGGCGTTCGGTAGTTCAGGCAACCCTGCATACATGAACTTATGTGAGTAGTTTCACCGGAGTCTAACCACCATGTATACGAAGGAATTGAAACTAAATTAGCTTCAGTACAAACAAAGCTAAATGACATACCTTTCTTAATTCGCCATTGGCGATACTTAGGGCAGTCGGGCTTCATGTGAGTGGGGTCCTTGCAAAAGAATCACTTTTTCACCTTTTGATCATTTGATGATCCCTTAGGCTTCTTTGATGCAACCGCAATCTCCTTACCTTTTCTCTTAATCCCACGAGAAGAGGTAGATGCATAATGCGCACTTTCGGGTTTGGTGTGTTTCAACCTATCTTCTTCCTTCGTGACATGTGAAATTAATTCATTAATATTCCACTTGTCTTTTTGACAATTGTAGGTCGTTTCAAAATGACCAAATTGTGAAGGAAGAGAAATTAAAGCCAAATGCACAAGCAAGTCTTCCGACAAGTCCAACTTAAGTGCTTTTAATTTCGTTGATAGGTGAAACATTTCCATTATGTATTCCCTTTGGTTTCCAGTGCCCTTGTACCTCATGGAAACAAGCTTCCTTAAGGTAGCACTTGTTTCCGATTTATCGCTTTTTGCAAAGCGTTGTTCTAGTGCATCTAGGAAACCTTTTGCACCATCATCCTCGGAGACACTGTTCAGAAATGTCTCCGGGACTGCATTCTTAATTATTCTCAGGCTGACGCGATTAGAACGCTTCCACCTCTCTGAACTTAAGCGGTCTTCCGCAGTGCTTTTATAAGTTAGAGGGGCAGGAGCTTGTTCTCTTAATGCAAGGTCAAGGTCCAAACAGCCTAAGACCATAATAATCTTGTTTTTCCAAGTTTTAAAGTTTGTCCCAGTTAGCAAAGGAATTGAATTTAAGGCAGTAGTAACAGATGAAGCACTGATCAAATCTGAATGAAGAGAACAAAAGAATGAAACAAAACATATGTAAGAAACTATACAATGATTAATTATATCAAAATGAATTCCATCATAATAAAAGATAATCAATATGACATCAAGACTAATCTTTGGATTGCGAATTGACTCACAATTTGATTTATCTTAGGGTAAACAAATAGCTTAAACAACACACTTTAAATACTTGCCTTCCTTTGGGCCGGATCAAGTATAAAAAATGTCCTAAAATTTAAGGTACTTGTTCCCCGGTAATAAAGAATATAAACAATTCACTTTAAACACCCGCCTTCCTTTGGGATGGTTCACAGCATTTAAAATGACCAAAAGTTTAGTTCAATTATTACCCTATGAATGCAAATACTTAGTCAATAACAAGGTCTCCTTTGGAAAACAAGCATGTTATCACATATCAATATTTACATTCATCACTTTCACAAATTTGTATTTAAATAACGTAAATTGCTTTGGCAACAATATTATTTAAACAATGAATAAATTTGTTTAAGCATATAATTAATCATACTTTAGGGCACTTAAGACTTTAAGGTAATTTCTGAAAATTTAAAGGCAAACAAACAAATGAAATTTATTATTAAAAATATAGTATCTTTTTGTTCTACCCGTCCATTCTTAAAGTTTGATAACTTCAAGAACCACCGAAGCGCGACTGGTGTCCAGATACTATAATTTACTAACAAATTTTCACAAAATTCTGGGGAAAAAAAAAACCCAAAAATCTCTTTTCCCTGGCCAGAGCACGACTCGTGCCCACGAGCACGAATGGGGCACGAGTGGAAATGAAGTGCTTGGTTTTAATCAGAACGATTGGGAAGCTTGGAAACGAGTCGTGGGCACGAATGACCAAAAGGGCACGACTCGTGCTAAAAGGCACGACTCGTGACCAGTGCCCAGATTTATGAAACGTTGCCATTTAAACATACTGTATCACGACTGGAATCAAAGGGCACGACTCGTGCCCAATAGCACAACTCGTGCTCACTGTCCAGATTGGTGAAAAGTCGCCAATTTAACACCCTTTTGTGAACAGTTTTGAACCAAATAGAGAGAGCCATACCAAGGATGGTGAATCAATTCTTAACTTAATGGTGAATCAATATTCAACCAAAGTAAGTAGATCCGCATACTCACATCACATTTTTAAATGCGTGGCTATGCATATGAACAAACTCACAACGCATCCAAGGATGGTGGCTATGTTCAAAAATGGGATAATCTTACATTAAGAATTGAAAGCCTTGTGAGTAAATTTATAATATAGAAGTAACATAATACTCTAGAATCTGAATTAGAGTATGACAATAATTCAAGAGCACATGATGAACATGGAATCTTTTCAAGAAATAAAAGCATAAGGCTTTACAAGAAACTCAAACTCAATCTAGTATATAACCAGGCTCTGATACCAATTGTTGGAACAAAATGATCCATCAAACCATGAACCGACTCACAACTAGATTAAGAATGAGAAGAAGAAGAAGAAGAAGACGAAGACGGAAGCGTGTACCTTGTGATTCCATGATTGTTCTTAGTCTTGTTCTTGATGAAGTAAGAAGATAGTCTTTAAAGAAGAGAGGAGTAGATCTTCTAAGTGATTGTGCCTTATTCTCTTGTCTTCTTTGATCTTTATGAAGAGTTTATAAATGAGAAAAATAATCAAAAATTTCAGTCCCTTCTATGGCTGATGGAATGGCCTTTATATAGGAAGGGAATAGGCACCTCACTTAGGGACTACACCTATTCATGTATAAGAGTTTACCATTATGCCCATCATTTAATGGTAGCCTTATACGATGGAATTCTACACATTATGTTGAGTTCTATACTTTATACCATACTACCTCCGTCCCAGCTCAATGTGCACACTTACCTTTTAAGTGGGTGTCGTTGATATGTGCACAATCCAAAAAAGGAAAGTTTTTTATTATTTTTATAATCTTCCACTCATTCTCTCTCTTCCTCCCAACCACTCATTATTCTCCACTCATTCTCTTTCTTCCTCCCAACCACTCATTATTCTCCACTCACAATACTTTTGAATATAAATAATCTCTCCTTAAATATTGTGCCAAACAGTAAAGGTGCGTATTGAGCTGGGACGGAGGTAGTATATTATAATATTGATCATTATATTATTAAGTATTTATATGTTATATTAATCCATGTTCTTACAGATTTATTTAAAAATAATAATAATAAAACTTTCGTCTTGAGAGTTGAGACATAATAATAACTAATTTTGTCATTTTCGCGCATTGCAACTATAAATATGTGAATATTTGGAGAAAACGTGTTTTTCCAAAAAAAAAAAAAAAAAGGAAAAACATGTTTTCGAAATGCGCAATATTTTTTTCAAAATAATCGGAATATATTCGAAAATGTGCGGTGACATTTTTATAAATGACCAAAACTTATTTTAACGCAAAGACTCATTAACACTATTACTGACATTCTTTAACACTACAACTGACACTTTTTAACACAACCGATGACACTCTTTAACACTGACATTGTGACAAAAAAAAAACTTTCCCTTCGGCAAGGTCATGGCCCTATACGTGAAAGAGGCGAAGGCCATCACATTCACGGATCAACTGAATTTCAAATGACTTTTCAATCACACATTAGCATTATTTAACCTACACGCTAACATTTTTTTTCACACACTTCCCAATACTTATTAATAAGTGTTAAAAGTACCAGTTTAATTGTTTATAAATGTTAGTTTAAACATTTATGAATTTTATTATGAATAGCTAACACTTATTAATAAGTGTTAGTTTAAATAGCCAACACTGACACTTACGAAAAAGGTAAACACTTTTCAAAATTAAATTGTTCTTTTTTAATGCAAAAAGTAAATTTTTCTTACACGTTAGAAAAAAAAAAACACATTTTCCATCAAACTCATTCATAAAATGTTAGCTTAATGAAAATATTATTATGGGAGGGGCTAATGCCACTACAAAAATTGCTCATGCACTTTTAATTTTACTTATCCACTACATATTACTAACTAAATTTTATTAATTATAGAAATAATACTACTAAGTTAAATAAACTTACCATATTTAATATCTCTAGTGTAACATACTCCCTCCGTCCCATTTGAAGCTTCACCATTTTGGTGATGGCATACAAATTATGGAAAGTGTTGAGTGTAAGAATGGTTGTGAGTGGGAAAATGATAGTGGGGCCTACAATTTAAATACTCCTTCCGTCCCAAAACACCTTGCACTTATTTCCTTTTTGGGTGTTCCATTGGTAAGTCTCATTTCCTCTTACCTTAATTCCCGCGCATCTTCAAAATGGTGCAAGATGTTTTGGGACAGAGGGAGTATGTGAGAGGGAAAAGTTAGTATGTATGACAAGTGGGCCCCATAATTGAAGTATGTGAGAGGAAGAAGTGAGTGGGTGTGACAAGTGGGCCTACATTTTTTTACCATTTTAGGAAATGGTGAAGATTTTAACGGGACACCAATTTGGGTAAAAGGTGAAACTTCAAATGAGACAGAAGGAGTATCTGTTTTGTAATTTTTAATTCATATTGTATTTATATTTTCTTTATATTTCCTTTATTCATACTAAAATAACCAAATCACAAACCATCGATTACCTTTATATACTTTTTACACCCGAAAAATATTTGGCTTAATATTAAAAATATTTATAAAGTATTTATAATAATTAAGGAGTTTGCCAGTATATTATTTAGTATTCATTATTTATTACAGAAAATGAATTAATTAATGAATTTTCCATTTAATTTAATGGTGAGATTACTACATGAATTACAGTAGAGTAAGTAAGCAATATTCCATAAAATCTTTCATACACTCACTTTGATTTTATTTTGAAAAGTACTCCCTCCATCCCAAAAAGAATGTCTAAAATAGTAAAATTACACTTGATCAAGAGAAACTTTGGACATTCATTTTGGGACAAAGGTAGTAACTTTGAAAATAAGAATTTATTTTATTATTATTATTATGCTTTTCTCCTTATTACCAAACTAATTATGATCATTCATACTTCAAAAAAAAAATGTACATACAAAGTTTGTGTGTGTATATATATGTGTGTGTATATATATATATATATATATATATATATATATATATATATATATATATATATATATTATTATTTTTATGGAAGACTTACTTTTTACTTGTCACTACAAAAGTAACTAAACCAAATGAAAAACAAGTGATGAATGTTGGAACAATTTATAATCCTAAATGCCATACTCATATTTAGAAGGAGATTGAGGAAGGAGATGAAGGCGGAAGCGAGATATTTACCTGTTGAATCCATAGTCAAAGATGAAGGGAGAATTAAGATGAAGAAGAAGATGTCGGAAGATGATCTTCTAAATGATGAATGCCCTTTAGTTTCTCAAGTTCTTCTATATAATAATGAAGAGAGTATTTAGAGAGAAAGTAAAGAATGTAGTGTCTAAAAGGGTTGATGGTAAGCCCTTTATATAGTAGACTTGGTGACATTTCATTTAGGGACCACACCTACTCATTCTTAAGCAATGTTAATTTACCATTTTGTCCATCATAAATAGATAAATTACATTTCAGTGATTCTACACATTGACTATTGTTGACTATACTTTATATTAATATCATAGACATGATTTTATTAATTGAAGGTGCTAAATAACTTGTGTTGCAAGCCATAATGATCTAACAATCTCCCACTTGGGTTGCAAAACAAATTTCTTCCTTTTAAATCATGAATATAACATAAATGACAACCCTTATGTGCACTTTGCTGTCATCTACAACAATCTCGTCCATTAGCCATATGAGTATAGGACTAAAGGGGCAATCGTTGTAATTGATTCGCAACTAAACCCACTATAATCACATATACCAATCCAACTAAATGACATAGATCAAAAGTATAGATGTGCAGCATGGAACTTAATGAATACTCCCTCCGTCCCACCGAAAATTGCAAAACTTACCAAAATGGGCGTCCCATAGAAATTGCACATTCCATAAATGGAAAGTTTTTAATACTTTTTAATTAGTGGGTCCCACTTCTCATACTCACATCCACTAACCCACTAACTATTCTCTCCCCCACTTTCTCTCTCCCACTCAACTATCAACACTCACAACACATCACCTTTTTCACTTTTTCCCTTAATTCTTGTGCCATAATTTTTTTTTGAAGTTTCCGGCGGGACGGAGGGAGTATATACATATTCTTCCAACTAGTCCAACTTAACCAAATGAGATCAAAAACTTTAAATAAGAGAACAATTAATGAAAAACAACACAAACTCCCACTATACCAAATGTTATCAAGATCGTTACACCCATGTGAAACACTGAAGATAATAACGCTTTTATAAACGGATCCTCTAAAATGGAGTTTGTTTCTATAAGTTGTATTTCTTTATTCATTTTCCTTTACAACAAGAAACTTAATGTCTATATCCTTCAGACTTTGATGAACTCTTGTTGTTGTAAGACTGCCGCCTGATTGTCACAATAAAATTAAACGGTCTTTCGACACTTGTTGATAATTGGCAGTCCCTTAATAAACTTATGCAGCCATATAATTTAACTAATGTCGGAATACCTAATGATCTCAAGATGATCCGACTTCAAATATAGGCAAGTAGTTCTTTTGTGTTTTGCAAATACTTTTATCATTCTTTTGGCTGCTACTTAATGTTCTCTCCCGGATTGCTATGGTATAGACCAAGCATCCCAACAATAAATATAAGATTTACGCATATATGAAGCTTCTTTACTGCTGATGTATAAGGGATATTTTCAATATACTTGGATTCAAAATTACTTTTAGGACACTGTTTGAGACTTTTTAAACTTGTCTCCTTTAAAATTAGGGGTGTCAAGTGGTTTACAGTTTTGCATGCTAAACCTTTGTAATACCTTTTCTAAATAGGCTTTTGTGATAATCCTAAAACACCTCGTGATCGATAACAGTGAATTTGGATTCTTAATACAAAGATGCCTCACCAAGATCTTTCATTTCAAATAAGAAATTTCTTAGTTTTCTTAAGAAGGTTCATATCATTACTAGCAAGCAAAATATCATTCACATATAAGACCAAAATTATAAATTTACTTCCACTGAACTTATGGTATACACAATTTAATCAAGATTCGTTTAAAAAACAAATGAAATAATAACTTGATTAAATTTTTAATTACCATTAACGAGAAAATAGCTTAAGCCTATAAATGAATTTCTTAAGTTTATAAACTAATTGATTAGTTTGCTCCAAATTAGTCACCATTTCTGGCTCCTTTATATAAATAGTTTCCTCAATGTCTCCATTGAGAAAACTTGTCTTTTTATCCATTTGATGAAGCTTAAGATCATAATGTGCCATACATGCCATAATGATCCTAAAAGAGTTTTTAGAAGATACCGAAAAAGGTGTTTTCTTTATAATCAATGTCTTCCTTTTGAGTAAAATCTTTAGCAACTAAACGGGCTTAAGATCTTTCCATATTACCTTGTGAATTCATTTTGGTCTTTAAAGACCCATAATAGGTTTCACATCTTTAAGTAATAGGACAAGATCCCAAACGTTGTTATCTTTATAAATTTTAACTCTTCATTTATGACATTAATTCACTTAATGAGAATTAGGACTATTAATGGTTTCATGGAAGGTAAGAAGCTCATCTCCCACTAAACCTAAGTGTCCTTCATTCTCGGCAAGATACACTTTATAATTATCCGGAATAACACTTCTTCTTACTCTATTGGACCTCCTTAAGGGCACCGATTCTTCCTTATTTTGAGATTGTTGAATTTTCTTTTATGACCAACATTTCCATATTGTTCAATATTTATGGGGAATCATTATTTTGAATTGTATGTTCCTCTTGAATTTCAGGTACAAGTACTTGATTTCCAATTGGAACTAAGGGAAGAGGTATAAAAAGGATGCCTCTTCTTTTTCAAATTCAAAATATTACTCCTAATCTCCCACTAAATTCAACATCCTCCACTACAAAAAAAAGTCACTTTTAAGGTCGGTCGAAATTCGTCCTTAAAAGTCAATTTGCCGTCCCAAATATTATTTAGGTCGGCCTTTGGGACGGGAACTAGGCGACCTAAATAACATGCGTCCTAAAAGCCTTAGGGACGCCCGCCACCGTCCCTAATACTGCATTAAAGACGGGTAGTGGCGACCCTAATTAATATTTAAAATTTAATATTTATTTTTTCCGCGAAAAGTTCAGAACTAATTTTTTTTTTTGTGGGTGATTTTTGGAGCCAAATATCTTTTGGTACGAGTCTTTAGGGACGGAAAGGGCGTCCCTAATAATGTTTGGCGCCATAAATAAAATCAAGCGGGAAATCATTAGAGACATAGTTCTTCGTCCCAAATGTAATTTTGCTACCCAGAGAATTAAAGTCAGCAATGTACCCTTTTAAACTTTGGAACCAAAATAAAATATTTACATAATGAACTTAAATACACATGGAAACGCCAAAAATTAACTGCAGAGATAAATAGCCAAAACATCCAAACAAAGTACATTAACCAAAAAATTATATTCCATAGAAACATTTCCAATCTGCATATGAAGTAATTTGATCTAAAACAACTTCTAACTAATTCAAATTGTCTAAATTTCAAATGACGTAGTCCCGAAAATTGCTTCCCCAAAAAATTGCTTCATAATAGCAATCCTCAACATATGCAATTGTTAACAAATGAAACCTGTATAGAAGAAAAAAAGAACAAATTTTAATGAAATAATAAATAACCACATGTCGAAGATGAACACTAAGACATCAGAATCATTAACAGTTGATTATAAAATTCGTGACAGTAATTAATGATGATCAAGAATCAATACACGATAAATAGATACAAATGGGGAAATATTGACTAAGATCATAACAGACCAAAGAGCTCAATTAGCTATACATTAGTAGAGCCAATACAACCACTAAAGTGACTAAAATCTATACTTAGACACTTAACCGTAACAACCACTAACAAGTCAACAGATTTACACCTACAGTAAAGAGATCAAAGTGACTAAAATTTATATATACACTTAATCAAAAGCAGGGGACCAAGATCCACATACATACAATAATACACACAGTATGACATGTGAAGTTAATTGCAGCCGAGGCTCTTAGGTTCTACTCCTTAAAGATCATGAAAATAGAGAAATTTATCTTCCATCACATGAAATCAAAGAAGTTCACATTTAATGGGCAGAACTTGGGAAGTTTCTGGGGGAAAAGACATCATAATAACTGAAGGCGTGGCTAACAAAGCCTTTGCTGCTATCATTTACTGAGTATTAGAGTAAACTAAGATGCCAAAATGGCAACGAAAATAACAATATAATTATGAGCGGATCAAAGTGACTAAAATGTGTAATTATCAAGAAATATAATGGTTGTATTATTTATCAGCGTGAACTAATGCATACCAGCTAGAACATCGTACAATCTCGTCCTCCCACATCATTCAACTGTGTATCTGGACAGAAATTTAAATGTCAACAAGGTGTTAGATTTTCATATTTTCTTAGAAATTTCATATTAGGCCATAGTTTGAGCAGGGGAAGAAATCTTGCTAATTCTAATAAAAAATTGTGAACTTTGACATCTCATTCCTATAAAGACTTCACATACAGCTCAAAAATACCTGGTCTGGTTTTAAGATAGGCTGTTTTGGTTTTTGGAGTTAGATCCATTACCACTCGACTCCCTCGTGCTTGGATTTGAAGCATATACCAAGTTGGTATTGAACCCTGAACTATGTAGCAAACGGATAACTCGAGCCTCAGTATCGATAGTAGATTGTTGAGCAACCTGTATTAACGCCTTCAATGCAACAATTTCTCCATCCCTTTCTTCTTCACTTTGGTAAATTTACTATTTGAAAGAGATTACCCTCTGAATCATCACTATGCTCACTATGCTCATCATCATGCAAAGGCTGTGAAGAAGCATCGTTGGAAAAACGTCTTGGAATTATAGGACCATGCTCTTTTTCCCATTCATCAACTAAATCTTTCATACGACGTGCACATCCATTTGGACGCTTGGTTCGTGTCATAGATGATCCACCAGAGGGTCCTCCCGTTGATCCTCCATTTTCTATAAGGTTTCCCATGGTCTGAGAAGTTCTATTTCTCATGATTGATTTCCTAAGTAGTCCTGCACTTACAAGTTAAAAGAGTCCACCTACAGGTTATAAGAAAATGTAAAGTTCAAGCACACATCCAGTCAATTATGTAAATAGAACAACGAAAAATATAAAAAAAGACACATGTTTCATAGATATTAAGTCTGAAACTGAAACATTTTATGATATGAATCTTAATCAGGTTTTCATAAACACCCACACACAATTAAAAAAAATACTTAAAGCGTTGAAATGTCTCCAAAAAATCATAAATATAAATCTTAATCAGGTTTTCAGTTATCTTCCATCTCATCGTCTTCGACATCATCATCCTCCGGGATGGTTGTGTCAATAACAACTCCCTCGACACCTTGCCGCGCCCAAGAAGTGATTTGATTTTGCTCTAGTTGCTGCCTACTGAACGGCTCTACTCGAGAGACTTCTAAGTCTTCTTCAACTATTGAGTACTTATCAAATCTATCTCTTGGAGTCATTCGAGCAACAACGTGCCAATTCGGTTCTACGGGATCTTGCACATAAAAAACTTGTTCTGCTTGGGATGCTAATATGAAAGGTTCATCACCTACACGATTCTCTTTATATAGAAAATAGTTGAAGTCCACAAGCGTAAAATTGAATTCATCGACCATCTTTCCTCCTCTTGGATTAACCCAGTCGCATTTAAACAACACAAACTTCATACCATTAAGATAATGAAGTTCAAGGATATCGGTTAATACTCCATAATAGAGAACATCCCCAGCACGAGGGTTTGAATCTCTACTACTCGCATAACTCATTTGAATTGCTTTTAGAACAACACCACTGTTTTGTGTCTTCCTTCTCATATCCAACTTTTTAGTTCGAAAACGAAAACCAGATATTATGTATGACTTATAACGATATGCATTCTTTCGAGGTCCTAGCGCAAAACTCCTTATTTCATCAGTAATTTGGTCATCATTGATAGTCTCGTTGACCTACATTCAGTAAAAATAAATAAATTTTACATTACTTACGTGGATAAAAAGGGTATTTAGACCATATGCATTTAACTTACATGGTTGCGTAGCCATATATGAAACTCTTCATTATGCTTACGGTTAACAAGATGTTTTTGTGAGTTATGGGGGTAAGTTACTGTAAGCTCAGCAATGTGTTTTCTGACAAATAATAAAACAAGTATTAGTTTTTCAAAACACTCACATGTTTACTTGAGTTATTATATTCAAATAAGCTTACTCAATGAACGGTGTCAAGGCCGCAACGTTTCCAAGCACATATCGATGTGCTTGTGTATATGTTGTATCATCAAGCTCAACATCCACTTTTTTCCCTAATCCTCGTCCTTGTTCGTCACCTCCATCATCATTTCTAGCAGGTCGATTGGACTTTGTTTCCACACTATCATCCATATACCTTGCACAGAAAGTCATACACTCATGTAAAAGGACATTTTTAGCAATATATGCCTCTGGCCGAGCTCGATTACGCATATAGAGCTTTAACGTATGGAGATATCTTTCCATTGGGTACATCCAACGGTAGATCACTCCTCCTGCTAAACAAAGCTCATCTGCCAAATGGATAGGTAAATGCTCCATGACATCAAAGAAACCCGGTGGAAATATCTTCTCAAGACTGCAAAGTGTAAGCGCCATGCGATCTTCAAATTTCTCTAGATCAGCCAATGTATTGACACTTGAGCATAGTATTGCAAAACAATTGCTTAACTCAATTAATGCTTGTACAACATGCTTTGGTAGGGCTCATCTTGCCGCTATAGGAAGTAGTTGTTGCATTAATATATGATTGTCATGGCTCTTAAGTCCCCAAATTGTGCGTTCATTGAGATGCACACATCGTGAGATATTTGACGAGTAACCATCAGGAACTCTAACATCTTTCAACACTTTTAAGAATATTTCCTTTTCCTTATTAGTCATTGTATACTCTGCCTGAGGGATATAATCTTTATTTGCCCCTCGTGGATGAAGATGCAACTCATGCCTAATATCCATGTCTTTGAGGTCTTTCCTTGCATTCGTGTTGTCCTTTGTCTTCCCTTTTATACCTAATATTGTGAATAAGACATTATCGCATACATTTTTTTCAACATGCATAACATCAAGATTGTGGCGAATTACATTTTTCTCCCAATATGACAATTCCCAAAAGATGCTTTTCTTCTTCCAGTTATGTATTTTCTTCGGTTATGATTTCGTTTGTTTGGCAAGCTCTTTCTCTCTTTCTTCTCGGTTTCTCTTTCTGAACACATCTTCTTTCTTGTACACAGTTTCAATGGTGTGGTCATTTAACTGCTTTAGCAACTGAGATCTGGTTAGCTTAAAAGGGGGTGGTCTAGTATCTACCTTTCCATCGAAAGCTGCTTTTAGATTCCTGAACCTATGACGAGGGGGTAGAAACCTGCGATGACCCCAATAGCAAAACTTATGACCATGACTCAATTTTGTTCCTTGCTTATCTTTATTGCAAACAGGACATGCAAATTCTCCCTTTGTACTCCAACCAGATAAGTTAGCATATGCAGGAAAATCACTAATTGTCCATAATAGGGATGCTTTTAATCGGAAGAAGTTTTTGGTAGATACATCATATGTAGAAACACCGTCCTCCCATAATTCTTTCAACTCCTCAACCAATGGTTATAGATAAACATCAATATTATCTAAAGGTCCTTTCGGCCCATCAATGAGAATGGACAAGATGAAGTTTGACTCTTTCATGCACAACCATGGGGGCAAGTTATAAGGTATAAGAACAACAGGCCAAGTACTATGAGCAATGCTCATATTTCCAAAGGGATTAAAGCCATCAGTTGCTAGTCCAAGCCTAATATTTCGGCTTTCACTAGCAAAAGATGGGTACTGCTCATCAAATTTTTTCCAAGCGGTAGAATCTGCAGGATGCCTCATTACCCCATCATCAATTCGTTCTTCTTTATGCCATCTCATAAGTGGAGAAGTACGAGAGCACCAAAAGAGTCTTTGCAATCTGCGCTTTAAAGGCCAATACCTAACTTGTTTTTCAGGTACCCTTTTACCCAGTGCACCTTCACTTGTACCTTGACTTTCGCTTACGATTCCACTATGGGTTGCACCACTATTCTTATATCTAGATGCTCCACAAATTTCATAGTTTTCTAAATTTGCATTTTCATTACGAAAAAGCATACAACTATTTGGACATGCATCCCAAGTCACAAAATTGAACCCTAAATCTGAAGTTAGTTTATTAGCTAAATAATAAGATTTTGGAATTTTTGCAAATGGGAAAATCTTTCTCAAGAACTTCAAGATTTGGGTGATAGCTGCATTTGTCATATTATTGACTTGCTTTATATTTAAGAGTTCAACGACAAACGAGAGTTCTGTTACTCCTCTCAGACAATTTTCGTAAAACTCACTCTCCGCATCTTTTAACCGCCTATAAAAATTTGTGGCATCTCCATTGGACCCCATAACATCCTCAAAAGCATCTTCAAAGTCAACATCATTATTAGGTATATGTTCATCATTACTAGGCTTGTCACTGGATATTGGTGGAACCCCCATTCCCTCTTGCACTAAGGAGACCATGTTGGCCTGTGGAGCAACCTCAACTGTTGTAGCACCATCGAACATGTCTTCCTCTGAAGTATTAGGGTTTCTATTCAACCCACTCACAAAGTTCTCCCCGTGACGATTCCATACTAAGTAACTTTTATTAAAGTCATGCATCTCTATATGTATCTTTACCATCTCTAGGTTATGGTAATAACGATTACGACACTTACTACACGGGCAGTATATCACATCTGCAACAGTATTTTTCTCTCTATAGGCAAAATTTAGGAAAGATTCAACCCCATCTTTGTATTGCTTCGAAGTCCTATTTCGTAATACAATCCAACTTTTATCCATCCGGACTTTAATATACTGTAACCATATAGGAAAATACAATCATAAGCATTGTCATTTATAAGTAAATCAAGCACTTAGTATATACTGGCACAAGTACACAAATAATGGTTTAGACAAACTACCAGTCAATTCAGAGAGTGCAAAAAAAAAAAAAAAAAAAAAAAAAAACCTCATACTAAGTCGTAAGATAGACTGTCTGAACAAGTACATATACCAAAATCAAATTTTTCTACATGTCAGCATAATAAATGAAACCATTGATCTTATCAAAGTGAGCCTACTTCACTCAAAATAATAGTATGCGATAAGTAAATCAATTGAGGTCTCTCTCCGTGCATATAACATATAGACTGATCCATTAATATGTTAATAAGGAAGGGGTATAAATATTAAAAAGTATTGTAAATGGGAAAGTGGTTGTGAGTATCATAAGTTGAGTGGGATTTGCAAGTGAGGCCCAACATTATGTATGTAATTATGACAAGTAGGGTTGGGAGAATATAAAAATAATACAATTTTAATATATTTAGAAAGAAGACTTACCAATGGACACGCTAAAAGGAAATAAGTGCAATGTGTTTTGGGACGGAGGGAGTACTACAGATGACTAGTGCCAAACAAACAGTTTCAATTAGACGTGTCCATCCGGTTATAACCGGAGGTTGACGGTTATAACCGCCGGTTATGTTTTTCGTTAAATGCTAACCGTAACCTAACCGTCTAACCGTGATGTCCGGTTACGGTTTACCGGTTAATGCGGTTAAACCGGTTACCTTTTTTTTTTTTTTTTTTTTTTTTCAAAACAGTTTTATTAACAGTTTTTTGTTAAAAAAAAAAGATAAAATAAAAAACACTTCATTTTTTTAAAGGGTTTTTTTTTCAAGTAAAGTTTTTTTTTTCAAGTAAAAAAAAAATTTTAACTGTTTTTTTAAACAGTTTTCTTAACAGATTTTTTTAACAGTTTTATTAACAGATTTTTTAACTTTTTTTTTTTTTAAACAGTTTTTATAAAAAAAAAAAACGGGAGTATATGTATGAGTCATACATATATTAAACAGTTTTCTTTTGTTTTTTTTTGTTTTTAAGTTAAAAACTTAAAATGTATAAGTGTATAACTATAATGTATAATAACACAAATTTTTTAAGTAAAAAAAGGGACGGTACCCTTAAATTTTATTAATTAAAATTAAAATTACAAAGAGGGGGACAACCAATCCTTGCCCTTTTATAATTAAGGGAGGAAAAAATGGAGCCTTATTACCTCAACTAAACTATTACAATGAAATAAAAATAAACCTATTCTAAAAATTAAAATAAAAACTATCTACATTCCGTCCCCTTCCGAACTTCCCGTAGAATCTTCCAAGTCGTATTGATATTGTGGATCTACATTTACTAAATCCTCTTCATAAGGCATATCTTGCTCCCTCTTTTCCGCTCTAACCCAATCACCAAGCAAGAGTTGATTTTCCAAATTTTCACAAGTTAGTTGGGAACGTCTTGCATCCAAAACATTTCCTCCCACACTAAATGCCGATTCGACGGCCACGGTTGAAGCGGGAGAAGCTAAGACTTCTTTTGCAATTAAAGAGAGTATGGGATAAGTTTCTTGCCTTTGTGACCACCACCTCAAAATATCAAAAGAAATTGGATTTGAAGTGTTTTGTACAACTTCATATCTAGTAGAGAAATATGCTTCCAACTCGTACGGAATGCTAGAGGTAGAAGAAGAAGAAGGAGACGTTCTAGGACGTTTTGAAAAATAAATATCATTAACAAAACTATATGGATCGTTATTCACATCATATTGTGTATCAATACCAATATCTTCTTCATTAGGACTTGAGCCATATTGAGAAACATTTCCATGAATTGCACTATACTCATTATAAAGAGTCACCAAATCTTTTTTTGTATTTTCAACAATAATCGCCGGGTTTTCGTGTAATCCGTCCCCATTGGGGTATAAATTTGCATAATAAAACGTTATTATGCGGACTAGATCTTTCAATTTAATACGGGGATCCAACATCTTTGCAAGCAAAAATAGAGACGGAATGTTATCAAAATATTTGACCCACTTTTGCCTCATGGAAGCAATGCTTTCGTTTAAAATGGTGCAATTTTGCAAATTTTTAAAACTTAGAACTATTGCAATACATTGATCAAGTACCAAAATGGAAGTTGGATAATAAACTCCCGACAAAGCCAAAGTAGCGGTATTGAAAATCTTTAATAATTGACATAAATTAGTGCAAGCGTTCCATTGATACGCAAATAAAGGAATTTCATAGCCCATACTAATAAAAAAATCCATGATATGCTCTTTATACTCAAAACCATCAATTAACATTTTGTAGGTAGAATTCCACCTAGTCGGAACATCCATAGAAAAATATTTTTCGGGAAGACCCTTATTTAGTAAATATTTTATCCATTTTCTTGTAATTTTATTTTTTTTGCAATAAAATAAAGAGCCTCTCTAATGGGTTTAACATATTGATCTAAAGCATCCAAACCATCTTTAACACATAAATTTATGATATGACATAAACATCTAATATGAAAATACTTACCCCCAAGTGACGGTTGACAAATGAGCATCAATTCCGGTATACTAGCGGTATTAGCACTAGCATTGTCGAATGAAATAGAAAATATTTTTTGCAAAAGACCATATTTTGCCAAAATGGCGTGCAACTTTCTACAAATATTTTCCGCGGAATGAGGTGGTTCAAAACTATCATATGCAAGTAATCTTTTTTGTAAAGTCCACGAATTATCGATCCAATGGCATGTAACACCCAAATAACTATTTCTTTGCCAATGATCACTCCAACCATCGGCACAAATTGAAACTCTTTGATCTAATTTTGATAAAACATCAATTAAAAAATGTTTATATTCCAAAACCACTTTTTTAATATCGCGTACGAGAGTCGTACGTGGTACTTTGGAGGCGGCCGGATTTAAAGAAAGTCTAATAAACCGTTCATAAAATTCATCATCCGCAAAGTTAAAAGCAAGCCCTTTAACACACACAAACTTGCACAATTCTTTCCTATAAACGACATTATTAAACTTAAATAAGACCGAAGACGTACCTTGGGTGTTAGGTTGAGCAAATTGTAATTGAGCTTGATCACTATCAATCCCAAGTTTTTCAGGATGTGTTGATTTCAAGTGATGGTTCAATGTTCCATGCCCATTACCTTTTGCGAACGGGTAAGATTTGGTGCAATAGTTGCAACACGCTCGAAAATGTACAAAGTCGTTGGGGTCAATTTGTACTTTTCGGAAATGGATCGTGAAAGTGTCGGATTTGGATTCTCGTGCTTGACGTTGCCCCCGACCACCTCTTCCCACGCCCCGAGCTCGGCCGGCCCCGGCCCTACCACTTTGAGGAACATTTTCTTCAACATTTTGCTCACTTTCCTCAAAATGTGACTCAATTTCCGGGTTAAGTGAGGAAGAATCAACATGTTCCTTGCCGCTCCTTCGAGATGAGGCCATTTTGTTAACAAACTAACTGAAACTGTTTAGAAACTGACTGAAACTCGCTAAAAAACTGACTGAAAATGATGAAAAACACAGATTTTGTTAAAAAAACTGACTGAAACTGTCAAAAAACTGACTGAAACTCTCAAAAACTGACTGGAATTCTGAAAACTAACTGGAAAACGATTTGAAACTGACTGGAAATGGTTAACAAAGTGACTGGAATTTTCTAAATAAATTAAAAAAGTGATTTCGTTAAAAAAACTAACTGGAAAGCGTTAAAAAACTGACTGGAATTATGCAATCTAACTGGAAATATGAGAGAGTGTGAGAGACTTAGGAATTAGTAGAGAGAGAAAGAGTATAGAGAAGATGTGGAAATAAAATGGTAGGAGGGAGGGGGTATTTATATGTAAGCAATTTTTGGTTTTTTTTTTTTTTTTTTTTATTTTCATTTAAGGCCGAAAGTTAACTGAACTAACGGCTAGTTGGAAAACTAGCCGTTTTTGGACAGTGGTGGTCAGTCAGACATGGGGAAATGGGGGGGGGGGCCCGGTGCAAATTTTTGAAAAGTAGCCGTTAGGCGGTTAACCTCCGGTTTTATAAACGGTTTAACCGTCGGTTATCCGGTTGGCGGTTATCCGGTTATAACCGGCGGTTTACCGGTTTTGAGAAAGGCCTAACCGAAACCGGACCGGGGAATTACGGTTGACGGGTGAGCCGGTTGCCGGTTAACCGGTTTCCCGGTTTTGACCCGGTTTTGACCGGTTATCAACCGGCGGTTAGCCGGTTGCCGGTTTTTTTTGGTCACGTCTAGTTTCAATACCACAATACCAGGTAACCCATAACCCATTAGCAATTTGAATATCAATAAGCCATTAGTAATATGAACAATCGAAACAAAAATTAAAGTAAATAACATCTCATACTTGATGACTAGCCCCTGCCTCCCCCCTCCCCACCCCACCCCCACCCCACCCAAAAAAAAAAAACAAAAAAAAAACAAAAATTAAAAGTAACTGTACCTAAAAAAAATATACACATATTTAATCTAATTTATCATTATGCTGAATTGATCTTAGAGCTACACATAACTCAAATCCTCTTTGAACCAGATACAATAAAAATGTAATCCAAAATTCCAGATTCACACATAAAAAGCAATATATTCAACATATAAGAGAAGGGATTTCAGAAGTTCCAAAAAAAAAAAAAAAAAAGATATGCACAATCATAACGAGGGAAAAATTCACAACATATATACAAATCAAGTAATACCAGCAGCAGCAGCGAGAAACACTCACAAAAGCGCGACTAGAATTGAATTACGCGATCAGGATTAGGGTGAAATTCTGAACGGGAAGAAATCCAGCCGCCACAGAGCTGAACAATTCGAGCAGCGACAGAGAGCAGACGAATTCGAGCAGCCTCAGAGAGGAGGAAATCGAGCAGCCACTTGATTTGCTAGGGTTTGTGGTAGAGGGATAGAAAGAGAGAGAAATTGATTAAAACCTAATTTGTGATAGATGAAGAGAAAGAGGGAGTAGCGTGGTCGACTAGACGAGGGAAAGAGAAGTAGTGGGCGTAGAGGGTTTTTGGGTTTTCATTTATTTTATCCCCTTTTTATTAATTTTGGGTAGTTTCCAAATTTTAACCACCGTCCTATCAGCCCCACTACTCGACCCAAATTATCAATTAAAATGGGCTGTCTTATTAAGTTGGCAATAGGGACAAGCAAATCTGCCCGACCTAAAAAGGGTTGTCCCTAAAAATGACTTTTTTTGTAGTGCTCAAAGAACCTAGCATTTCTCGTTTTAAAATATTCTAGTTTTTCGGGTTGTAAAATTTATATCCCTTAGATTTCTCGGCACACCCAACAAATAGCTACCACTAGTCTTAGCGTCCAATTTTGCCCTTATTAGGCCTATAAGGCCTAGCTTCTGCTGGACAACCCCATAAATGAAGATGAATTAAGGACATTTTCTAAATTGTCCATAATTTCATAAGGGTTTTTATTAGTAACTTTAGAGAAAGCTCTATTAAGAATTTAATTTGCGGTTTTAATGTATCGCTCATAATGAGTGAGGTAAGAAAGTATAAGAAATTATACTTCTTATCATATCTTTAAGGGTTTGATTATGTATCTTAGCTACACCATTCATGCAAGCCGTTCCCGGCATAGTATAGTTAGGGACAACCCCACACTCTTCAATATAGCGAGCAAAAAGGACCCGGACGTTGTTCCTCAAAATCGTTATTCCGATCATAGTATTTACTACCACGATTTGACCTAACGTTCTTAATAGTCTTCCTAAGTTGACTTTCAACTTTGGCCTTATAAGACTTAAAAACGTCCAAAATTAAGACTTTTCATGAAGTAAATATACACATAATGAGAGCAGTCGCCTATGAACGTAATAAAATATTGTTGACCATTTAATGAAGGGATAGTGAATGGTCCACAAAATTCCGTATTTATTAGTTCTAGGACACTTGAAGTTTTCGAGGATATTTTTCTTTTAATGTTTGTACATTTCCTTTAAGGCATTTAATGCAAAAGTTTCTTCCGAAATATCAAGTATGGTCAAGATTCCTTTAGACACAAGCTTATCAATTCTCCTCTCAGAGATATGACCCAAATGTTTATGCCATAAGGTATAAGAATTTCCACTTGATGACTTTTGCTTTCTATTTTGGTTTCATTTATTATGAGACTCATTTATTGTTTGAATAGTATCAAGTAAATAAAGATTACTTGACAAAGTACTAGTACCAATAACCTTGGAATTGAATAAAGATCACACTTATTATTATCAAATGAACAAATTAACCTTCCTTGTTCAATATTGTGATATATATTAAATTCCGTCTAAATGACGGTACAATGAATATATTATTAATACAAATAATACTTAGTACTTTAACAATAACCTAAAAGTCCCTATGCCTAAAACTTCAATCGGATTTCCAGCTTTCTTATAGATGAATCGCTTCATCTTCACTGGGTCTTCGATAACTCAGGCAATCCTACATAGACACATTTATGTGAGTTGTTGCACCAAAATCAACCACAAAGTATATGTAGGAATTGAAACCAAAACAACCTTAATACAAAACAAGACCAAATGACATACCTTTCTTAGCACGCCAAGCTTGATACTTAGGGCAGTCGAACTTCATGTGAGTGAGGTCCTTGCAAAAGAAGCATTTCTTTTCCTTATGATCATTAGATGATCCTTTAGGCTTCTTATTTCTTGCAACCACAATTTCCTTCCCTCTTCTTTTTGTCCCATGAGAAAAGGTAGATGCCAAACATTCCTCAAGAATATCAAGGAATGTTTTAGCATCAACATCCTTGGAGACACCTTTCAAAATGGTCTCCGAGACAACAATATTCATGATCATTAGGCTCACGCGGTTGGAGCGTTTCCACTTCTCAACATTTAACCAATGTTCTTGAGTGCTTATATTAGAGAGAGGAAGAGGAAACGATTCCCTTAATGCGTGATCTATGTCCATATAGCCTAAGATCATAATCATTTTATTTTTCCAAGTTTTAAAATTAATCCTATTTAGTATCGATACGGTACTCATAGCAGTAATTATAGATGAAGCAACAAGCAAATCTGTTGGAATTTAGAGAACAAGAATAAAAACAAAACATAATAAGAAACTACACAACGAATAAATGATTAATTATATCAATGAAATCTGTTGGTCCCAAAGGGCAATAAGGGTATAGAACCGCTAGAGGGGGGGTGAATAGCGGTTTAAAATCTTTTTCGAAATACCCTTGAAAATCAACCAAGTACTTATCAGTTTGGTCTATTGCGGTTTAAAGGACTAGAACCGCTCAGATAAAATGCACAGCGGAGTTTTGCGGTTTTGGCCAAACTGAATTATAAAGAGTAGGGCAGTTTAAGAGGTTGAAAATGGAATGATGCAACTGACAAGGCACAACTGAAGTATCACAAAAGTATGCAAATCATTTATCAAGTCATTTCACATAAAGGTAAATAAAGCTCATAAACAGAAATGTAAATGACAAGATAGAAATTAAAGATCAAAGACACACAATTTGAAGAGGTTCGTTCTTGAAAGAACTACGTCCTCTACCTAGGTGGTTAGCCTAGGATTTTCTAATAGCTACTAGACTTGTATTGATTTAGAGGAGTTTTTACAAGATTACAAACGAATCCAAACTCTAAATAAACAATCTAACCTAACAATGCTATTATAACAACCTGTGTTTTCGAGGTATATAATCTATAAGAAAATATACTCCGGGTGTGTAGTGTGGAAAGAAATCAAGAGCTCAAAATATCTAAGTGATGGCGAGCAAGTGATTACTTTTTGTGCAAGGCTGAGTTGTGATGATTTGAAGGCTTGAAGCTTTGATGAAGAACTCTGGGTTTGCTAAGAAGATGATGAAGATATGAATATCTGGGTTTTCAATCTTCAAAGCAAACTTGAATACTTGGGATATTCTCTTTGAAGCTCAGCAACCTTCATTGTTGAGAAATGAAGGCTATTTATAGTGAATGCATTAGTGACCGTTGGATAATGAGGTGAGTCATTGTATGGCGGTTTTATGCGCTGTCACAATCCCATTGGTTGACCTGTCACTGTCGTCCTTTGCTTTTTCTTTGTGGCAGGAAGTTGTTGGATCACTACCTGACATTGTCCTTTTAGTTGTTGGAAAAGTACAACGGTAACTTTTCAAAAAGCGAGATGTTGGTCCCAAAGGGCAACAAGGGTATGAAAAATAGCTAGAGGGGGGGGTGAATAGCTGTTTTAAAAATCTTTTCGTACCCTTGAAAAACTCAATTGCAAATGCACACTTTATCAAGTAAGCGTAATGAAATGCGCCCAAGTGAGTGAGTGAAATGCACAGCGGAATTTAGTAATGAAAATAGGCGCAAAGTGATAAAGGGAGCGCAACACACACACTAAGTATTTTGGCTCAAAGTGAGTGAAATAAGGAACTAAGGCAAATGTTTTAACAAACACAACACAATTCAGTTCAATCAATCTACAATGAGTAAACAAGCAAATAGTGAGTGAAAATAATAACTTGAAAGAAATAACAAGATAATAACACAAGCTATTTGGAGAGGTTCGATCAATGAAAGATCTACGTCCTCTACCAAGATGGTTAGTCTTGGATTTCAAATCGAGATCTTATATAATGAGTGAGTGTTACAAATTACAATGTTTGAGCTTATACACTAACTCAAGATCTATTACTATGAAAGAACAAATCCAAAACAATAACCGGTGTATCTCTTAAAGAAGAATCTAAATGATTAATCTTAAAGAGGTGCGTGTGTGTTCTTAGTATCAAGGCTCTTTAGATCTTTGAGATGGAGAGCACAAGAAACTAAAGTGTTAAGGCTTTGAAGATCTGGGCTAAGGATGAAGGTATGAAGATGTTCTTGAGAAATCTGGAAAAACGAAGGCAATCTTCAAATCTTCAACAAATGCTTTGAGAGAGAAATTCTTGAAATTCTTAGCAAAACTCAGCCGCTTCAAAATGTTGAAGTTATGGGGTATTTATAGTGAACTTCAAAAAAACTAGCCGTTGGAAATCCTTGTGGATAAGATGAGCTGTCGCTCGTTGATTGGAGCATGCATATATTATGGCCATTTTGACACTCAACATAAATGTGACCGTTGTGGACACGTGTCAATAGATTAGGCGCATATGTATCTTTTAACCACCGTTGGATCATTGGCGTAATTTGAATTCTCTTCAAGTCTTCGAGTCTTTAATAAATCACTGAGTTTGAATAAACACTTTGAGGCGCGTTTGAGCCAAGAGGCGCATTGAGCCAAGAGGCGCACAGACGCGTGCGCTTAAAACAAGGGGCGCAGAGGCGCGTAACATAGCTTATGAAGAGAGCCTTATGCGCGCGCTCTAAATGGCGCATGGCGCGAATGTGGAAGGCGCGTGGCGCGTGGCGCAGGAGGCGCATAAGCGCGGCTGAAACTCACTGAGTGATTTTTCATGAAACTTGATCTTCTTGCCCTATTTCTAAGCCTATTCTATATCAATGGACAACCTAAAAAAATGAAGTATAAATACTTCTTACATGTGGGTCTAAAGTCCATGAAATAAAACTTAGGTGATGGATCAATCAAATCTAATCAATCCTAATACATTAAAATTTAGATATGTGGGCATACCCAACAATCTCCCCCTATTTGATTGATGCCATTACCTACTATATCAAGGACAAACATTTTACTTGATAAAAACATGTCCAAATGAATGAAATTGGTAATTCATGTCTCAAGTTAATGTACACACTAGTCCAAAATATAGATTCCTAATCTATTCCAATAAGAATAAAGAGTTACATATGGAAAGATAGAAACAACAGTTTAACACATTCAAGATGATATATGATTTTTAGTTTTGAAATGTGTTTAAACCAAGTTTAAACTTAATGCATGAAAGTATGAAACAATTCAATATGATGCATATGAATTTAAACAATATTCATTGTTCTACAAACAAGGAGTTTGAGTGAACAAGGTTTGATAATAGGTGATGCATTGTTCTCATTAAAACTTGGGGTGTAAGAGTTACAAGTTACAAGTTTCGAATAGAACAAAAACAAAAGGTGCTAAAACAAGTAAGCACAAAATCACTAACACAAGAGTTGATTCTATTACAAAAAGGTTCTAACAACTTACAAACAAAAATAATAGAAACTAAGGGTTGGGAGGCGCATCATCTTCCTTCAAACCTTCAACGATTTCTGAAACAGAACGCTGAATTTGCTTTGCGAGCTGATGACTACGGTTCGCTAACCCTTGAGTGTCAGTGACACTGGAGTGAGTGGCAGTGATACCGTCTCTAATGTAACTCAAGTGATTCACATTGATGTTTTGGTATTCATCAATGGAACGCTGAGTGATTTGCTGTTGTTGAGAAATATTTTCTTCCAAAATTTGAATGTGAGCTTCAATGGCATTTTGAGCCGTGATAATATCGGAAGAAATCTGTTCGGCGCGTCTGTCAGAGCTTGAGTGAGCAGCAGTGAAATGAGTGACGACCAATTCTTTCAAGACATCCAACTTAGATACAAGCACATTCATGTTGGATTGAGACGCAGCAGACTGAGGTATGAAAGTAGGCGCAGAAGCGGTGGTTTGCGCCTGATCAGTATGAGCTTGAACCTGAGTCTGCGCCGGAGGAGGGGAAGGAGCAGAAAGTTTGTCCTTGAGAGATTTCATCTCCCCCTTAATGGCAGCGATCTCTTCAGATTGATCAGTGAGTAAGGAAGTAAGAAGCTCAAATTGAGACTTTATATGCGTCTGTCCTTGCTCTAAATTGGCTTGCCCCTGCTGTAAGGAATGAAGAATGGAAAGTACCTCGCTCAAATCAGGAGCAGATGGAGGAGGCGCAGGGGAAGGGAGTGGCGCATCATCTTGAAGGGGCGCAGAATCTTGTAGGGGCGCAGAAGGAGATGGAGGCGCAAGAGGAGGTGAATGAGTAGGAGACTCAAATTCATCTTCAGTTTCCACATCAACAGTTTCAACAACAACTGTTTCAACATCAATAGTTGCTGTTGTGATCTGATCAGGTCCAGGTGGAGGCGCAACTGGAGAAGGAGTGTGCTGAGGGATGGTCTCTTGCTCCCCCTGAACTGGTTCCTCTATGTCTGATATGTCATCTCCGAAGAAATCAGAGAGGAGTTGTACCCTTGACACTTTGGTCGGTTGAAATTTGAATGAGGGCGCACGAGGAGTGGGGGCGCGTTGAGAAGGAGCGCGCTGGGTAGGCGCGGAAACAGAAGGCCCTTTCTCAATATCTGCACTTGATCCGGCGCCTTTCATGCGCTCTAACTTTTCAGACTCAGCAGCTTGTTTGGCCAGAAAATCTTCATCTCTTTTTCTTTGAGCCTCAAGCCTGCTGGCTTCCTGCGCTAGCCTCAGATCTCGTTCTTCATCAGATTCAAATCTGGTACGTTTGATAGGCGCACGAGGAGGGTCATCAACCACTCTTTTTCCTTTGCTCTTCTCTGCGCCTGGCAAGGGATCAGCGCCTTGTCTAGCGCTTGCCTTCACTGCGCTCTTTATTAAAGGTGCGCTTTTAAGGACAGGCGCATCATCTGACTGTGTCTTCAACCACTAAGCCTTCAACAGCCTTGATTTGAATTCCTTTTGCGCGCTTTGTGGGCTTCTTCCTGCGCTTCTTGAGGTCCAAATTAGCTTTACCAAACATTGGAACATCGTTTATTTTGTATTCAGGATTCTCATTCAAAAACTTAACTAACTCAGGGTAAGTTAGAAAAAGTTTTGTGAGAAGAAGGCAGTGTGAGCGGAATCGGGTCTTTCCATCATTTTTGTTCTTCACAAATTTATCAATTTGCTCACGCAGAGTCTTGAACAGAATGTGAGGCCAGTGAAGCTTCTCCTTGGCCATGATGGCAGCTGTGTATTCCCATTGTTCAACCGTGAATCGGTTCACGTTTCCTGTTTTGAACACAATTGAAGTTCCCACCAAGTGCGCGATGTGAGTCAAGAGTTCTCCACCATCTCGAATTTCAGTGTTTTTGATATTGTTTTGAAGCGTGGGAATATTTAAAAGTGAGGCAGCCATCTTGTTCTGATCATCAATAGAGTAAGTCATCGGGCGCCCAATAATGCGATCTTCACCGGTAGATGGAAAACCAAGCAAGTGTCGAATCACAGAAGATGAAATATGGACGTCAACATTTTGAACGCGCGCCTCAATCCTGTAGTGAGTGCGCCCATTTACATCAATTTCCACTAGAACAGCAGTGGAAAAGAACTCATCCACGAGGAGCGCAGAATAGAAATCTTGGTCCATGGTGAATAAGGGGAGCAGACCAGCAACGCGCAGGGTTTCAATTATTTCTCTTCCCATCACTTCACCAGACAGCTCTAATAGATCAAGAGATTCTTCTAATTTGAAATTTGCAAGGTCCTGAAAAAAATGATTGATATTAGAAATGACATAGGCGCATAGAAACATAAAATGATCAAAGTAACATAGGCGCATGAAATAGATAGGCGCATAATTGAAACAGGCGCACAAAATTATAGAGAATCAAGGCGCATGATTGAGTTAGGCGCATAAAATATTAAAGGCGCATAGAGTTACAAGGCGCATAATATGGTTCTATGTGAATACTAAGGAAAAATAGAACAACGAAATTTGACTAAGTACGAAGTTAGGCGCATAAGGTTTTAGGCACAGAATGATTTAAGCGCATATACAAGTAGAGGCGCAGAAAGCATTCAGGCGCATAAAAGAATAGGCGCATAAAGAGGTATATAGGCGCATATCGTGAGAATTTTTACTTAGTAAGAAAAACAAACAACAAGCATTCAAAAGAAAGAAATGAAAATCAAAAAGTTCAAATTTTCGAAAACAAGATAGAAAATTTTTAGAGACCAAAACATGCAAAAATGACGAAGAACACGAAGAACGACCCTTGAATGCTCGAAGAACACCAAGAACACGAAAATCATGAAACTTCACCAAACTAGACAAATAATATATCAAAATGACCGCATGACAACAAGGAATCTAAATATGTAAACAAAAATATGAACAAACCAATAATGAAAGCACAATGATCAAAAGAATGACCGAAAATTTTGAAATATTTTGAAAACAAAAATCCAGATTTGTAACAAACAGAGCATTGATCGTTGAAATGTTGGTTTTAAAAGATTCGAAATCAAGAATAGAACACAACCCAACAAACGATATAGAAAACGGATCATCGAAACAAGAGAAATCAAAGGAAAATGAATCCGGGTTTTAAAAAAAACGAAAAATCACTGAAAATGACGAAAACAAATTCAGAAATGTAAGGAGATTAAGGGTTGAGAATTCATACCATATCGTCTTGTGTAGATGTTGATGCTTTCTTAGGACCCATAAACTTATATATATATGAAGAAAATGAAGAAGAATAAAATGGAGAAGATGAAGAGTGAGAGGCGCGAGTCTGGGAGAGAGAAACGGGGAGAGAGAGAGAGGAATAGAGTAGGTGGGAAGAAAAGGGAAGATGATGATGTGTTTTTATAGGTTTAGGTTTAAAAACTTGCACTGATAAAGAAAAAAAATACAGTCAAAAATTTAAAAAAAAATTGGAAGTTGAAGAGATGGCATTAATGAGGGATTTGAAAAGGCGGCTAATCATTTCAGGTGCATTAAATGCTGAATGACACAAAGTGTCATGATGTGACATTTAGGTTTTTGAAAAAAAACTGCTCCACTTTCCCTTTAAGTGTATGAGCAATTTTGACTAATTTTTGCACAAACACCAAAAACATCTATTTTGGTGTAAGTTTGGGGTGCAAGAAATATATCCCAGAAAATAAAATTTTTCGAAAAGCGTAAAACGAGGGAAAAATTTAATTGCACAAGTACCCTTGAACAATTAAAGGAATGTCAAAAGGCATAGATTCCTATAATGAATGAATAGAATGAACATACCTGGTACTTGTGTATTTAATACGTTCAATCATTGAAATTAAATTTGAGAATTGATTGAGCCGCAATAGTTAGTGCGCGCATGAAGGGGCGCATTACTTCAGCAGGGCGCATACTCATCTAGGCGCATTATTCATCAAGGCGCATAACATCTCAAGGCGCATAAAGAAGGTTGAGGGCGCATAAGTGTTTGAAGCGCGTGGATTGATAGGCACGCATTTATTGTGCGCGCAGAAAATTAGAGATGGGCGCGCAGTTTGCGAGGCGCATAGGTGGCGCATAGTTTCCTTGAAACTTTGAGAAATTGATTTAATCATTTGTACCTAAAATACTCATAACTCAACACAACATAAAATCATTAGTATTGACAAAACTATATTGAATTTAGTTGAGTTCTAGCATACCCATTTCACCTCTCAAAAACATGAACCGTTTCGCGTCAAGTGCTTTCGTTAGAATGTCGGCGATTTGATAGTCGGTTCCCACGTGTTCCAAATGAATATTGCCTTTCTCTACGTGGTCTTTGAGGAAGTGATATTTGATGTCGATGTGCTTGGTCTTTGAGTGCATGACAGGATTTTCAGAAACCGCAATTGTTGATGTATTGTCGCAGTAGATGGGACAATTTTCTTCGATGATATCATAGTCCACCAATTGCTGCTTCATCCAGAGTATTTGACAACAACAACTTCCCGCAGCGATATATTCGGCTTCGGTTGTTGAGACAGATACTGAAGCTTGTTTCTTACTTGCCCATGACACAAGTCTATATCCGAGGAAATGACAAGTGCCACTTGTGCTTTTCCTATCAATTGTGCATGCTGCATAATCCGCATCTGAATAACCTACAAGCTTAAAGTTCGAATCTTTGGTGTACCAAAGTCCAAGGTTAACAGTGCCAGAGAGATATCTTATAATACGTTTCACAGCAATTAAGTGTGCTTCTCTAGGGTCGGATTGATAACGAGCACAAACACAAACACTAAACATAATATCGGGCCTACTAGCAGTAAGATAAAGGAGTGAGCCAATCATACCTCGATAGAGCGTTTGATCAACACGTTTACCTTTTAGATCTTTGTCGAGTTTGTTGCCGGTGGCCATTGGAGTATCGTATGATTTAGCGTTCTCAAGTCCAAACTTCTTGATTAAGTCCTTTGTGTATTTGGATTGGTTGATAAAAATGCCTTCACTCATTTGCTTGATTTGAAGCCCGAGGAAGAATGTGAGTTCTCCCATCATGCTCATTTCAAACTTGCTCTTCATTAGTTTCTCAAAACGCTTGCACAACAATTCATTAGTTGAACCAAATATAATATCATCAACATAAATTTGAACAAGTAATTTATGACCATTATGTTTGGCAATGAAAAGAGTTGTATCGATTTTACCGCGAGTGAAGCCTTTTTCGATGAGAAACTTGGATAGTGTATCATACCATGCTCTTGGTGCTTGTTTGAGTCCATACAAAGCTTTCTGGAGTTTGTACACATGATTTGGAAATTGTGAATCTTCAAACCCAGGTGGTTGAGCAACATAGACTTGTTCTTGGAGTTCACCATTTAGAAACCCGCTCTTCACATCCATTTGATATAACTTGAAGTTCTTGTGAGCGGCGTAAGCTAGAAATAATCTGATAGCTTCAAGTCTTGCTACGGGCGCAAAAGTTTCATCGTAGTCTATTCCTTCTTCTTGCCTATAGCCTTGTGCAACCAATCTTGCTTTGTTTCTCGTGATGGTTCCATTCTCGTCCATCTTGTTCCTGAACACCCATTTTGTACCAATCACTCCATGATCATTTGGTCTTGGAACTAGAGTCCAAACCTTACAGCGTTCAAATTGATTGAGTTCTTCTTGCATTGCAACAACCCAATTAGGATCTTGGAGCGCTTCATCAGCCTTCTTCGGTTCAATTTGAGAGATAAAGGCAGTGTAAGCATCAAAGTTTGTAGCTCTCCTTGTACGAACACCAACTTGTAGATCACCGATGATATTAGCAATTGGGTGACCTCTAACTTCACGAATTTCAGGAGGTAAGTTAGGTTGAGTCGTAGAAACTTGAAGGTCTTCAATAGGTACATCTTCACCAGATTCAAAGTCATTGAAATTTGGGGTTTGAACTGGTTCAGAATTGAAATTTGGATTTACACCAGATGCAGCAGTAGAAATAGGCGCGTGAGAGGAATCATGAGGCGCATCATTTGAGTGAGGCGCAATAGATGATTCACCAGGCGCATTATACATTGAATTAGGCGCATTTGATGTGGATGGATTTCCTTGTGTTGATAGATTCTGATCTTGAGTGGGCGCAACATAAATAGGAGCACCTGTATCATTTAGCTCAATAGAATCATCAGCAACATTTGGAGCCAAATGTGGCTCAAGGAGAGAATGTTCATCAAAAGTAACATGTACAGATTCAACTATCACTAATGTAGTTCTATTGAAAACACGAAAAGCTTTAGAGTGTTTGGCATACCCAACAAAAATACCTTCGTCGGCTTTGGCGTCGAATTTACCTCTATGTTCGTTTCCGTTGTAGAGGATATAACATTTGCAACCAAAGATCTTGAAGAATGCAATGTTGGGAGTTCTACCACGCCATAGTTCATACGGAGTCTTGTTGTGAAGTTTGTTGATGAGGGAACGATTTTGAGTAAAACATGCAGTGTTGATAGCTTCTTCCCAAAAGTACTTAGGCAATTTAGCTTCAGCTATCATCGTCTTTCCAGCTTCAATCAACGTTCTATTCTTTCGTTCAACAACGCCATTTTGTTGAGGAACTCCGGCGGTTGAAAAGTTGTGATCTATCCCATGATCTTCACAGTATCGAGCAACACCGTTGTTCTTGAATTCTGTTCCATTGTCGGATCGAACACTAACGATGTCATCTTCTTTTTGGGTTTGGAGCAGTCGAAATAAGGTAGTGAGAATATCATAACAATCATCTTTTGTAATCATCATCTCTACCCATGTATATCTTGAATAATCATCCACCACAACTAGAGTATACTTGTTTCTTCTAATACTTGCGGTGGAAACTGGTCCAAATAGATCAATGTGAAGCAGTTGCAAACATCTTGTAGTTGAAGGATTTGACTTGCTTGAAAATGACTGCTTCGGTTGTTTGCCAAGTTGACATGCGGCGCACTTTTTGTCATTATGATCAGCAACTTTGGGAAGTCCTTTGACAAGATTGTTCCTGCTGAGTTTAGATAGATACTTGAAGTTCAAGTGACTTAAGCGCTTGTGCCACAGCCAACTATTTTCGTTCACACTTTTTGCTACAAAACAAAGATTAGTACTAGAGTTCATACTATGGAAATCAATAATATAAATATTTGTCTTACGATATCCCGTGAGTAAGATAGCTCCAGTTTTGCCATTCTTGATAAGACATTGCGTTGAAGTGAAATGGCATTCTAATCCTTTGTCACAGAATTGAGATATGGATAATAAGTTGTGCTTGAGCCCTTCCACGAGTGAGACTCTTTCAATGCACACTTTGTCTTTCTTGAGCTTTCCATATGCTACAACTTGACCTTTGTTATTATCGCCAAATGTTACGGAGGGACCTCTTTCTTCATGGACGTCTTCTAATAAGGATTCATCTCCAGTCATGTGTCTTGAACACCCACTATCGAGAATCCATTCGTAATTTCTAGCTTTTGAAGATCCAGCCATGAAACAAAGAACCTGAAATATAGACATTTAAGCAGGTCCCCTTTATTCCTTTTGGGTCCTAGGGTTAGCAACTTTTGACAACCCACTCTTGCTTGACCTTAGGATTTTTACGTCCTTTGGCATTGGGAGTGAATCTCAAAAGGCATTCCACGGCCTTGTGTCCAGAACAATCACAAATGGAACAATGATGAAAGCCACCAATCACGTGAGTTTTCACAAACTCTTTACTTTTCTTGGGGATGGCATTCTTCTTTGGGTCAGATGAACTAGACTTAACAAAATCTTTCTTTTGAAATTTTGGAGCGCTTTTTCTCGGAGGGCGCATAGGTCTAGGAGGCGCACGGCGATGAGGCGCGTGGCTCTTAGGCGCATAATGAGCACTCGGAGAAGGAGCGTGCCTATTTTCAAGAATGATTTTGCTAGGAGATGGTTCATCTGTAGCTATATCTTTCCCATTAGCTTTCCCAAATTGCTTCGTTGGGTAGACATAATGGAATGTTTGTCTCTTGACTTTTTCCTGTCCTTTACCCATTGAATTAGAATGTTTTTCCTTGGGAATTTCAAGAGTTTGTTGGTTGGTAAATTCACTCTCTCTTTCAGCACAGACATCACATTTAAAGTTGTCACTAGTTGATGAGAATCCCAAGCCACTTTTATCACCACTGACTTTTTGGGACTCAAATATATTCTCCATAGTGACACGAGAATTGGACCACTCATTTGTAATCTTTTTAAGATCAGTAATTTGAGCAACCAATTCATCGTTTTGAACTTTAAGAAGTGAGTTCTGTTCTGTTAGAAAAGTGTTTTTAACAGTAAGAGGAGTCATGCTCTTTATCTGCTCCTTAAGGAGGGTGAGTTCAGATTTTAGTAGAGATTTCTCGGTCTTAAGCTGGGAAATTTCATCACATGATAGTGCTAAAGCTTCCTTCATACTATCAAATCTAGTGATTACCTTTTCAGCCTTCTTGAACAATTTTTCTTGTTCAGCAATCACTTCATCATTGATTTTGGAGATTGGAGCAGTTGGTTCAACCAGTGGTCTAATGTATGCTCCTTTTCTCAATTTGTTCCTTGCTCCAAGATCACATCGAGAGAATAACAATCCACCATCGTTTTGAGCCGGAGTGAGAAATCCTTGTTCAACGAGCTCGCTGATGGTTGGTCCTTTCTTCTTTTTCACTTCTTGAAAACCTGCAGATTTCTTGATAGGTTTATTCAAGGCATTCATATCGGGAACATCCTTGGAGAAGTCATCATCAGAATCATAAGCATCAACTTCATCATCATTTGCCATCAAACAAACGAGTCCATCATCGGAATCTTCATCGCTCTCATCGGAGTCTGTTTCAATCCAAGTATTGTGCTCATTTGCTTGTGCTTCTTCTTCAGCAACCATTCCCTTGTGACGAGTGAACTTGGGAGTGAATTTGGGAGTATGGCTGCTCTTCTTCTGCATATATTCAAATTTGGGAATCGGGCAGCTTGATGCAAAATGTCCGGGTTTCCTGCAATTAAAACAAACAAGATCTTCTTTTCTTTTTGAATCACTGCTCCTTGAAAACTTTTGAGGAGCTTTGCTGGTAGATCCTTGAAATTTGTTGGTTGAGCCGGGTCTTGAGAATTTTCTGAACTTTTGAAATTTCTTCACAAATAAAGCGAAGTCTTCATCATCCATGTCTAATAGCTCAGAAGTAGAAATTTTGGGATCGGAGCTTTTCTCATCTTGTACAGGCGCAGGAGTAGGCGCAGGTGTAGGTGCAGCTTCTCTGTGCGCCATCATAGCCATAGATTTTGACTTTCCTTCAGTTTCGCTGATTCGTTGGAGTTTGAGTTCGTAAACTTTGAGATTTGCATATAGGTTCCTTAAAGTCCAAACATCTAAAGTTCCAGCGTCTTCAAGAGCGCTAGATTTATGTAGATATCTTGATCCAAAAGCTTGTAGAAAATTTACATTCAAATCTTTGTTGGTAAACTTCATGCCAAGTGAAATACATAGATTGATAATTTCACAGTAGCGTTCATAAGTTTGCCTCAAGTTCTCACCGGGGAGTTGAGAGAAATTGTTGAATCTCTTCTGTACTTCGTATTTCTTGTTCTCCTTGCAAACGGTGTCTCCTTCAATATGCTCTTCAATAGCATCCCATAGCTCATTTGCAGTAGCACAATGCATGACTTGTTGTTTCATAGCCGTGCTTAGAGTGCTTAGAAGAATGTTTCTTGCTTTGCCATCATTTGCAACTCTTCTAATTTCTTCCTCGGTCCATTCTTCCCTTGGTTTTAGGACAGTAGGTTGAGCAGCGTTGGTGCGTGGATTTGGATTCGCCTTCATCGGAATATAAGGTCCATAAACGACGGTGTCATGGAGCCTTTCATCGATTGAGTTGAGATGAGTCAATATGCTGAATTTCCACACGTCAAAATGATCTTCATTAAAGACCGGAACGTGAGTGTAGTTTGCAGTTGCCATAGGTTTTGAGTTTGCCATTTAGAATCGGCACCCAAGCTGTTAAGCTTGAAAAACGAAAAATGTTTTATAAAGGTGTTTGCTCTGATACCACTTGTTGGTCCCAAAAGGCAACAAGGGTATGAAAAATAGCTAGAGGGGGGGGGGTGAATAGCTGTTTTAAAAATCTTTTCGTACCCTTGAAAAACTCAATTGCAAATGCGCACTTTATCAAGTAAGCGTAATGAAATGCGCCCAAGTGAGTGAGTGAAATGCACAGCGGAATTTAGTAATGAAAATAGGCGCAAAGTGATAAAGGGAGCGCAACACACACACTAAGTATTTTGGCTCAAAGTGAGTGAAATAAGGAACTAAGGCAAATGTTTTAACAAACACAACACAATTCAGTTCAATCAATCTACAATGAGTAAACAAGCAAATAGTGAGTGAAAATAATAACTTGAAAGAAATAACAAGATAATAACACAAGCTATTTGGAGAGGTTCGATCAATGAAAGATCTACGTCCTCTACCAAGATGGTTAGTCTTGGATTTCAAATCGAGATCTTATATAATGAGTGAGTGTTACAAATTACAATGTTTGAGCTTATACACTAACTCAAGATCTATTACTATGAAAGAACAAATCCAAAACAATAACCGGTGTATCTCTTAAAGAAGAATCTAAATGATTAATCTTAAAGAGGTGCGTGTGTGTTCTTAGTATCAAGGCTCTTTAGATCTTTGAGATGGAGAGCACAAGAAACTAAAGTGTTAAGGCTTTGAAGATCTGGGCTAAGGATGAAGGTATGAAGATGTTCTTGAGAAATCTGGAAAAACGAAGGCAATCTTCAAATCTTCAACAAATGCTTTGAGAGAGAAATTCTTGAAATTCTTAGCAAAACTCAGCCGCTTCAAAATGTTGAAGTTATGGGGTATTTATAGTGAACTTCAAAAAAACTAGCCGTTGGAAATCCTTGTGGATAAGATGAGCTGTCGCTCGTTGATTGGAGCATGCATATATTATGGCCATTTTGACACTCAACATAAATGTGACCGTTGTGGACACGTGTCAATAGATTAGGCGCATATGTATCTTTTAACCACCGTTGGATCATTGGCGTAATTTGAATTCTCTTCAAGTCTTCGAGTCTTTAATAAATCACTGAGTTTGAATAAACACTTTGAGGCGCGTTTGAGCCAAGAGGCGCATTGAGCCAAGAGGCGCACAGACGCGTGCGCTTAAAACAAGGGGCGCAGAGGCGCGTAACATAGCTTATGAAGAGAGCCTTATGCGCGCGCTCTAAATGGCGCATGGCGCGAATGTGGAAGGCGCGTGGCGCGTGGCGCAGGAGGCGCATAAGCGCGGCTGAAACTCACTGAGTGATTTTTCTTGAAACTTGATCTTCTTGCCCTATTTCTAAGCCTATTCTATATCAATGGACAACCTAAAAAAATGAAGTATAAATACTTCTTACATGTGGGTCTAAAGTCCATGAAATAAAACTTAGGTGATGGATCAATCAAATCTAATCAATCCTAATACATTAAAATTTAGATATGTGGGCATACCCAACACGAGACAAACCGACATTCCAAGAATAACTGAAACATGACTTGAAGTTTAAGGACAAGTCACCAGTCATTCATTTACGGTTGAAAAGCGAATGTTTGTCTTCAAGGAGTAAATGACAACAATAACTTCTTCAATATCTTGGTCGGCGGTTCCACCAAATGCATGTGCGGTTTCATGAATGAACTTGAAGTGCGGTTTCATCAAAGACACAAACTGCGGCTTGATGAAGGGCTTAAGGCACCATGCTGGCGGTTGAAGATGGTGGCTTGAGGGACACTAAACCCCTAAGGATAAACCGATCATAACTCAGCCTAACTACTAAACATCTAGAAATGGACTTGTCTAAAAATTGAAGTAAAACTTCATTACAAGTAAACCTAAAGTCCATAAAAAGACACGTGGAATGGGTCAATCAAATCAGGTGGGTGTACTAACAATGAATCCTAACAATCTCCCCCTATTTGATTGATGCCATTACCACACTATGATAGAGCAAACATTGTACTTGGTTCAAATGAGTATGTTATTGAAACTGCATGTCCCAAGTCAAATGCACACACAATGCTATACCATAGATTTCTAATCTATCAAAAACAAAGGAAATGAAAAACAGATAGATAAGAAATACATTCAGATGCATATAAAGAGATATGATTATGAAAATCAGATATGCATGTTTAAACTGAATGTTTAAAACACATACTCTCAGAAAATGTTTTCATGATGAATAGTGCATGAGTTTTTAGAAATGCATTGTTCCACAAACAAGTAGTTTGAATAAGCAAAGTTTTGGAATATTGGATGCAGTGCATTCATTTTCATTATAATCCTTTAAAGGTTTTGGAAGTTACAAAATTACAAGGAAAATAATGAAAGGCAAAAACTGATTACAAAAGGATAGAAAGAATTCTAGTCAGTTCTATCAGGAACCCTGGCGGCGGCTTGGACAACGGTTTGAGCAGCATCAGAAGGCTCAACTAGGCTGGCGGTTTCAAACACATATTCAGCTGACTTAAGACGAAGATGGGTCGGTTTATTTACCTTCTCTAAGATTCTTTCAGAAAGCTTCTTCAGGTCGTTGGCATACTGAACTAAGTAGTCAGTTGATGAAACCGTTAGATCAGCTAGTTGGTCTAACTTCTTCTCTAGAGCCTCATTCATTTCTTGGGCCGCTTCAAGTCTGAGAGAAGTCAGCTCATTCAAAGTTTCAAGCTTTTGTTCTAATTTGAGCTGGTTCTCCAGAAGGGTTTCAATCTTGAATTCCATTCTCCCAATCCGAGGGTCAATAGCATTCTCCCTCTTAATGGCATCAACAAGGAAGGGCAGAGAGGAAAGAAATGCAGAGTGGGCAAAAAATGAATCCAGAACAAACTGAATCTTGACTGGATCAGTTTCAAAAAGGGAGGAAGGGAAAGGAATGATAGAAAATGAAGAGTAGGGAAGAGAACGGGAAATGGAAAGAAGTTGGGTATTAGAGATAGGAATGGTAGAATAAGGAGAGAACTGTCATCTATAAAGATAAGGAAAGACAATGCAGTTTATCCTAAAGAAAAATTGAGAGCAGAGAGAAAAGATGAACTCAACTGCCAGATCTTCAATAATTTGATCAAGAGTTGAAGCAATGAGTTGATCTGAAGCAGCCTGAGACTCATCGGCTGGAAAGATTGCAAAAGGATTTGGACGACCAGACTTGAGTCGTTGCTCTTCATGTTTGTTGGCGGCTCTGATGATGGCTCCATGGCGGTTGGCTTTGGAAGTAGTAGCTCTAAACCTCTTTAGGTAAGCCGCGATATCTTGTGCACACTTCCTTTTCGCACCACGCGGTTTGGGAGACCTAACTGCAACTGTGAACTCAGGCAAAACCGAAGGGGCAGAGATATTGATCAGTTGCGGTTGAACCGACGGTGGAACTGATGAAGCAAAAGGCAGTGTAGGAGATTCAGAAGGTGAAGGAGTGTGCTCTGGTGAGTCAAACTCTAGCTTTCGTTTCAATGAAGGAGGAGCGGTTTCAACCAACATGGGGTCTATTCCGGCCTTTCTCATTTCAGCTCTTTCTCTCAACTCCTTTGCAAATGGGCCTTCAATGGGTGAGTGGTCCTTCTTGTCAGAAGCTTCAGTGAGGTCCACTGCACCAGGTGGCCTTGATTGCCAGTGCTCCACAAATTCATATTTATTTACTAATCTTCTCTTCTTCTTCAGCGGTTGAACCTCAAGATTGTCATCATCTTGCTCAGGTTCATCTTGAACTGCCTCAAACACATCAGTCTGCTCAGGCAATACTGCAGCCTCAAACTCATCGGTTTGCTCAGGCTGAACCGCACTTGTAGATACCTCGGTTTGTTCAACTGGAAACTCAGCCTCAACCTGTTCCGCAGTTTGATCAGCCTGAACCGCGGCCTCAAACACTTCGGTCTGCTCAGGCTCGGTTTGAGTGGAGGGTTTGAGGTTGGGAAGGGTAGAAAAGATTAGCTGCAACTGTTCTTCAGTGAATTGAACAGTTGACAGTTTGAGAGGGGATTTTGGAGGTGAGATAGGTTTAGGTTCAGAAGTGGTGGCTTTCAGTTTTCTCAAGAGATTCACATCTTGTGCAAAATTTAAGGATTTTTCAACATATAGCTTGATTGGGGAAAGGGGTTTTATCTGGGGTTTAGAAGAGGTAGGAGGAGTTGATTTAGTGAAGGGAATAGGTTTAGATGAAGGTGGAAGCGGTTCAGAAGAGGGATTGGATAGAATAAGAAAGGATTTTGGTAATGAAGGTTTTGGTGGAAGATTGGATGAGGGTTTGGAAGAGTCAGTAGTTTTGGCTTTCTTCTTTCTTGGAGCAGCGGTTTCCTTGGGTTGAGCCGCAGGGATTGCAGGCTCCCCCTCAACCGCAGACTCCCTCTCAACTGGAGCCTCAGTTCCATCCAGGCTAACTCCTAGCCTATTCAAGGTGGCAGATTGAGCTGCTTCTCTAGCTCTAGTAGCTGCGGCTTGATCTGCTATGGCACCGGCATAAGGTTTGCCTGACTTATTGAGCCGAGCCTCAGGAAAGGGACCTCTCTGTTCTTCAGGCAGAGGATCAGCATTCCATACCGCTTGTGCAAACCGCCATCCAAACCCAGTTTTGAAAGCATCAAGCTTTGAAGCACCAAACAAGGTCTTCTCATTCGGTTGCACCCACTCAGCTTCATTTTCCACAGAAGCCTTAAAGATCACAGAATCCTGATGAAGGAACTTAGTTAAGAGTCTGCAGTGAGTTCTGATCTTTGTTTTTCCAGCGGCTTTGGCAGAAGTATGGCGGCTGAGGGCATTGATCATTTCTTGCATAATGATCCTTGGCCAGTGCAGCTTCTTCCCTTTGTAGATAGCCACGCAGTAGTTGTACTGCTCAGAAGTGAAATTGTTGTGATTGCCATTCTTTCACATCACTCCAGTATCTACCAAATCACACAACATTGCCATAATCTCTCCAAACTCCTTCTTGGGGGTGGACTTAGTGTTGAAGACAGAAACCCCTAAAAGCTCCTCAGTAGTTCGGCTGACTAACTCTGGTTTGATGGAAAGAATTCCGGAGTTTTCTAAACCAGCCAGAATAGCCACTTTAGAAGCAGATAGAACTACATCCTTTGTCCTGATAGTGGATTTGATGGCATTTTCAGTCTTCACTTCCCCAGACTCTAAGTCTCTGATTTCTTCACCTTTACCATTCAAAAGGGGTACCACACAGACAATCCCATTGTCAAAGAACTCTGCACAAAGCCTTTTGTCAAACTTCGGTTCATCTAATTGGAATAGTGGCAGCAGTTTTGACGATTCCAGTAGGGCAAGCAGTTTTCTTCCAACTGCATCAGCTTCAAATTCGGCTTTAATGATCTGAGATCCAGGTACAAAGTTGGATTCATCCAAAAAATAATCAAAGTTAGTAAGAGTTTGGTGCAAGCAGTTTGATAAACCAAGCATTCAAACTGCTACAAGGAATTCTAACAATGAAATAGGCGGTTGAAGCAAAACAGGGGTAAAATGGTAAACACCCAAAACTAGACATAAAAAGGATTTGAATGCATGAAGAACATGATGAACAGGGGATAAACATGCAAAAAAAAACTTAACCAAAACATGAAAGAAGTATACCAAAAGACTCGAAAATAGCAGATACTAACAAAGTTCTAAAAGAACAAGTTCAAATAATAAACCTAGAACATAGTATCAAGAAAAATACGAAAGAACACCAGAAAACCCAAAAATCAAAATTGTTCAAAAATTGAACAAAAAAACAAGAACTAAGCATCAAACCCAGCATATATGAACATATGTAATCATAATCAACCAAAAATTGAAAGAAAAATCAAGTAAAAATATTAGAAGACGAACAAGCTTTTTCGAACAACAATGGCGGAAAAATATGAAATGCTAGAGTGAAGGGTTCAAGAAATCATACCATATCGCCTTTGGATGTTTTAGATGTAGATGGAGTAGAAGGTTCAGATGATTTCTTAGGTGCCATTTGAATTTTGAAAAGAGTATGGGAAATATTTGAGGTAGAGAACAGAGTGCATAAGAGAGAGATGAGAATGATGAAGAAGGTAAAAAGGTAAAAAGAAATAAACTTTGTCTTTTATACTCAAATAACTGTTCCTCGGGTAATGGAACGATGAGAACGGCGCACGATTATCTCCAGATGGCGTCCCACGTCACATAGAATTTAATGCGGCAGAGAAAATTGCAAAAAGGTCCTTATAATTGATATGACATAAAGTAGGGACTGAAATGCAATTTCATACCTGAGAAGTTTGATTGAGCAAACCGACTTACCTTACATCTTCAGCGGTTTTCATGAAACTGATGTCTCTCTAATCTGATGGCGGTTTATATGTTTAAACCGAATGACTTTGCTTTCTTGTCGGTTTTGAAAGAACCGATTTCATTCATTTTGACTCGTCAGTTTGATGAAGTATCTTGTACCGAACCATTTATTGATGCGGTTTCAATGATGACATAACCGCACACTAGATGACTTTTCTAAGCATAGCCAAAACACTTGAACAAAAGATATTAAAAATAATAATATATATAGATATGATATCTTAAGTTAGTTCTAACATACCCATTTCTCCTCGTAAATGATAGAACCTGGAATTTTCAAGCGGTTTGGTGAGGATATCAGCAATTTGATCATCTGTTCCCACATTTGCTAGAAAAATGTTTTTCTTTTCAACATGGTCTTTGAGGAAATGATATCTTATGTCGATGTGCTTGGTTTTTGAGTGCTGAACTGGATTGTTGGAGATGGATATTGCAGCAGTGCTATCACAGTAGATAGGGCACTTTTTTTCAAATATCCCATAGTCCTCCAACTGTTGTTTCATCCAGAGAATTTGAGAGCAATAGCTTCCAGCCGCTATATATTCAGCTTCAGCGGTTGAGACTGAAACCGACGCTTGTTTCTTGCTGGACCATGACACAAGCCGCGTTCCAAGGAACTGACAAGTACCACTTGTGCTCTTTCTGCTTATCTTACATGCTGCAAAGTCAGCATCTGAATAACCTAATAGATCAAATGAAGATTCTTTGGAGTACAAAAGCCCAAGGTTAACAGATCCACATAAATATCTAATAATACGTTTAACAGCAATAAGATGAGATTCTCTAGGGTCAGCTTGAAATCTAGCACAAACACAAACACTAAACATGATATCTGGCCTACTAGCAGTTAAGTAAAGTAGAGAGACAATCATACCTCGGTAGAGAGTTTGATCAACTTTCTTACCATGTTCATCTCGATCCAAACTGCAGGCCTTAGGCATTGGGGTATCAACTGATTTAGCGGTTTCAAGCCCGAACTTCTTTATCAAATCTTTAGTGTATTTGGCTTGGTTGATAAAGATCCCATCATGGTATTGCTTGACTTGGAGTCCAAGAAAGAATGTCAACTCTCCCATCATACTCATTTCAAATTTACTCTTCATTAGCTTCTCAAACTTAACACACATAGTTTCATTAGTAGAACCGAAAATAATACCATCAACGTATATTTGAACTAATAATGAATGACTTTTGTGTTTAGCTATAAATAGAGTTGTATCAATTTTACCTCGAGAGAAGCCTTGTTCAATAAGAAATTTAGATAGAGTGTCATACCATGCTCTTGGAGCTTGTTTGAGTCCATACAATGCTTTCTTGAGTTTGAAGACATGATTTGGAAATTTGTTGTCTTCAAATCCTGGCGGTTGGGCTACATAGACTTCTTCTTATAGTTCACCATTCAGAAATGCACTCTTCACATCCATTTGATATAACTTGGATTTCTTGAAGGATGCATAGGCCAGGAACAATCTTATGGCTTCAAGTCTGGCAACAGGGGCAAAAGTTTCATCATAGTCTATGCCTTCTTCTTGCTTATAGCCTTGAGCAACCAACCTAGCTTTGTTTCTTGTTATTGTACCATTCTCATCCATCTTGTTTCTGTACACCCATTTTGTTCCAATTACTGTATGATCATTGGGTCTTGGAACTAGGGTCCAAACTCTGCATCTTTCAAACTGATTTAGCTCTTCTTGCATTGCAGCTACCCAACTTGGATCAGTTAGAGCTTCATCTACCTTCTTCGGTTCCATCTGAGACAACAGAGCAGTTGAGAACAAACTGTGATCATCTCTGTGAGTCAAACTCCCTCTGGTTTGGACACCAGTACTGATAGGACCAATAACGTTGGCAGTTGGATGGTCTCTATGCTCATTAATTTCAGGAGGGAGGTTGTCTTGAACCACTATTTCTTGAAGATTTTCCAGTGGAGGGTCATCTTGATAATCATTGAAATCTTCATTGAAGGTTAGATTCGGAACTGGTTCAACAGTTTGAATGGGATCAGAGGACAACGGTTCAACAGTTACACCATCAGCGGTTTGAGTAGGTGCGGCTGAAGAACTGGATGTAGCGGTTTCAGTAGGATGGTTGTCAGTTGCTCTATGTCTAGTGCCTGTCTCAAAATCACTAAAATCATTAGCAACATTTGGAGCCATATGTGGCTCAAGGAGAGCATGTTCATCAAATGTAACATGGACTGACTCTACAATTTTTAAAGATGTCTTATTGAAACAACGAAAAGCTTTGGAGTGTTTAGAATAACCAACAAAAATATCTTCATCGGCCTTAGCATCAAATTTACCTCGATGCTCTTTGCCATTGTACAAGATGTAGCACTTGCATCCAAATATCTTGAAGAAGGTAATGTTGGGTGATCTGCCTCTCCACAATTCATAAGGAGTCTTGTTGTGAACTTTGATGATGAGGGAGCGGTTCTGGGTGAAACATGCGGTATTGACAGCTTCGGCCCAGAAGTACTTGGGAAGCTTTGCTTCTGCAATCATAGTCTTTCCTGCTTCAATCACAGTTCTGTTCTTTCTTTCCACTACTCCATTCTGTTGTGGAACTCCAGCGGCAGAGAAATTATGATCAATTCCATGATCATCACAATATTGGGCAACACCATTGTTTGTAAATTCGGTTCCATTATCTGAACGCACGGCAACAATGTCTTCCAATTTCTGAGTTTGGAGCTGTCTAAAGAGAGCGGTTATGATGCCATAAGTATCATCTTTAGAGGCCATCATTTGCACCCATGTATATCTTGAATAATCATCAACCACCACAAGTGTATAGCGGTTTCCTCCTATACTGGCGGTTGGGACAGGTCCAAATAAATCCATGTGCAGCAGTTGCAAACATCGGTTCGTTGAAGGTGCGGTTTTACTAGGAAATGACTGTTTGGGCTGCTTTCCAAGCTGGCATGCTTTACACTTTTCATCATGATGGTCAGCCACTTTGGGTAGTCCTTTTACTAGACCATCCCTATGCAGTTTTGCTAGATACTTGAAGTTCAAGTGGCTGAGCCGCTTATGCCATAACCAGCTGCTTTCACTTATATTTTTGGCTACAAAACAGAGGTCAGCAATAGAAACAATATTGCCTAAATCTATTATATAAACATCACATGTTCTGTTGCCAGTCAGTAGAGTGACTCCAGAGGAAGCATCTTTGATATAACAGCTAGTTGATGTGAAGATGCAGTACATTCCTTTGTCACAAAACTTGAATACTTGGGATATTCTCTTTGAAGCTCAGCAACCTTCATTGTTGAGAAATGAAGGCTATTTATAGTGAAGGCGTTAGTGACCGTTGGACAATGAGGTGAGTCATTGTATAGCGGTTTTATGCGCTGTCACAATCCCATTGGTTGACCTGTCACTGTCGTCCTTTGCTTTTGCTTTGTGGCAGGAAGTTGTTGGATCACTACCTGACATTGTCCTTTTCGTTGTTGGAAAAGTACAACGGTAACTTTTCAAAAAGCGAGACAAACCGACATTCCAAGAATAATTGTAACATGACTTGAAGTTTAAGGACAAGTCACCAGTCATTCATTTACGGTTGAAAAGCGAATGTTTGTCTTCAAGGAGTAAATGACAGCAATAACTTCTTCAATATCTTGGTCGGCGGTTCCACCAAATGCATGTGCGGTTTCATGAATGAACTTGAAGTGCGGTTTCATCAAAGACACAAACTGCGGTTTGATGAAGGGCTTAAGGCACCATGCTGGCGGTTGAAGATGGCGGCTTGAGGGACACTAAACCGCTAAGGATAAATCGATCATAACTCAGCCTAACTACTAAACATCTAGAAATAGACTTGTCTAAAAATTGAAGTAAAACTTCATTACAAGTAAACTTAAAGTCTATAAAAAGACACGTGGAATGGGTCAATCAAAACAGGTGGGTGTACTAACAATGAATCCTAACAAAATCCATCAATAAGGTAATTAACATAACATCAAAACTAATCTTTGGATTGCGAATTGACTCATAAATAATTGCCTTAGATGACAAGTAATTTGAACAACATTTGATTAAATGCATAATCTTCCTTTGGGTAGTCTTAAGCATTTAATAAAACAACTTAATGTTTATTTTATTTGTCATCACATGAATGCACAAGTTTAGTCAAATTTCAAGATCTTCTTTGGAAAATTCAAGTCATTCACATATTAACATAAACATTCAACACTTTAATAATTTTGGATTTAAATAACGTTAATCACTTAAGCGATAATATTATTTAAACAATGAATAAAATTATTTAAGCATATAATTAATCAAGGTTTTAAGGTTTGAAAAAATGTATGTGTTTGTTCAAAAGGGAAAACAAAGTAGTGTAGAAACTTAAAAATTCCAAAACATGTGAATAGTGTATGCTCAGCCGAGCATAGAGAAGTGCACGGCCGAGCAAAAACTGTTCACAGAAACTTTGTTTTTCGACATATAGTGTGCACGGCCGGGCATAGGAAAGGACACGGCCGAGCACCATTAATCAGAAACTTTTGCCTTTTCGACATTCAATGCACGACCATGAAAAAACAAACGCACGACCGTGCAAGTCTTGATTCGACCGGGCATAACCAAAGACCCACCCGGGTTATTCAAGAGATCCGACCGGACTCGACCAAAGATCCGGTCGGATGATGTCATTATTTTGGCGTCGTTTCATGTGCTCGGCCGAGCAGATCATAAGACTCGGCCGAGCAGGCCATTTTCTGCACTTTCTGAATTTGTTTTAAACTTTCCCAAAATCAATGAATGGCAAGTAGATCCACATGGTATGTACTTAAAACATAAAACCACACTATAAAGGATAATCTTGCTTTTAAAATTAATAGAATCAAGTAAGTAGATCCACATGGTATGCACGAAAACATAAAACCATGTTATGAAGGGATAGTCAAACTTGAACCATTGAGTTTTTAATGAACAAAACTTTCAAACCATTTTCTTAATTTTAGATGAAGATTATCAGTACTCTATGAATGAATTAGAGTCCCTAATCATCATCAAATCTTTATGATTCAACAGGAAAAAATGAATCAATTAAAGCATAAAGCTTTCTTAAAAGAACTCAAACTCAAACCAAATAATGAGCGGGCTCTGATACCAATTGTTGGAACAATTTATAATCCTGAATGCCATACTCATATTTAGAAGGAGATTGAGGAAGGAGATGAAGGCGGAAGCGAGATATTTATCTGTTGAATCCATAGTCAAAGATGAAGGGAGAATTAAGATGAAGAAGAAGATGTCGGAAGATGATCTTCTAAATGATGAATGCCCTTTAGTTTCTCAAGTTCTTCTAGATAATAATGAAGAGAGTATTTAGAGAGAAAGTAAAGAATGTAGTGTCTAAAAGGGTTGATGGTAAGCCCTTTATATAGTAGACTTGGTGACATTTTATTTAGGGACCACACCTATTCATTCTTAAGCAATGTTAATTTATAATTTTGCCCATCATAAATAGATAAATTACATTTCAGGGATTCTACACATTGACTATTGTTGACTATACTTTATATTAAAATTATAGACATGATTTTATTAATGGAAGGTGCTAAATAACTTGTGTTGCAAGCCATTATGATCTAACAATGAAGACGATAGTGATAAGAGTTTATGCCATATCCTTAAATATTTTTAAGTATATACTCCATCCGTTTCATGTGAATTGAGACCAAAATTTTTGGAACACAAACCAAGGAAAAGCAAGAGAGAGAAATAGGGGGAGGATGTGTTTGTGAGTGTGAAAAATTAAATAGGAGAGAGAATGAGTGGGAGGCATAGTGAATTGATTGGTGTATGTGAGTGTAAAAGAAAAGTAGGAGAGAGAATTAGTGGGAGAAATAGTAAAGATTCTTTGCCATTTTAGGCAGTCTCAATTGATGTGGAACGGACGAAAAAGGAAATAAGTCTCAATTCACATGAAACGGAGGGAGTGTATATATATATATATATATATATATATATATATATATATATATATATATATATATATATATAATTTATAAAATATTAATAAAAAATATTTATTTTGAGATAGATGGAATAATTTTTTATTTAAGGAAATTGACTAATAATAATAAAATATGTGAATTTAGTTGATTAATATTGACAAAGATACAAAAAATATAAATTAATGAAAATTATGTTAGAGAGACTTAGACCATCTCCATGGGTACTCTAAAACTCTAAAAATAGAGTATTGTTTTACTCCAACGGAACTTTAAACATTGCTCTATTAATAGAGCAACTTTATTACTTGCTTCAAATTTGGTGCAAGGGATAGTGTTGCGCTATCCCATTTTCTTCTTTTTTTCTTTTTAAATATCTGTTTTTTATTTTTTTTGTTGATATATATGAAAATATTTTACAATATAAAATTATATAACCTACTATTATTTATATATGTGAAATAATAATATATATTTTTATCATATTCTTATTTAGTACTCCCTCCGTCCCAGAGTAAGAGTCTTACTTTCCATTTTGGTACGTCCCAGAGTAAGAGTCCTATTCCTTAAATGGCAAAGAATCTTACTATTCACCCCACTTATTCTCTCTCCTATTTTACTTTTATACTCACAACACCAATCAATTCACTATTCTCTCCCACTCATTCTCTCTCCTACTTTACTTTTACACTCACAACATTTACATCACTTCCAATATTTATTAATAAGCGTGCAAATGAGGGGTAGGACTCTTACTCCAAGACGGAGGGAGTATAAGATTTGAAGCAAACCGTTGGAAATATTTGGTGTAAAAATTGCACTATTATAATGAAAAGTGTAATTTTTGCACTAAACTGTTGGAGATGGTCTTAAGGAAGTGTTTTTGCTTAAGAAATCAAATTGAATATATATATAAAAAAATAAGTATTTAAAGGGTAAATAAGTAAACACACTCATCAATTAACCTAAAATTTAGCATATGTAGTGGATTACAGGATTAGTATAATGTGTAGTGGCATTTTTACTATTCTTTTTGTCCGTCCCAGTTTAAGTTTCTTAGTTGCTCTATTACATAAATAGCAAATGATGAACAATATATTACAAAAAAGAAAAAAAAGCCCATTACTCACCTTTCCACTTTTCACATACTTGCTTTATGAATGGACAATTATATCCTCCACTCATGATTAATTTTTTTTATCCAAATTTGACTTTATTCTTTAATAAGCGTGCAAAATCAAACTAAAAACATTAAACTAGGACGGTAGGAATAATATTTTTTTAAAAAAAGATATTTGAAAAGCATGTGTTGTGAATATAAAGGAGAAAGAAAATGGGTAGAGAATAATAAGTGAAAATTTGATGCGAGCGGTGTTTTAAAAATCGACCGTCTAGCCCGCCTAGGTGCTAGTCGGCAGGTGGCTGCCGCGACTTTTCCTGAATTGGCAACATTAGGCATTGATCTGCCTAGGCCCCACCTAAATCCGCCTTGGTACCTTCCTGTTGTCGTCCTCTGCCGTCACTTTCATCGTCCGGTGTTCATACGGTCGACGGATTAACCCCGTCTTTGGATGATTCGAAGGTGTAGAGGGAGAATGGATTTGTGTAGTCAAGAGAAAAAGAAAATAGATCACCCTCTGTCTCGGAGTAAGAGTCATACTTCTCATTTGCACGGAGATTAAGAAATGGTGGAAGTAAAGTAAGTGTTGTGAGTGTAAAAGTAAAGTAGGAGAGAGAATGAGTGGGAGGGAATAGTAAATTAATTGGTGTTGTGAGTATAAAAGTAAAGTATGAGTGAGATCAATAGTAAAAATTCTTTATCATTTTAGGAAAAAGATTCTTACTATGGGACGTACCAAAATAGAAAGTATGACTCTTACTCAGGGACAAAGGAAATAGAAGATAGAGCTGAATAGCAGAGAGAAAAAAGTAAGAGAAGAGAGAGACAGAGGAAAGAAGGTTAGGTTTAATGTTGGCGCGGCTGAAATAGAAAGACCATCTACAATGGTTTCAACACCCACTTTAATACTCCACATCATATTCTCTCTCTTCCACCTAATTATTCAACTACCATTCAACTTTTACACCCTATAATGGTTTTGTTTAATAAAATTCAGCATCCTTCCAACTCATCATCCTATACCCCACCACTTTTATTTTATTTTATATTCTTTATTTTTATGTGTAAAATAATAATAATAATAATTATTATTATCATTTATAATTACAAAAAATAATTCACACTTGATTATTATTAGGATCCATTTCACTAAAAAAGATTTACTGTAAAATAATTGAGCTCAAATAATTGGGATGAGAAATTAATCCGGAAATATCAAGAACCAATCTATGGCTGCCAAGTGTCCCAAACAGAAAAAAAAAGGCTGACTTCTGGCTCACACGCGCCTTGGTCGGGGACTCGGGGCGTGTGAGCCACGCGCCTTGTTGGCCCAATCACAATGTGCCGCGTGTCTCAAAATCCGGCCCCCTCTCTTTGTTTTAACACCCCCTTCAACAACCATTGTAGCCATTCAACACCCTTCACTATGTTTAATCCATCCATTCTGTTGGGACCGCGACCACCCCCACCACTCCACATTAGTATGACATTGTCCACTTTTGGCCCAGCCCGCACGGATTTGTTTTTGGGTCATCTCCCAAAAGGCCTCATACTAATGAAGTGGGTGGACACCTTTATATACTAAGCAATTCTTCTTTCAATTGCCAATGTGGGACTTGGGTTGACACCCAACAAACCTCCCCTCAACTCAAGTACCTCCAACGAAACTTGTACCGCCGCTAACACCATCTGCGGGACACGCCGCCCGATCACCTTTATCGGGAAGACTTTCGACACAATGCTCTTTTTCGCGAGATAAGACATAGGAGAATCCCACATATCTCGCACGTGGTCCACTTCGCGTCAGGCTCATCCATCAACCTGGGCTCTGATACCAGTTGTTGGCACCGCGACCACCCCCATCACTCCACATTAGTATGATATTGTCCGCTTTGGGCCCAACCCGCACGGATTTGTTTTTGGGTCATCTCATAAAAGGCCTCATACTAATGGAATGGGTGGACACCTTTATATACTAAGCAATTCTAATTGCCAATGTGGGACTTGGGTTGACACCCAAGAAACCTCCCCTCAAACCAAAGACCACCTCCAACGAATTTTTACTTGCACCGCCGCTATTCACCACATGCGGGACACGCCGCCCGATCACCATATCAAGAAGACTTTCGACACAAGGCACACACAATGCTCCACATTCGCGAGGCCACACTAGAGGAAATCCCACACATCTCACACACGCGGTCCACTGCGCGCCGGGCCCATCTACCAACCTGGCTCTGATACCAGTTGTTGGGACCGCGACCACCCCCACCACTCCACATTAGTATGATATTGTCCGCTTTGGGCCCAGGCCGCACGGATTTGTTTTTGGGTCATCTCCCAAAAGACCTCATACTAATGAAGTGGATGGACACCTTTATATACTAAGCAATTCTTCTTTCAATTGCCAATGTGGAACTTGGGTTGACACCCAACACATTCAACACTATATCGTAGATGGTAAGAGATAATAGGGTTAAGGTTGTTTTTTTTTTGGGCTTTTGGGTGTTGGGTCCTAAGCTGGTTAATGGGTTTTTTTGGCTGGGATGTAAAAGTGGCCTTACCTTGTGCGCGTGTCTAAATTTAAACTTACCTTGTGCGTGTGTCTAAAATTAAACTTATTGTTAGTAAATAATTTTGCGGTTGTTTAATCCCTACTGCCAAATCAAAAAAAAAAAAAAAAAAAAAAAACTTGTTTATGAAAAAAGGGGTTCTATAATACGCTAATAGGAAATGCCGAACCAGCTGAGATATTTCTGTTACTCACGTTTTCCGCTTTATTTTTGGTTTTTTTGTTTGTTTTCTAGCTTAACATTAACAGACACACAGTCCCAAAAGGAGGGTAATTAAATAAAGTTAAATTTGCCTAATTCATTGCAACATCAAATGTCTGAATATGCACGTTATTATGTTGAACAATTTTTTTTTTTTTTTTTTTTTGAAAGAATTATGTTGAACCATGTACTTCGCTAAAAAAAGAAGTTAGAATTATAACCATCTCCAACAAGGCAACAACCATTTTAATGTGAAAATTGCATTATTTTTTGTAATTATATAATTTTTATATTAAATATTTTCAATAATTTGCTTTAAATTTTACCTAAATAAAAATATTATCAAAATACTCTTTATTGTTCAGCATTTATAAATAATATCAAATTGGATAAATTTTAGATGGTAATATCAAAAAGAAAAATAAAAAATTGATATATAAAATGAAAAAGAAGAGGAAAAATGGGATATCACAACACTATTCCTTTCACCAAATTTGAAGCAAGGGAAAGAGTTACTCTATAATAGAGCAATGTTTAGAGTTCCGTTTGAGCAAAACAAAGCTCTATTTTAAAGTTTTAGAGCGCCGTTGGGGATGATCTAACGATTTGAATTATTGTGATTAAAATGGTCAATTTAATTGCACTTTTATCAAATAGTAGGTTTTGGAAAAAACTAGCTTCTCCATAAGTTATAAAAAGTCTAATTTTTAATATAGTTTCACCCTTAAAATAATAAGTTTATGTCTCAAAACAATGATTTTAGGCCTTAAAACACCAAGAAATAAAATAACTAATTTAGGTTTTAAAACTATGAGTTTAGGCCTTAAAACACCTATAAATAAAATGACGAGCTTAGGCCTTATAATATTGAGATTATGCCTTAAAACACCAAATCTGTATATTAAAGAACAAAACATTTTGTAACTTATGGAGGAACTAGTTTCCCCCCAAATTTCCCTGTTTATAAAGACTTTACAAAATATTTAATTATCTTAATAAAAATCTAAAAACTGTTATTGATCCACCATTAAAAATATTACTGAGAAATGATAACTTTTAGAATTTTATTAAAATCATCAATTTTTATAAGAAGTTGATTAAAATGTAATTAAGTTTACTATTTTAGTCAGAATGGTTCAAGTTATTATGGGACGAAGGGAGGATTAACTAAACTCACAAGTAAAAAATAAGTCTGACGTCACAATCTGTCAAGTTTAAAGATTGATCTTTCTTTACATCCTGGTTAGGATATCCTAAAAAACATAATAATAACTAAATGGTATTTTAAAATAAGTTATAGTATTATCAATTAAGCAATATATAAATAAATGAAGCATATTTTTTTAGTAAATAAATAAAACATCTTCATAAAATATGGTGAAGTTCTAGTAAAAAGTATGCGTAGTTGCATTTTTATAAATGTCTGACAAATGTTCAAAACAAACGGTAACATTTTTTGTAAATAACTAATACTTATTTTAAAAGTGTGCGGTGATATTTTTGTAAATAATTAAAAATTATATTAAATATGCTGAGACTATTAACAGCCAACTTTATATTATGAGAAAGATAGAGTAAAAATATGAATTAGGCATAAAAATGTAAATTTTCCAAGTGAAATGTCGTATAACGTTGTGTTTATATTTATCGGTAATTAGTGAAAGTACTATTTCCGTTTTAAAATATCTCAATTTTCTTTTTTATTTTAAAAGAATTTAAAATAAACCTTTTGTAAACTTTAGTATTAATAGTATATTCAAAATGTTGCTATCATTTTCTAAATTTCTAATTAAAAAAATATACAGTGGTTAAAAAAAATTAACAAAAATATATTTAAAGACAATTTTATTTTAATATATAAATAATTTATTTGTGAACAAAATCTTCATCATTCATTTCGAGAGTGTAGAGGGTGTTGTATACATGTATTAATCCCTCCGTCCGTCCCGGACTAAGGTTTTTAATTTGATTTTACACGGAGATTAAGAAAAAATAAATGTTGTGAGTATGAAAAAGTAAGTAAGAGAAAGTAGAAGAGATAAAGTGGATAGGAAGTTTTTGTTGTGAGAATGACAAGTGGGTCCCATAGTCCATTTTAGGAAATAAAGCAAATAAGAAACTTATTATGGAAAAAACCAAAAAAGAAAGTAAAAACCTTAGTCTGAGACAGAGGGAGAGGGAGTACATGAAAATATTAAATATTGCCAAAAAAAATACTCCTTCCGTCCCGGAGTAAGAGTCTCACCCCTTATTTGCACGCTTATTAATAAATACACCTTCCGTCCCAGCAGAAGTGTCACTTATTTCCCTTTTGGTCCGTCCCAGCACAAGTGTCACTACCCAAAATGGAATTGTTTTAATATATTTATATTCAACCAACCCCACCATTTAACCACACTCATTCTCTCTCTTTATTTTCCACCACTCATTTTATTCAACCAACACTACTATTTACCCCACTCATTCTCTCTCTTTATTTTCTACCACACACCTACTACCTTTTCTTAATCCCCGTGTCTCAAAAATCGGTGACACTTCTGCTGGGGCGGAGGGAGTATTGGAAATAAATATTGGATGTGATGTAAATGTTGTGAGTGTAAAAGTAAATTATGAGAGAGAATGAGTGGAGCCGAGCAGGTCGTTTGGCAAAGAGGAGAGAAGGGAGTTTACGATAAACTCGGACGAGAGGAAACGCGGTAATACGCGCGTATATCCACGGATGTCCGAAAAAGTGAAAAGTACAATCAAGACTTTTCAACTACATTTAGGGACTACTCTCATTTAAACAAAAAGCTCACGTTTACCATCAGCTGGCTAGGAAAGGAAAACAGATCATTTCCTCTTCATCACATCAATCACTCTCCCCTCAAAAATTTTAAAGTTCAATCATTATTTTTGCTAGGGATTAACCCGTGCTTTGCACTGGTGTTTTCTTTTGTGCGTAGATATCTATAATTACATTATATAATTATTAAATATTTTAAATACATAAAAATAAAAATAAATTTAAAGATATATATAAATCTACTTGTGATTTTTTAATAAAAGTGGAAATAGTTTTAGTTACTACATCTGTACCTAAATGAGTGTCCAAATTTCATTTTAAGGGACACTAAAAATCTTAACTTTATGTACAATTTGCTAGCAAAGATTCATATATAATCTTGTAATCTCATTTCCAAACATTTAGTTTTGCACGTATAAAGAAACCGGTGAAAAAAATTTCAAAAAAAAACATTTAGGGACAAAGTTATGTTAACAAAAAACTCATTTTGGGACAAGAATTTCTTGAAAATGGGCACTCATTTAGGGACAGAGGGAGTACTATAGTATAAAATAGATATTAAGATTAGTTAATAGTATTGGTTAATAATAACTTTATAACTTTTTAAAAAATTTACTTCGTTTGTCCCATAATGATGTCAATGTTTACTCTTGATCGATTGAGAACATAATGTTTTGATTATAGTTAACATTATTGTAATTATGAGCTTAAATAGTAAATTAAAAGATAATGGTTACTTAAGTAGTGCTCCCTCTGTCTTAGAGTAAGAGTCCAACCTCTTAAATGCACGGAGAATAAGAAATTGTGTAAGTGATTTAAGTGTTGTGAGTGTAAAAGTAAAGTAAGATAGATAATTAGTGGGAGGGAATAGTAAATTGATTGATGTTTTGAGTATAAAAGTAAAGTATAAAGAGAATGAGTGTGATGAATAGTAAAGATTCTTTGTCATTTTAAGAAAGAGACTCTTACTCTATGATGTACCAAAATAGAAAGTATGACTATTACCATGAGACAGAGTAAATAACTAATAATAGTATTAGTTACTTGCAACTATAATAAGTGAGTATTTTTGTTAATAATAGTTACTTTATATAGTAACTATTACACTTAACTAATATTACTAATAGTAATAATTATGTTATATAATTAACTATTACAATTAACTAATACTATTAATAGTAATAGTTATCTTATATAATAACTTTTACATTTAACTAATACTATTAATAGTAATAGTTATCTTATATATTTAACTATTATAGTTAAGTAATACTATTAATAGTAATAGTTACCCTTTATAGTAACTATTATACTTAACTTATACTATTAATAGTAATAGTTATCTTATATAGTTAACTATTAACTATTATAATAAACTATACTATTAATAGTAATAGTTAACTAATATAGTAACTATTATAATTAATTAATACTGTTAGCTAATAAGAGAAAAATGAAAAGTCACCTAATTAAAATGCTATGGATGATGTGGCACCACCAAAAGCAAGAGTTACCCAAAACTTGTCCACATGGCACCACCTAAAGACTCTACCTTGACTTTTAATATATATAGATTTTTCATATTCCTATAATAAATTAATTTTTTAATGAAAATTTATTATGAGTATGGTAAATGAACTACATAAATAAAAAAATAATAGTAAAATATTTGTATTTAAAAAAATAAAACTTTATAATGAAACACTAAAAATAACAAATTGCGTCATCAACTAAGATTTTAACCATTTTACAATATACTATATCCCCTTCATGCAAATACTGTAGTTCACATTTAAATATTTAACTTATTAATTTCAGAATTTTATGTCTTTTATAATTTATACCAAAATTTCACCATCACACCATACTATCGAGTTAAACACCTATTTCGTCCCTAACCTATTGACCTTTTTTACCTTCAAGGACGAAAAAGAAAAAAAAAATAGGTTGAGGACGAAAGGGTAAAAAGATCAATAGGTTAGGGACGAAATATGTGTTTAACTCCCATACTATCATAACTTGAACACGAGTGAAAACATTTTCTTTTAGTGATTTTTTTTAATTTAAATAAAGAAAATTAGTTATATTATAATAATTGTCAACTATCACTTAAAATCATTTTTTTAAAAATTTGACTGTTTAAAGTCATTAGTAGGATTCTTTCAAAAAAAAAAAGTCATTAGTAAATCAAACATTTTTAATGGGGGAAATGACAATTTAGGGTCCAAAGTTTGGGGGGTGTGTGCCAATAGGGGTCTGATGTATCAATTTTGTCAATTTAGGGTCCAAAGTTGCAAAAGTTGTGCAGGTTAGGTTTTTTTTAACGATTCTATTAACGGAATTCAGTTAAGTCACAAGTGTTTTGACATGGACTTAACTGGAGTTTGTTTTTATTATTTGCATGAGCATATTGTCATTTAAGATGTAGAAAATTAATAAAAAAAATGAAATATTAAATTTTACTTTCTTATATTTAATTAACTAATAATTAAGACGTCATTTACTGAAAATATTTTTTCAAGAAATACAATAAAAAAAAAAAATCATTAGAACCACTATAAAATAAAAAGTATAATTTTTAAAAAAGAAAAAGTGTAAAATAACTATATTCCAAAAAAAAAAACCACTTTATTTTTTTAGAAAGAAGAAAGTGGGGATTTGGACAATTCTTTTTTTTTTTCTGTGGTGGTGGTTAGTATTGTTTCATTATTAATATTAGTATTTTAATTTTTTATTTGCTTATTATTTTATTTACTATTATTTTTGAATTAATTAAAATTATTCGAAAATTTAATAATAAAGTGAAAGAAAATTTAGGGTCCATTGTATAAGGGGTGTGTGAAATGACAGCCCAGGCGAACATCCAAAACTAACTCCGGTTAAGTTTTTCTGTTACTTAACTGGATTTTCTTTGCAACTTAGTCCAAAAACCCTTAATTGACTAACGTTGTTAACTTTGAACCCTAAATTGACAAAATTGATACATCAGACCCCTATTGGCACACCCCCCAAACTTTGGACCCTAAATTGTCATTTCCCCTTTTTAATGACTCCGCATACATGTCGTACGAACATCTAACAGGGAGTTAATTGAAAGTACCCACACACAGAACCCACGAGGAGCGGGAAGAAACTGTCTCCAAAACTGTCATCTCCTCTCTCTCTCTCTTTCTCTCTCTTCGTTTTACAGTCCTCCATTGTTGTACCTTTTGTTTTCTTATCTGATTTCTTACAATTATTTGTAATCTCTATCTTGAGATTACAAATAGTTGTTTGATGATCTCAATTATATTTTCGTTGTAAGTTTGTAGGTTTTAATAAATATTTGATTGATTTGTCCGTAGTAATCAATCAAACCTGTTAATTTGTTCATCATTTTCATTTTCTTTTATTTATTATGGATTTGGTTTTGTCTCCTTTGGTGAGACCCTTTGTTTTGTCTCCTTCGTGAGACCAATTGTTTTGTCTTATTCGTGTGTTTGTTGGCTTGTTGTGTTTGTTGTCGTTCCCTGCAATTGTAAATTAAACTTCAATGACGAATCTCGTACCAGCCCAAGACGAAAAGGATGCCATTGATGTTGCTGCACAAGGATGTTTCGTGGATTTTGGAATGTTTGGTGGACGATTCTTCGTCGACCCGGATTCTTCATGTCAAGTACTCAATGCTAAATTTTATCTGATGGGGGTTTTCTTAAATGCCGATTTGAGGCAGTTTCCAAGTTCTACTTGGAGTAGGATCCGTACGTTTCAAGATTTATTTCGAAATTGTCATTATTGTAAGATAAGAAATGGTTCCATTACGAATATTTGGGGTGAGCCTCCGGCTTTTGTGGAGTGCCGTCTCTATTCTTTGATTAATGCAATTGAAGTCGTGGTGTTTCGAAAAAAAAAAACGGGGAGTTAACGTGTTGGTAAAATTACCTAGAAATTCTTTTATAGATAATCCACTTCCGCTCAAGTTTCCCATTAAATTGAAATACCCATTTTTTTATGTAGTAGTATATCATATTGCATGCCATATGCAGTAATAATAAAATATGATATTGCATCAATATTGTTGCCGCCTCCGTGAAGTATTATATTTAGTATGCAGTGTTGTGTGATTCAGTACATTGCTGAATAATACAACATATTGTGATGAATTTCTCAGATATTTTTCTGAAAACTTCCCGGTCAATGCTCCTAACTAAGTTCTTTAACGAATTTCCTCATACAAGAATAATGCTTTTCAAGCTTAGACCATGTCCAATAATCCAACCCCCTAAAAACATTCAACTACCTTAATATCACGACACCTCATCTTCTCTCTCCATCCACTTAATCATTCAACTACCCTCTCAACTACCCCTCCCACAATAAGCTAGTTTAGTTTAAAATTCAACTCCTCCCAACTCATCATTCTATACCCCACCACTTTTTATTTTATTTACAATATTTATTTTTATAATTAAAAAAGTAATAAAAATAATAATAATTTATTATTAAAAAATAAATTATTAATATTTTTATTTATAAATTCGAGAATTTTTTTAATTTTGTTATTTTTTTTTAATTAACACTTAATAAAAAAAGGATAATTAAGGAATTTTTAAAGAGAAAAGAGGGTTTTTTTTTCGGTGTCCAAATCAAACGAAACTTATATCAAATTAAAGAGGGAAAAAAATGATGAATTTTGGCGAAAAAATAAAAATAAAAAAATTAATTTTCTATAAAATAATTGAGTTTAAAAATTTGGGTGGAAAATTAAATTCGGCGGACCAATGAAAAGCCTCCACGTGTAAGCTTCAGGAAAACAAAAAAAAAAAAAAAAAAAGGTCGCCGACTCACGCACCACATTTGGGCGTGAGATACACGCGCCATATTCGAGCCAATGAGGGGCTGCCGCGTGTCCAAGGCGGCCCCCCTCATTTTTCATTCAACCCGGTTGAATTTCTTCAACCTCCCAATTCAACCCCCTCCCTCTCAACTACCTTATTGGACACCCCTTGTCGCGCCCCGACCCGTGGTCCTACTTGGCCCCACGCCCGGGACACGCGAGGAAGACGTCACAAACATTTTTAAGAAAATTTTTCGAAATATACTTTCATAAAAAGTCTTATATGACTAAACAACATTTATTAGACTTGACTACAAGTCACAAAACAAACTTTCTCAAATGAGTACTTAGCCACTTGGCTATAACAAACTTTACTTATAAAATTTACAAACACGAACACCTACTAAAAGAGATGATACAAATAACTGAGTCACGGGTACACTACCCTAAAGGTATTACATTTACATAATGTATCCTTTATACACATCACTTCCCAAAAGTCTTACCAAAGATCTCTTTACCGACGTCCTCCCTATGCTGTGACCTATTCCCTGGACTCATTCTTATCTAAAACGGTAAACAAATAAGGGGTGAGAATAAATCTCAGTAAGTTACTAAAATGCAACTACATTACATGCTAATATGAGAAACATAAAGGAACAATACCACAAATGATAATATAGCATATAGCACATAATATGAGAGACTCCCTATCGCCAACCGTCCCATACCGGTTGGAAATAACGACCAACTCATCATACAACACATAAAGCGGAAATAAACACTCATACGTGGATACTGAGCCAAGGTTCTCAAACCAAACAATAGCCATCTGAGAGGCATCAACTGAGCAGCATCGAAGAGCTGAGACGGGTTCCGGAACCAAACAACAACAACAACAACAACAACGGGGAAAATGACACAAAGTCATAACCCAAAGTGCCCAACCTTTGGCCTAAGGAAGGGGGTTAAAAATGGGAAACCAATGATAGGAGCCTTATAATGTACTTGGCTCGTGAGACCATTATAATCCCTATCACTGCCCAAACACACACAAAAGCACCAGCTGGACTTTACACGCAAGCACCATATAGAAATACTTGCTTAAACAACAATCAGGGACAATGATTCCAATGTAGGGAACCATGCCAAACACATCAAGAAGATGAACCATTCAACACATTACAAAATGTTCAACAATGCTCACTTAATCCATTACTCACATTTCACAATACTTGTGTTCACAAAGGAACCAATTCTACCACTTTAGTGATCCACAACAATCATCTAACTACTTTAAGACACTACCCAAAAACTAGACCAAGATTGACCTTTAAATCCCTTGGTTTGAAAACTCTAAACTTTTCAGATGACTGGGCGATCGCCCAAACAGGGCTGTGCGGCCGCCCAAAATACTCTGTCCCAAGAGTAAAACCTTTCAGATAGATGTGCGGCCGCACGCCCTTTTTAGGCGGCCGCCCACATCACCTGGCAGACCAAAACTTAACCAAAGTTCACTCCTTTCGTTTCACAACCCAAAATTACTTGTACTTGTAGCACTTAACATTTGCAACTAATACAAAGACTACAAATTCAGTCTTTAAACAATTCTAACACCCAACAAGAACCATTTCCATACTACTCCTTCTATCACAAATTTACAAGTATAAATAAAACATACCCAAAACATTATTTCACAACCTACTAGGCATATATAACATGTTTATATCCATTTTATTAGGTACAACAACATTATTATACTTTCACAATACTACAACACCCATTTGTATTAACATTTCCCATGTTGGTCCCAAAGGGCAACAAGGGTATGAAAAATAGCTAGAGGGGGGGGGGTGAATAGCTGTTTTAAAATTCTTTTCGTACCCTTGAAAAACTCAATTGCAAATGCGCACTTTATCAAGTAAGCGTTATGAAATGCGCCTAAGTGAGTGAGTGAAATGCACAGCGGAATTTAGTAAAGAAAATAGGCGCAAAGTGTGATAAAGGGGCACACACACACTCTAAGTATTTTGGCTCAAAGTGGTTGAAATAGGGAACTAAGGCAAATGATATATCAACACAACACAATTTAGTTCAATCAATCTACAATGAGTAAACAAGCAAATAGTGAGTGAAAATAATAACTTGAAAGAAATGACAAGATAATAACACAAGCTATTTGGAGAGGTTCGATCAATGAAAGATCTACGTCCTCTACCAAGATGGTTAGTCTTGAATTTCTAATGGAGATCTTATATAATGAGTGAGTGTTACAAATTACAACTTTTGAGCTCCTACACTAACTCAAGATCTAATTTTCTATGAATGAACAAATCCAAAACAATAACCGGTGTATCTCTAAAAGATGGATCTAAATGATCAAACTTAAAGAGGTGCGTGTGTGAATTTAGGATCAAGGCTCTTTAGATCTTTATGATTTAGAGCACAATGAAACTAAAGTGTTATAGCTTGAAAATCTGGGCTAAGGATGAAGGTATGAAGATGTTCTTGAGGAAATCTGGAAAAACGAAGGCAATCTTCAAATCTTCAACAAATGCTTTGAGAGAGAAATTCTTGAAAATCTTAGCAAAACTCAGCCACTTCAAAATGTTGAAGTTATGGGGTATTTATAGTGAACTTCAAAAAAACTAGCCGTTGGAGATCCTTGTGGATAAGATGTGCTGTCGCTGGTTGATTGGAGCATGCATATATTATGGTCATTTTGACACTCAACATAAATGTGACCGTTGTAGACACGTGTCAATAGATTAGGCGCATATGCATCTTTTAACCACCGTTGGATCATTGGCGTAATTTGAATTCTCTTCAAGTTTTTGAGTCTTCAATAAATCAATGAGTGTTGAATAAACATTTTGAGGCGCGTTTGAGCCAAGAGGCGCACAGTAAGTGTGCGCTTAAATCAATGGGCGCAAATGCGCGTAACATAGCTAGGAAGAAATCCTTGTGTGCGCGTTTCTGAGAGGCGCATGGCGCGAATGAAGAAAGGCGCATGGCGCATAGCGCAGAGGGCGCATATGCGTGGCTCAAATTCACTGAGTGATTTTTCTTTGAATCTTGATCTTCTTGCCCTATTTCTAAGCCTATTTTATAACAATGGACAACCTAAAAAAATGAAGTATAAATACTTCTTACATGAGGGTCTAAAGTCCATGAAATAAAACTTAGGTGATGGATCAATCAAATCTAATAATTCCTATTACATTAAAACTGAGATATATGTGAGCATACCCAACATCCCACATGCAACAAATTATTACTACTCCCTCCGTTTCACAAGTATCATTATAATTTTTAATATACTAATATACCCACTTTAGGATACTTTCACTTCTTTCCCCGTCCCATAAGTAATAGTATAATTTTATAATACATTTATTTAACATTTAACTAAAGATATTATTTTACCGTTCCACGAGTAGGAGTATAACATATAAAGCATATATAATGTTGCATCATCTCATACTCCCCCAAAACCAAAACTACTATACCCATTTCCCACAAATAACAAGTCTATAACAAGTTTTACTACTCCCTCTGTCCCAAAATTACAAGTATATAAAAAGTATACTAAAACATCTTTTTTTCAACATATTAAGCATATAAAGCATATTTATGACCATTTTAACATTTAAAGGGGGGATTAGTAACTTACCTATTTTTCCGGAAAAAGTGTCAAGAAAAATAATATTGATCGGTAGAAAGAATCTATTCAACACCCTAAACATTTATATATAATTAGATTTGAAAATGGAGTAGTAAATTAAAAGAAAGAAAATTAAATTAAGAAACCTTTACCTTCATTTTCATGGCTACTGAGAGAGAGAAAAAGAATTTTGGGAAAGTGATATTGTGTTTGTGTGTGAGATTGGAAACGCAGAGAGAGGAAGAGGAAGATAAAGATCAAGTTTTCTTTTAGAATTTTCCCTTAAAGCCCTCCAAAATTGACTTTAACCACTTAAACCCCTTTTCTACTATTTCCGTTAAGGCCCATAAAGTTCAACTACCCAACTTAACTATCAAAACAAATGTTACTACTACTACTAACATTTTAACTAACACAAATAATAAATTAAGATACGCAACTCATAAAATATGATGCAACACAAAATTTTAAATTAAAATCCTCAAAATATATAAAATAAGTATAAAATAAATAAAATGGATTTTGGGGTCGTTACACTCACTCTTCCTTAAAGAAAATTCGACCCGAATTTTAGGATTGTTTACCTCAACCCTCAAACAACCCAGGATACTTCCTTTCATTTCAATCCCGAAACTCCATACTGAGTTCAATATCCTCTAAAACTTTAGACATATCGGAGAAGAATCATAAACACAATTGTGTGGCATCAACACATGGAACTCATTATCAACCTCGTCAAGAGAAGGAAGTAACACAAGACGATAAACTCAACCTCTAGCTCTTTCCAAAATCTCAAAAGAACTGACATATTAAACAATTCCACGAGAAGTAAAGGTATATCCCTCGAATTCTTAGAATCAACTAAACAAGTTCTCAAGAATCTGAATGGTTATTTCTAACTGACCATCTGACTGAGGGTGAAAGTCATACTAAGTCTCAATTCCGAACCCCAGGCCTTCTGAAATGCTTGCCAAAATCAAGATGTAAATAAGGAACCCATATCTATTACCATGCTCGTAGACATCCCATGAAATCGAACTATCTTCTGAACAAATAACTGACAACTGATAATCTACTTCCAGATTATTCACAACTCAAGGACTTAGTTGAATACTTAGAATTCCTCGCATCAAACAATTAAAGATAACTCCTCGAATTTATCTCAATACTCTACTTCTACTCGGATTCATAATTAAATTGGTCTTGTGTATCCCTTCAAGTATCTATAGTTGAACTCCGTTATACATGTTTAATTCCACTAAGTGTTGACTACATACTCTGCTATAGAAGTTAAAATTCCATCACTAGCCACGAACAAAATCTTATTGTCTGTCATTATTCATTCCACGAGTAATTTTCGATAGTTGATATTATTCAATAGAGTAAAAATTTAAAGCTTTCACAATCGCAAAGTCACACCATGTCTCAACTCACGAAGACTCCAAAGTGTTAATTCCTCTAACATTCCCCATTTAGTTTTATCACCCATGAACTATAAGTCAATGAATCCTCTAACACAATACCTTTCCCGATGATATAATATGGTAAACACTTCAAATCTAATTCCATCAAAGTCATTCACTAATGCAATGGATGTATAATCGCAATAAATCTCAATTTATGGGTAGGATAATTTTGTTGATAAGGAATCAATCTTCTCAAAGCACACATTGTTACCGTACCATCCTGAAGCAATGAACATCTCAATCACTCTTTAAGGCATCTCTATGAATAATGAATTTATCAAATCCACTATAAGGGTAAGCTTGAAATATCCACTAGAAATTAGTAACACTAATCATATCCTCTAGATATCTGTAGTACTAGTTAAATCCATTAAGCAATATCAATACTGAAGTTGTCATCAACTCTCGATTCATCAATTAACACTCGCAACAATTAAACTCGTTCACTCTTACCAATCCATCGAGATAGTGCATCTTTCTGTGCTATGTAGTTAACAGTGTAGCTACCTTAGAAATCCATCAATAAATCCTCAACCCTATGCCTGAGTTGAAACTTTCCTCAAAATGATATATCCTCTAACATGAAGACATTCTGCCCTGATTTTACAAACTGCTACCGCTCTCAAAGAACTCAGACTAGGATTACTTATACAATTCAACGTATCCAACAATACCACTGAAGCAGGTGAGAATTCAAACTATATAACCACCATTCATGATGTCCATACCCGATATAAAAGCCATCTTTGAAATATACTCAACTAAAATTCTCAACAAATGATAATCACTTCAAATCAACCACTAAACAATTACTGATCTCTGATGTTGCTCAACATAGCACCCAACCACTCAAGATCACCCAAGGTTCTCCTCAAGAACAAGTACCACTCAAGGGAAATAAATTTAAAATCTCACAAGGAAAAGATATCTTTCAATTTAAATGCAAATTTTTCACTACTAACTCCATAAACTAACTACCAGGCACAAGCTTGCAACAACAATTTACAAATTTCTTAATGCCTAAATAGCATGAAAGCTAAACACATATATATACCCTGCTTAACTAAAACACACTAGCATGTAAAATTCCACCACCATAACATCAAAACCTTGTGATGACAACATCACTAAACCGGCAAATAAAACATGCACATGAATACGCACATCACAAGTATACGACACTTTATCGGTCGTCTAACACTCCCCCTTAGGAAGACACATCTAACACATAAGGTAAAGACTCAGAAGACACATGCAATCAAGAAGCACAATGCACAAACACACAAGTATACGAAGAGCCAGGGTCTATAAGTGTGTGTGCTCTCAAACTAGACATAGAAATTATACCTCCAGTCACATTAGAAGAATCTGAAATCTGTTGTTGATTGATGGAAGAAACACGATCTTGCACCTTAACCTTTCCTGAAGCATCCCTATTTTGTCCCCGAGATGACCCAGCTGCACTTCCCGATAACTGATTCTTAAATCTAAAGCAACTCTTCTGAAAGTGACCCAACTGACCACAACTCAAACATTTGCCTTGCTTCTTCCAACATTTTTCTTCTAAATGTCCCATCCTTTGACAGTAGTTACATACTCGTTTACTTCGAGTTCCTCTATTATGCGGCCCTTGAAAAGATGCCCTAGCTTGCGAAGGTGTTCCTTGATATTCTCTACTATCTCCACGCTGGGGTTGCGGTTTTACCTGTTCTCCTCGTTTTGTCACATCTGAGGTTTCAATCTTGGTTTTATGCTCCTCTATATCGTTAATGATTTTCATGACAGCTTCAAACATACCTTGGAACAGTGCTCGAACCTCTTCTCTAGCGTTACCCGACCCTGAAGGCCCTGACTGATTCCCTTCGGTGCCAACCATTTTCAATAAGTACCTGCATAAAACTCTCAACGTTACTTACCCTATACACAACTACCCTCCTAGGTCATTTAGTCATTCTAGACCATCTACAACCTAGCTCTGATACCAACTGTCGCGCCCCGACCCGTGGTCCTACTTGGCCCCACGCCCGGGACACGCGAGGAAGACGTCACAAACATTTTTAAGAAAATTTTTCGAAATATACTTTCATAAAAAGTCTTATATGACTAAACAACATTTATTAGACTTGACTACAAGTCACAAAACAAACTTTCTCAAATGAGTACTTAGCCACTTGGCTATAACAAACTTTACTTATAAAATTTACAAACACGAACACCTACTAAAAGAGATGATACAAGTAACCGAGTCACGGGTACACTACCCTAAAGGTATTACATTTACATAATGTATCCTTTATACACATCACTTCCCAAAAGTCTTACCAAAGATCTCTTTACCGACGTCCTCCCTGTGCTGTGACCTATTCCCTGGACTCATTCTTATCTAAAACGGTAAACAAATAAGGGGTGAGAATAAATCTCAGTAAGTTACTAAAATGCAACTACATTACATGCTAATATGAGAAACATAAAGGAACAATACCACAAATGATAATATAGCATATAGCACATAATATGAGAGGCTCCCTATCGCCAACCGTCCCATACCGGTTGGAAATAACGACCAACTCATCATACAACACATAAAGCGGAAATAAACACTCATACGTGGATACTGAGCCAAGGTTCTCAAACCAAACAATAGCCATCTGAGAGGCATCAACTGAGCAGCATCGAAGAGCTGAGACGGGTTCCGGAACCAAACAACAACAACAACAACAACAACGGGGAAAATGACACAAAGTCATAACCCAAAGTGCCCAACCTTTGGCCTAAGGAAGGGGGTTAAAAATGGGAAACCAATGATAGGAGCCTTATAATGTACTTGGCTCGTGAGACCATTATAATCCCTATCACTGCCCAAACACACACAAAAGTACCAGCTGGACTTTACACGCAAGCACCATATAGAAATACTTGCTTAAACAACAATCAGGGACAATGATTCCAATGTAGGGAACCATGCCAAACACATCAAGAAGATGAACCATTCAACACATTACAAAATGTTCAACAATGCTCACTTAATCCATTACTCACATTTCACAACACTTGTGTTCACAAAGGAACCAATTCTACCACTTTAGTGATCCACAACAATCATCTAACTACTTTAGGACACTACCCAAAAACTAGACCAAGATTGACCTTTAAATCCCTTGGTTTGAAAACTCTAAACTTTTCAGATGACTGGGCGGTCGCCCAAACAGGGCTGTGCGGCCGCCCAAAATACTCTGTCCCAAGAGTAAAACCTTTCAGATAGATGTGCGGCCGCACGCCCTTTTTAGGCGGCCGCCCACATCACCTGGCAGACCAAAACTTAACCAAAGTTCACTCCTTTCGTTTCACAACCCAAAATTACTTGTACTTGTAACACTTAACATTTGCAACTAATACAAAGACTACAAATTCAGTCTTTAAACAATTCTAACACCCAACAAGAACCATTTCCATACTACTCCTTCTGTCACAAATTTACAAGTATAAATAAAACATACCCAAAACATTATTTCACAACCTACTAGGCATATATAACATGTTTATATCCATTTTATTAGGTACAACAACATTACTATACTTTCACAATACTACAACACCCATTTGTATTAACATTTCCCACATGCAACAAATTATTACTACTCCCTCCGTTTCACAAGTATCATTATAATCTTTAATATACTAATATACCTACTTTAGGATACTTTCACTTCTTTCCCCGTCCCATAAGTAATAGTATAATTTTATAATACATTTATTTAACATTTAACTAAAGATATTATTTTACCGTCCCACGAGTAGGAGTATAACATATAAAGCATATATAATGTTGCATCATCTCATACTCCCCCAAAACCAAAACTACTATACCCATTTCCCACAAATAACAAGTCTATAACAAGTTTTACTACTCCCTCTGTGCCAAAATTACAAGTATATAAAAAGTATACTAAAACATTTTTTTTTCAACATATTAAGTATATAAAGCATATTTATGACCATTTTAACATTTAAAGGGGGGATTAGTAACTTACCTATTTTTCCGGAAAAAGTGTCAAGAAAAATAATATTGATCGGTAGAAAGAATCTATTCAACACCCTGAACATTTATATATAATTAGATTTGAAAATGGAGTAGTAAATTAAAAGAAAGAAAATTAAATTAAGAAACCTTTACCTTCATTTTCATGGCTACTGAGAGAGAGAAAAATAATTTTGGGAAAGTGATATTGTGTTTGTGTGTGAGATTGGAAACGCAGAGAGAGGAAGAGGAAGATAAAGATCAAGTTTTCTTTTAGAATTTTCCCTTAAAGCCCTCCAAAATTGACTTTAACCACTTAAACCCCTTTTCTACTATTTCCGTTAAGGCCCATAAAGTTCAACTACCCAACTTAACTATCAAAACAAATGTTACTACTACTACTAACATTTTAACTAACACAAATAATAAATTAAGATATGCAACTCATAAAATATGATGCAACACAAAATTTTAAATTAAAATCCTCAAAATATATAAAATAAGTATAAAATAAATAAAACGGATTTTGGGGTCGTTACACCCCTCAACTAGTTTAATCCCTCTCAACTCCCTCCTCAACTACCTTATTGGACATGGCCTTGGGTTCCATTAGAAGACCCTTTATTTCAAACTTTAAGTATAATTAACTCATACATTATAGTATTGATTTCAAACCCTTAAATATGATCAACACCTGAACTAAAGTATGTAATTTTAATCAGAAAGTTTTAGGAAAAACACGTTTTACACACGTCTTAAGGTAAAACATGTTTTCTATATGCGGAATGACATTTTTATAAATAAACGTAACGTTATTAAAAAATGCGGTGCCATTTTTGCAAATTACTGGAACTTACGAAAACTCATCAGATACTTTTTTACACTGTATGAGGCATTTTGCAATACTACAGGAGGCACTTTTTAATACTAGGGCAGACACTTGTTTTAGAACTTAGAAAAACTCACTTGGCGGACTTTCATTGGTTCATGAAATTTCCGATTTAATTTCTTATCCTAATTATTTGAGCTCAATTATTTTACAATAAATGATTTTTTTATTTTTACACCAAAATTCATAAAAAAAATTCTCTATAAATAGATGCAAGTTTCATTTGATTTGGATACAAAAAAGAGACTCATTTTAATGAAATGGATCCCAATAATAACCATTTCAACACTCAAAAAGCCCTCATATTTATTTAATTACAATTACAAAAAAATAATTAAGTGTGAAGTATTTTTTAAAAATTAGTAATTGATTATTTTTATTATTATTATTTTACTAATCATAAAAATAAAGAATAGAAAATAAAATTTAAGTGGTGGGGTATAGGATGATGAGTGGGAACGGCGTTTAATGGGGGATTAAACAAACCATTTGTAGGTTGTAAAGTTGAATGAGTGTTGAATGAATTAATTGGAAGAGAGAAAATGATGTTAAATGATAAAATGGGTGTTGAATGAAAATTTTTGTTTAAACCATTGTACATGGTCTTATAATAATAATTCAAAAACAGATTAGTCGAGTGGAAGGGACGGAGTACTATATAACAGTAGTATATCAACTTGAAAGGGCACTTTGTAATTCTCTCTTAATCTCTCTCTCCCTCTCTCCTCTCTCTCTCTCTCTCTCTCTCTCTCTAATTCCTTAAGCCTCGGTAATCAATCGGCTCGGTGTTACCGGGAAACCGGTCGGGAGGTGGCTCACCGGCGGCTGCGGTGTGGTCGGTGGTACGTAAGGTACCGGATTGTAACATCCTGAGCTAATTTGTTTTGATTTGTGGGAGATTCCGATTGGTGTTTATTACCAATTTTGTCTACAAAATTGTAAACAGCAAGGAATTGTAAGAAAGAGGGTTGAAGAAGCTTCCTTAGAGAGAGAAAGAGGAGATCAAGCGTCGATTTGTCAGATAGGTGTATATTTCCAATTTTGCCAATTGTTCTTCTGCGGTGTACATAAAAGAAAGAGGTAATTTTATTTCAATTTGACGAATCAATCACTATGTGGAGTTACTCATAGAATTCTGAGTTAATGATTTTTTTTTTTTCTCGAGAAAATGTAATGGAAAAGAATTTTCCAAATAGGAAATATAAATTTGTACCTTCTTGATCTCAATTAAAAGGCTGAGAAAGTTATGCAATTTCCAAATGATTGTTATGATTATCTTTTGTTTTCTTCGCAACGAACCATTCTTTGTACTCATTGTTTTCCAATGGGTGGTATTGATTTGTTTAAATTTTTCATCATTTTTGATGTTTATTTGCTGCAAAAGGGAATGAATTTTCTTGTAAATGGCCAATATATTAAACATGAGAGTATGCATAAATTATGGAAATGCATGAAAAGTTTCCCATCTAAAATGGAGAACTAGTTCATTCTTATGAATTTCATAATCTGATCTGATAATATCCTGTCATATATGCAAATAATCAGCAAGAATTTTGTACTCCCTCCGTCCCAAATGAATGTTCAAAAAACTTTCAAATTTGCTCTTCTTCAAGAGCAATTTTGTTCTGTGAAATGTGTTCTAATTTGCTGATTTCTCCTCTTAATCTCATGAACTCCAAGATACATAAGTAAGACACTTTAGTAGGTGTGAGTAAGTTGTTGAGATCACATGCAGTGCGAGGCTAGGGCAAAGGGAAGGGGTTCGACCCCCTTGAATTTTCAAGTGTATCAATTTTAGTACCTTCAAAATTTTAGAAAATGACATTTACTACAAAAAAAAATGATGTATTTATTCATTTTGACCCCTTAAATTTGAGGGGAAAAAAAATGCACTATTCGACCCCCTTGTATACTAAATTTGTAAACCTTAACAATAATACTTGTCCCCAAGCAACCTTGACCCTCTTTTCGGAAAATCCTGGCTTCGCCACTGATCACATGCAGCTGTTTTTGGATGAACTATGTGGTGGATTATAGTATTTGTGATTCTTTAGAAATTTGATAATGGCGGAAATTTTATTCCTCGTTTTACTAGTTTGACAGTGTAAGTTCAGAGACCGACCGAAAGATGAGCAACATCAACAACGAGGAATCTCTAGTAATTGCAAAGAAGAATTCACCAATCCCACCTCCATTACCTTGTCCACCAACAACTAGCCATCGTGGAAAGGTGTTACTGATCAACAGATTGCCTCAAAGAAAACACCCGTGTGTCTCTAAGGTGATGAAGGATTCGTGGGACCGGCTCTTTGACGAAGGTTATAGAGCCGACGTTTTGATTCATACAGATGGTGGAGGAATCATCCATGCACATGCTAATGTCCTCGTAAGCAATTTCATTTATTTTCACAAAGCTTTTAATATCTTGAAGTTATCTTATTGATATTGAATTAAACATTCATCAACTGCATGTTTGCTAATAGGGTGTAGCTTCTCCAGTATTTAAAAGCATGATAAAGCAAGCGAGAAGTCATGGTCGTCAGCGTTCGATAACCATACGTGGGGCCCCTTACGAGGCAGTTCGAGTGTTCGTTCGGTTCTTGTACTCGTCCTGGTAAACTCCTACCCTTGAAATAGAAGGCGTCCTTGACTACTCCCTCCGTCCCAAAATGATCTTCCCATTTGACTATTCAAACTTTTTAAGTTCACTAGCCATTTTGTTTATGCACTTTTAAGCCCAAACTATAGAAATCGGAAGAACTTTTTGGGACAATGAGAAATGGCAAATGAGAAGATCATTTTGGGACAGAGGGAGTATTAAACTTCAATGTGATAAATTGAATTTCATTTGTTTTTGAACAAGATTCTTTAAGTTAGAAATGTAAATCTTTGTGCATATATGCAGTTATGAACAAGAAGAGTTGAAAGAGCACGTCTTGTCCTTGTTAGTACTTTCGCATGTGTTCGTGGTTCGTCAGTTGAAGAGACTGTGTGAATGCCATCTCGAACAAGGGCTGCTCAATGTGGGAAATGTGATTGACGTCTTTCAGCTTGCACTGTTGTGTGATGCTCCTCGACTAAGCCTCATTTGTCATCGCTTTATCCTGAGGAGCTTTAAGTCTGTCTCTGCCACTGAGGGTTGGAAGGCGATGCAAAAGAGCCATCCTGTGTTGGAAAAGGAACTCCTTGAGTCCATGATTGAAGCTGAAAATGTAAGCATCCTTTGACCTGTTTGACTCAAAATTTCATACTCCCCTTGTCCCGGAATAAATGTCATAGTTGACGAGTAAATGTTTTTAAGCTTTTAGTTGTGTTTTCTTGATTGCCCCAATCTATTCATGTGTAGAGTGACACCTACTATGGCATTGCAATGCATGTGCCTATTAGAATCGGTAGTATAGGGAGATCACCAAACTTCATACCCTAATTTTAGTAAGACGACATTTATTTTGAGACAAATGAAAATGGAAAGTAGGATTTATTCTGGGACAGAGGGAGTAATAAGCTTCCTTGTCTCGTGAGCTATTGGAAATCAAAATGATTCTATTTTTGGTAAAAGAGTATCACAGTTGCGCGCGCGCACACACACACACTCTGTCCTTCTGGCCTCAATTATAAGCAACAATAACTACTTTCACATAGATTAAGAATATAGTTAAAGTATTTTAATTGTCTTGAGGTTAGAACCAAAATGTGTTAGAATTACTTATATATATTCTCATACAGTTGCATTTATGAGTTTTGCATTGATATTGATGAGATTTACTTATATTTTAAGGCCAAAATTTTCTCTCTTTCTTTTTCTGCTTATATTTGAGGCTAGAGGGACCACACACACACACACACACACACACACACACACACACACACACACACACACATACATATTTGAAGTCTATAGCTACCTACCATGTTCGTTGTTTGATGTATTGATTATAATTTCAGAGTGAGAAGGAAAAGATTAGGAAATCAAACGAGAGAAAGATTTATTTGCAGTTGTACGAGGCAATGGAAGCGCTTGTTCATATTTGTAGGGATGGTTGTAGGACAATTGGACCACACGATAAAGTTCTAAAACATGATCAAGAGCCTTGCAGTTATGAGGCATGCAAGGGGCTAGAGTCGCTTGTCCGTCACTTTGCTGCATGTAAGATGAGAGTTCCTGGTGGGTGCATTCAGTGCAAAAGAATGTGGCAGCTCTTGGAGTTGCACTCTCGTCTCTGTGCTGACTCAGATGCCTGTAGGGTTCCCTTGTGCAGGTGAGCCATGTACTCGATTACCAACACACACACACACACACACAATGAAACACGTGTGCATCCAGTAGCAGATCCACAAATAAATCAAAGTGGGTGCACAAAAAGAAAACACTAGTGAAAATTGAGCCAGGGTCATCCTTAGACAGTGAGGTATTTCCCTCTATATTACTAACTCCGTCCCAATAAAGATAATCTCATTTGACTTTTGATTGTCAAACTTTGGCCAAATTTTAATGTAAATCTAATCATCCTAGTGAAATTCTAAAAGTATTTATTGATAAATCATAAGTGATTTACCAATAACAGCCATTGAGATTATTAGAATGACGTTAATATTTGGTCAAAGTTCACTTGGGTCGACCATCAGAAACCGAATGAGACTATCTTTCCGGGAAGGAGGGAGTATACTACAGCAACTTAAGTTATTGGGTGCAGTAGCACCCACTTGTTTATAGCGTGGGTCCGTCACTGTGTGCATCACATGAATCTCTCACCTTTAAGCGTGATTGATCAATTTGATGTGGAGATCATGAATGTTGCACAAACCTCTTATTTGGTTTAAAACCTGTGAATAACCTGAAGATTTTTTTTTTCCAAAATTTTCAGGAACTTTAAGCAGAGGACAAAGAAACTGAACAAGAAGGATGATATTAAATGGAGGATATTAGTTAGAAAGATCTTGAGAACAAAGGGCATTTCTGGTGGTCTGTTCTTTTCGTTGGTAGCGACATGATATGAGGGGGAGGCGAAGGCGAAGGCGAAGGCTGGTAGTTCCTAATCCTCCTATACTGTAACTTACTACTCTTGCTACAGAAGTTAATGGTTAGAGAATTCCATTTGAATGAAATCGCCCGGCGGGGAAATAATGGTTTGTATTGTACATTGATTCATTCATTTTAATGAGTTTGTTTTAGTCATTGATGGCTTATAATGTATTGTGTCACAAGGCCACATCTAAGAACAATATATTGTAGTGTTATTCTTCTTGAATAGTATAATCTTTTTTACTAAGACTGCCACAAGCAAACATAAGTACTTCATCTGTCTCGTACCCATGGGCACTTTTGATCAAACCAAATTAAAATTTGACTAATATTTTATGTTAAATTATTAATCTCCATAAAAATTTTAAAAAAGTTACTAAATTAGTGATAGAAACATTATCAATAACTATTTTAAAATTTTTATGGAGATAAATTATTTAGCATAAAATGTTTGTCAAAATTCAAGTAGGTTTGACAAAAAATTGCCCATTGGTGTGGGACGGAGGGAGTATGTGATATCCAATTTTAGATGGACTTACGATCTCATGAAGTATTTGAACATTTCGATAACCTTCCCAACCCCAGAGGCCTTTCATTGTTCACAGATTTGATCCTGATCATTGATTGGATGCAATATTGTATGAATGAATCTGTACCAAATCCATTGAATCTCTAATACCCTCAAATAAGTAACATAAATAAATAGGAGACTGGATTTCATGTACCACATAGACATGGCCAAACACGGGTACGGGATATACGGGTCCGGGTACGGTTCTTAAAATGAAGGACCCGGACCCGAACCGTGAGTGGTACGGGTGCGGGTACGGTTCAGCCACGGGTCAAGCGGGTACGGGTCCACGGGTCCGTACGGGTCTGCTCTTTAAAAAAAAAGTGTTACATTTTGACAAAATCTGTTATATTTTTACAGATTCTGTTAAAAAACTAACAAAATATGTTTAAAAAGTAGTTGTTATGTGTTAAAATCAATGAAACGTTACTTTTTTAACACGTTCTGTTATAAAACTAACAAAATTTGAAGGTTTTGACTGGTCTGACACGGGTCCGCACGGGTACGGTTTAGGACTGGTACGGGTTAGCACGGGTACGGGTTTTGGGAAGTTGGAACCGGACCCGAACCGCATCAAACACGGGTACGGTTCCGACGGGTCACGAGTCTTGCACGGGTCCGGTTCTTACGGGTCAAATCCGGGTCCGGTTCCACGGGTCGCCACTGGTCCGGGTTGGCCATATTTAGTACCACATAATGCATCACTAATTATTCAACAACTACGAATTACTACTACGGCTGACAGCATGATTATATTATGAATGATACATATAAGCGTTAGATCGCTAGTAATATTCATTTACACATAAATAATATCAGAAATATCTTCTCCTTAAATACTCCCTCTGTCCCTAAATGAGTGTTCATTTTCAAAAAATCTTTGTCCCTAAATGAGTGTCTTTTTTGAACATAACTTTCTCCTTAAATGTTTTTTTTCGAAAAATTTTTCACCGGTTTCTTTATACGTGCAAAACAAAATGTTTGGAAAGGAGATTACAAGATTATATATGAATCGTTGTTACCAAATTGTTCAAAAAGTTGAGATTTTCAGTTTCCCTTAAAATGAAATTTGGACACTCATTTAAGGACAGAGGTAGTATTAAATAGGCACTTCCTCCGTCCCAAAACAAATCCGTCCCAAAATAAATGTGTAGGCCCCAGGCCCGTCTCGACAATTATAGGGGTCCTGTGCTATATGTGAATTTCAGGCCCGTAATATTATTAAATTTACTCAAATTGTTTATAATATATAAGTTTTTTTATATAGCAATTAAATCCGACGTGTAAATCCGACGGGATGTTAATTAAGAGGAAGGTATAAGGTTGCCGGGACTTTGCCAGTGTTTGATTGTCTTGTCTTCGCGCAACATTTGCAAGATTTCACCTCTTATTCAAACTCAAGATATGACTAAAGCAAACACTTTACATACTCCTTTCGTCTCAAAATGATATTTCAATATTTTTTATGTTAGTACGAAAGATTTTTTGAGCAATAATTTTAGTTTAATTTAATTGTCCTAACAAAAATATAAATTTTATTATTGACATATTTATAATGGTGTATCAATAACAATTTTTTTATTTAGATAATTATAATAAATTAAATTATTATATAAAGTTTCTTCTTAATAATATTTAAAAAATAAAATATCATATTAACACAAAAGTAGTACTACTTCTGTCCATAAATGAGTGTCCAAATTTCATTTTAAGGGACATCTAAAAATGTCAACTTTTTGTACAATTTGGTGGCAAAAATTCATATATAATCTTGCAATCTCCTTCCCAAACATTTAGTTTTGCACGTATAACTGGACCGTTGAAAAAAAAAAATCCGAAAAACACATTTAGAGACAGATTTTTTGAAAATGGACACTCATTTAGGGACAGAGGGAGCAGCACATCCTCTTCACCGGCCCTGGTAGGCCTTTCCTCCCAAAATAAATGTGCCGGTCTCTCTTTAAATCTACTTTCAGATTTGGTTGTTTTCTGCGTTTTTTTCTTTAGATTTTCCGTTTTATATTTTGAATAAATGTAGAGGAATATTGTTGATATGGTGTTTGATCTTTTGTATTCTCTCCTTTGTGAGACCCTTTTGTATTATCTCCTTTGTGAGAGCCTTTGTATTATCTCCTTTGTGAGAGCCTTGTTTTTTTGTTCTGTTTTCCGATATTCATTGTGGAATCATACGCGGATACTAGCATGTCTTGGAAAGTTTGGTTGGCGATTTACTGCTAGCACAGAAGCCTTAAAATCATCGTGTCTTCAAAATTAAATATTTTTCGATGGATGATTTTGTGAATGTCGATATGTGGCAGTGTCCAAGTTTCGTTTGGAGAGGCATCTGTGCATTCTAGGGTATTGTTACATATAAGTAACACGTTCGTTACATTTTAATTGTAATAAGTATTACTTTTGGCAAACGAAAAAAACATAAAAAAAAAAAAAAAAAAAACTGTTACTTTTCTGTATACAGTATACTCACTCCGTCCCAGCACAAGTAGGGCTAGAGGGGTTTGCATATTAATTAAGACAAACTAGTAAATGTGTGGTAGAAAATGAAGAGAGAGAATGAGTGGAGTAAATAGTAGTGTTAGTTGGATAAATTGAGTGGTGAGAAATGAAGAGAGAGAATGAGTGGGATAAATAGTAGTTTTGGTTGAATAAATTGAGTGGTGAAAAATGAAGATAGAGAATGAGTGGGGTTGAAACATTTCCATTTTGGGTAGTCTCACTTTTAGTGAGACGGCCTAAAAGGGAAAGAATTCTCACTTGTGCTGAGATGGAAGGAGTATATATTACTTTTATGTATACAAACTGTTACATATAAGTAACACGTTTGTTACATTTAGTTATATTAACTATTACTTTTGACAAGCCGAAAAAAATAATATAAAAACTAAAAAAAGCAAAAAAAAAAAAAAAAAATGACGGTCAAGGGTAAAAAATGACCCGTCTCTGCTATGAGACGAATCCCGTATTCTAGTACAAGTTTTTGTCATAAATAAATGTGCCGGAAGATGAAGTATAGGTCCTGAACTATAGGCCAAATCAAAACGTCCTCCGTCTGTTCACGCATAAACACAAGTTATCACGGACTTTCTGTCACGCTTCACGTTATCGTGTTCTGTGCACCCGCAAACCTTCTCGCTGATATAGTCCAGACCGGAGGAAGATGCAAATACTCGAACGGCCCTTTTCATTCATCTTTGGGTAATTCGGTATGTCGCCGTGCCCTTTCTATCTAACACTTCTGGCATACTTATATATATTCTGTTACTCTTTCATTTGAGTGCGGCATTTTCACAATCAGTTGATAGGCAGTCCATTTATATTGTTCTCTCACCATGTTTTTGCCATGTCAATAACTGTACAAGTAAAAAAACAATATACTCCCTCCGTCCCAAAATGATCTTCTCATTTCAATGTCCCAAAAAGTTCTTCACATTTCTACATTTTAGGGTTAAACAAAGCATGACTAGTGAAGCAAGTGTTCATATCCTTAAAAAGTTTGAATAGTCAAACGCGAAGATCATTTTGGGACGGAAGGAGTATTTGTTTATTCAATTGATAGGCAATGTTGTGAATTTACACCAACAACTGTGAAAGCAAGATCGATTGATCACATAAAAGTACAAAATCCCTATATGGAAACTGAAATAAGAACAAAAGAATTTTCTTAATGGTGAACATTAGTACACTAATTTGAATTCAGGATAGTGCATGATGCCGTGTAATTCAAACACTGTGTTGAATGTAAGTGAAGATAACTATCTTAACTACGGGGTTTGTGTTGGAATAGAAAAACAAGTGTATTGTATATGCTAGTTAAAAGATGATGCCTCCCAAAATGTATTCTCGGAGTTGGATGAATCATATGACCGCTGATTGTCATCTAATTCACCTTGTTATTTGATCTTTGTTTGACTTGTCCCACCATTCATTCTTCTGTTTGGGAAACCCCTGGACTTTCAAGAAGCACATATTGTTTTGTACATGGGCCGAGTTCTCTGAAATCGAAGGCTTCTTTCACAAAATTTTCCAGTCTGAATCATTCTACTCCTTTTCGACATAACAAACTCATGATTTATCCTCTTATAAGCCTCTAACGATGTATTGCACAATCTCATGGCGAAGAGCTTTCTTCATCTGAACTTCTGTCGTGACGCACATTGTATCTGTTCAGGACTGGTAGCGATGCAGTTGGCGGCATCCTGAAGGATCTTGCTGATCCCACCAATGTTTTATCCTGCATCTGACCAACCTCCTTGCAAACATGATCTAGTATGGAGAGAAAATCTCTAACAATCATGAAGATTCTTAAAGGATAGGCTCCCTCTTTGTTGGTATCACCGTGGAAATACTCGGTCACTTCTCTCACCATGGCCAATGCTTTCCTTTCATCATCCTTTATCCTAATAATTTCGGCTTCTGCGTCTTTGAGAAAGATTTTCATTGATTCAAAGAATTTTAATGGCATGTTTGGTTTCTCATATTGAATCACCAATCTAATTTTCTCAAGCCCCATTTCAAGCTTCGATACGTAGCCGCTCAAGACATCTGAGTCCATTCCTGCTGCCTTCTTGACATTGACCAGTTCTCTTCCCAAACCTCCAACAACATGTAATCCTTGCTTCTTGAAATTCACTTCACTTTGCTTGGAATTCATTTTGTACGATTCTGTTTTGGTTTCTGACCCAGTTCCTTCTGACCTTATAATTTCTTGGACAACAAAGTGGAGCAAGGTCGTCGTTCCATTTGTTCCCTTTATGTCTACCAATTTCAACAGTGTATCAAGCTTGAATGCTCTAGCTTCACCACGATTAGTGCCAACATTCATGCGGTTTCCTGTCCTTAAAACAGCTTCAAGAAGTTTTAGGAATAGCCGACTTTTCTTTAGTTCTTCACTTGCTACCTGATAGAAGTCATTTTTAATTAGCTACAGTTTTCAATCAGGTACACACTTCAAAATCTGAAAGAAGTCTTCTGGTGTTCAGAGACTGTAATTTGTCTATTCCTTGTAAAATTCGCTTAAGCATTTTTGTTTATTTGTGCTTGTACTTCTTTCACAAAAAAGGTCATTAGAAAATTATCTCATTTTTTGTTGAATGATCTTTACGCAAAGTTCATTTGTAAACTCTAAAGATTATTGGAAGATATGAATTCACTCGACTTGGATCTCATAATATGAAGTTGCATAAAACAAGGTAAATCAATATTTGAAGTTTTTTTTTTTTTTTTTTTTTTTTTTTTTTTAATACTCCCTCTGTCCCTAAATGAGTGTCAATTTTCAAGAAATTTTTGTCCCAAAATGAGTGTCTTTTTTGAACATAACTTTCTCCCTAAACGTTTTTTTTCGAAATTTTTTTCACCGGTTTCTTTATATGTGCAAAACTAAAGGTTTGGAAAGGAGATTACAAGATTATATATGAATCGTTGTTACCAAATTGTTCAAAAAGTTGAGATTTTCAGTGTCCCTTAAAATGAAATTTAGACACTCGTTTAGGGACAGAGGTAGTAACTTTTATGAGAGGCCTCAGCCAATTGTACCTCTAGGGTTTGGAAGGCAGTCCGCAGATATTTCACTTCTGTATCAAAATTTGCCCTGTATAGCATGGCCTCCACTCTTCTGAATGCAAAGGGTACATCAAGGACTGCCTTGAGAAATCGCTCTGCGGTCCCTAATTTTGATGTGTCACCTCTGTAGTCTCTAAGTTTGATCTCTTCCTCCTTGGTTGGAGCCATCTTCACTAGTGTTTCCAAGAGCTCAGCACTCAAGCCTTCTGGGTTTCCTGTTGCACCAAAACGCATACTGTGTGGTGAGGCTACTGAAATGCAGTATCCATCCAAAAGTTATGGCTATAAAATTCACACACATTTGGTTTTCTGAAATATGAATGTTCTTATGAGTTTATTTCATACTCACGCAACGTAATATCAGTGCTCTTAGCAGTTTGTTTCATATGTGTTGGTATTTTTTTCGATTATCCTTTAGATTGTCTGACCTCATAATACCATTTCATCTTCTAACTTTTTCTAGTCCAACTATTTGCTGCTAAACGATGTCAGCGCTATTTGCTTTAGCTACAGTTGAAGAGGAAACTTGTGATAAAAATTCTGTCACCATTGTAAGGGAGACGCAGCGAGAGAATGTTCTGCCAGGTTGAAAGTTGTGTGAAGGTGTTCTTTCTTGTTCCCTTATAAGTTGAATCACGATTTTCCATCCCACTCGGAGTGTCCCTTTTTTGTTTTATTCAAATACCCCACCTAAGAGAGTCCCTTCTTTAATAAGTAAGATTGTTACTTCAATGATTCTACTATAGATGTAGCAGAAACAATCTTGGTACTAATGCTAATTCTGCTTACAACTCTCAAAAGTAAGTAATTTGTGGGTTGAACATCACACCCTGCTTTGAGAATATTTGAAATGAGCTAACCACAATCTTCTTCATATATTCTTGTGGTATTTCTGTTGATATAGTTTTAAGTGTAGCACCATGTTCTTTCTTACCAGTATCGTAGGGAAAAGGTCAGCATCCAGTGAATCCCCTGTATGTGGACGGGTGAACCCATGACACCTTTCTAATGTTCTTGAATAGGTATTGATGCATCACTAAGAATACTATCAATCGAAAGTCTTAGAATTTCATGAGAATATTTAAATAATGGTTTGTTAACAGCATCTCTATTAAGGATGTCAGCTGGACTTTCTGTTCAAGAGTTCCTTAGACTGTGACAAGTCTGCATAAGTGGATGCATAGGCTACAAGTTTAGGGGATATAATTTATTATTTGATTTCTTTCCAAAACCACTTCTTTTCTTTCTATTTTGTGTGGATATGACTATTTCATTTTTTTTTCCATGTTATGTTCTGAAGAACGTTCAATCACACCATTATATAGATCAGGAATGAAAGGATAAGTTACCTTCTAGAAGTGCTTCACAGACCTCATCCCTTGTCACATTCAATGCTCGTAAGAGTATCGCTATGTTCTGAGACTTCTTTGGATCCAATACTCTGTTCTCCTGTTCAACAGGAGGGAGAACTGAGCGTCGAGTCTCTTCTTTCTTAACAGAATTAGCGGAGCTAAACCCAAAAAGAGACTCTATCATGTCCTCGTTCAATCTGAAATAAAGCAGAAAGAACTCTGTATTAGACATTTCACTAGGGAGTAAATACTAAAAAGGTCCCTCTTGTATACTTACGGGAAGGAGCTTGATTTTAGCTGGTCCCATACAGTGGCTCTGTCTGAAGTTGCCCGCACTTTGTCCCAGTGCAGAGGCTTCAACTTCGGTTTTGGATCATTGGCATCGTCAGCATCAATCCCATATGACGAATGGATTCCATTGTTGACTTTCTCAACTGGTTTTGTTTTCACAATTCCAGGAATTGGTTTAGGAATGATATTCATTAATCGTGGCGATGGTGATGCTTGGGAACTCCGCGGAGTGGTCTTTGATTCTGTTGAAAATCTTAACTTCGGTGGTGTTGTTGATAAGGGAGGGGGAGGTGGCGGTGGAGGTGGAGCCCGTGGATGATTGTCTAATGAATGGATACGAGACATATCTGGTGGTGGAGGGGGTGCTGAAAATTTTGCTCTTCTGGGAGCATATGGTACTGTTGGTGGACTATACTGGGGTTGTGGTGGTGGTGGCGGCAGTGGTGGCTGAGGTGGAGAATTGGCTGGAGGCTGAGTGGTTAGTGACACTGCATTTTTTGTATCTGGGGAAGAAGAAAGCGAAAGCCTTGACCTGGGTGAAGTTCTTTTGGAATGAGGAACAGGGCTAATTGATCGTCGAGCTTCAGTTCTTGGTTGAAATCCCAAGCTAGAGTTCTTGCTCGATTGACTCTTACGTCCACTTGATGTGTAATTCCCCTCCTCAACACTTGCAGATGAGCCGTGCGGTGTATAAAAATCATGACTTTCCTCATCTGATGATGACATAGCTGGCGGAGAATTGGTTCTTGGAGGAGGCAGTGGAGGCAATGGTGGAAGTGGCTGAAGATCAGGGCTCGGCCTGTACCGTTCAGATCTTTTAATTGAACTCAATTTATGATAAGGTGATCCATTAGTTTCTTTATTAGTTTCATTAACTGATGATCTTGGAGGCTCAACGGTCCCGATGTAGAGGAAAGTTGATGGTGGCATTCTTGATTCATCGTTAGCATTTCTTTGAGGATTATTATTCTCACCAACTAGCTTTTGCGAATCGCTTGGATGCTTTACTCTGTGTTTGTAGAGGTAGAATGCTAATCCAGATAGCATTCCTAACGTGACAATTCCGACTGATATTGCAATTGCAACTTTCTTGGCAGGTTTTGCAGGCTGGGTTGCGACTGGATTTGATGCAGCGGTGGTGGTGGCGGAGGATGGTGGTGGTTGGGTGGCCTGATTTGGTGTATGTGTTGTCTGACCATTTGGGACTTCTGGGAAGAATGGCTGATCTGGGCCCGGGAAAGTTGAGGAAGTCGGCGGTGGTGGTGGGGGTGGGGGTGGTGATGAATCTGCCGGAAACAATGGTTGATGAAGAATTCTTCTGAGGTTTGTTGTTTTATGAATCAAATCTTGAATTCTGGGGACTGCTGCTGTGGGGTGGTGGGCTGCTAGAAATGTCAGAAATGATGCAAGGTAAAAGAGGCTCAGTTTATTACTATGATGAACTCTCATGGTTTTCTCTGTTGTTGAATTTCTATTTTGTTATTTTCATTCACCCAATTCATCTCTGGTTTTGTTCTTCAAGTGTTTGTTCTTTCTCTTTTCTTTTCCTCTTTCTCTCTCTCCCTCTCCCTCTCTTTTCTCAATGCTTTACAGAAACACACTGTTGGAAAGGTGGAGTAGAGAGAGAAAACAGTAGACCGTGTATAATGAAAAAAAAAAGAAAAGGGAAGTTTCTCTGTGCAGCAAGATCTGGATGCGCTTGGGTTTTGATGACGTCAGCAGGTACTACCCTTTCTCTCACTTTTAAAAAAGTTGATTATCATTTATCTATATGATATTAGTAAAAATTATTCTTTGTTGGGATTGTTTATTTTTTTGTGTGGAGATTTCTTACATCTTGGCAGTCAGAATCTTCTTTGTTACTGCTAATAATCAAAAATAAAATGGAATTGACATAATGACCATGCTTTACTGAGTTGTTAACATTAGCTCTAGATTAATGTCAGTGTTTTTTTTGAAAGTTTAGATCTTATTGGGGTCAACTTAGCTGGGAATTAGTAATAAACTACTTAAACAAATGGAATAGGGATTAATGCTACTTATCGCTACTTTTTGTTGACTTGACTAACATTTTGTGCTAAACTATTAATCTCTATAAAAATTTAAAAATGTTATTGATGATGGTAGTCAAAATTCAAATGTGGTCAATAAAAAGTAGCGTAACTATGGGACGGAGGACTATGTAAATTCGGAGAATGTGAGAGCGACAATTAACTATTCCCTCCGTCCCAAAATGATCTTCACATTTGACTATTCAAACTTTTTAAGAATGCTAACACTTGCTTCACTAGCCATGTGTTGCCTATGCACTTCTAAGCCTAGATTATAGAAATAGGAGGAACTTTTTGGGACAATGAGAAATAGCAAATGAGAACATCATTTTGGGACGGAGGGAGTATTATGTATTATCCCTTTAGCCAACTTTCTTTTTCTCATGGCAACCACCCACCATCTTTCTGGTAGTAGTAGTAGTAGTAGAAGGTAAATACTCGTATTTATATAGACTAATGAGGGTTTAATATAATCCACTCTCAATATATATACACACACACAGACACACTCTGTGTAATGTGTATATAAATATTGTGAAGGAGAAATGCAGGTGAGTGGGCATATGCTTTTCTTTCTTTTTTCCTTTTCTTTCATTCCTTTCCGTTTGGGATGGCAATCCACATTGGAACTTGACCCATTCAAAAGACAACCTTATCCCTTGCCCTTTTACTTTCATTCTATTCAGGTACTGAAATATGCTAGATTTATATCCCCTTTAGTTGTTATAAAAGAGCTCTTATTCTTATTGTGGATGCTCGCTTATGCACCAAGACTATTATCTCATAAGTTCAATAATATTCCCTCCTTCCCAAAATGATCTTCCCTCTTTTACACGACTGTTACTATTTATTTATTTTTTAAAAATGGGTTTTTTATTAATTCTTAATGCCATGAAGACTACAACTAGGCTTATAGATAGGCTAACATAAATCTCCCTAACGGGATTCAAACACGTGACCTCCGCATGGGAAGCTAACATCAGATACTGCTTGAGCTAGAGCTCTTCGGTTTACGACTGTTACTACGAATGAACTTTAAGCAATAGTTTTAAGTTGATTTAACTATCCTTATGAAAATCTAAAACTTATTAGTGATAGTAATGATGGTGTATCAATAACACGTTTTAGATTTTCACTAATATAATTAAATCAACAAAAAATTATTGTTCAAAGTTCATCGTAATGGTCAAAAAAAAAAAGTGAGGGGGGGGGGGTAGTTGTAAAAGTGATAATTTGTCATGCGTATTGAAAGAGGCAACAATCATATAGAATGGGAATTGTTTAAGCTTTGTAATCTTACAACTTTTTTTTTTTCAAAAGAAAAAAAACCCTATAATTGTGTTTAAGCAAAAGGCTGAAGGAGTAGGAGAAATATTTTAGAAGCTTGCAATCATAGCGCTCTACTTAGAAAATGACAAGGCTTACCATGCACCATGTAAGTTGATGATCAAATTCCATGAAAGATGCCCATAGGGTTGGATAGCTACCCCTCCGTCCCAAAGTGATTGTAGTCGCATTTTTCTTATTAGTCTAAAAAAATTAGTTTTGTTTTCTAAAAATTATTGAATTTCAAAAATTTATAATGTAATTTTTAAATGTTGAAAAGTTAAATCTATATATATATATATATATATATATATATATATATATATATATATATATATATATATATATATATATATATATATATATATATATATTAGTTGGTGAGGAGAGTTGTGGGTTTGACATGTGTACATGTTTTAATAAAAGCTTGAATTTGGAGAAGCCACATCAACGTCATCCTAAAATGTAATGACTTTTGATATTCTCATTCTTAGCTAATACTATTAGTTAATCATATTAGTTAACTATTACTATTATACTATTAATAGTATAAGTTAACTATTACTATTAATAGTATAAGTTAACCATTACTATCAATAGTATTAGTTAACAATCTATATTACAATAGGAGTCATTAATAACTGAAAGATAAAGAGTGGTTAGGATTGCTTTGTAACCACCATAAAAAGAGGTTGAGATTAAATGTTGTAATCTACTTAGGGCTGCACGGTTGCACATGATCGCTCTTTCTCAAATCCTTCTCACGTTCGACATCAACTGCCTCATCGCTCTCACGGTTGCACAGTTTTCTCCCTCAATTGGAAAACCCCGAACCCTAACTCCTTTCTTCAATAGCCGGAATTGGAAGAGATGAGGAGTAAAGAGGAAAGCTATCTGTCACGTTAAACTCCTCGCCGTTCCGGCTCCTCCAAGTTCGGGCCTTCACATTCTTCTGCCTTTGGCAAGCCATCAGTTCCAGACATCGCCCCAGAATTCCGGCCATCCCTTTGAGGTACACATACTTAGCGTTAATTTGGGATTGTTTCTTCTTATGATGCTGCAGATTTCTTGGTAAGGATTGAATCTGTCAATCTTTGGTTTTGCTGTTGCAATCCTTATACTATTTTCTAACACATGACCTCCCCTTTTGTTCTAATATTGATTCCGAGTTGTGCTCATCCAAGTAAGAATTTACAATTTCTATTTTAACTTATGTCATGATATTGCTCAACCCTTTGGCTGTAGCTGTCGTAGGTGGGCCCAAATTTCGGGACGGAGGGAGTATTAAGTGTGCTTTTAAACAATGAGCCCTTTTGTGCATTACAGCAAAGAATCTTAGTGAATGTCTCCCTAGCAGATAAGTGGTGAGTGCAGGATAACAACATGTAGCCCAATGTAAGAATCTTAGCAAGTTAAAATTCTCCAGTTATCGTTTTATTACTTAATGGAGTTTTGTTATTTGTCTAACTTCGTGTTGTCTTCAAGTTTATAACTTCAACGTAATGTAGTAACAACCATCAGCAAAAGGAAAAGAAGCGGTGCCATCACCATCACATGAATCACAGGTTTTTTTAATGTCGCTGCGAGTTTTTCAACCGCCGTTGTTGATGTGGAATCGGAACATGAAGATTAACGCTTCATTACTAGCAAAAATTTAATTTTTTTTCCTTTACTTTTTATTGTCTTGATAAATTAGCAGCAATTGTTTTTAGAAATAATTGAGGCGTAGAGATGTTTGGTTGTTTTTCAATTACAAACTTAATCCTTTGTTTGATTCATTTTTGAAGACATAATAATACTCTTCATGCCATTCATCCAATATTTTTATGCTTATTTTGCGTGTTATTGTTTGTACTGTCAATACTATTCCATACTTTCACTGTTCATACTGACACCACTTCATACCGTCACCATTTCATACCGGTACCGTGCCATCCGGCACGGGCATAATACTAGTATTAGTTACAATACAAGTTAATTATTACTATTAATAGTATTAGTTAACCATAATAGTTACTTTATAAGTTATTTTTTACTATTAATAGTATTGGTTAACTATAATAGGCTATACATTAACTATTAATATTATTAGTGTTAGTTAATTATTATAGTTAGTACTAGATTATTAATTTTTAATATTAATTAATCATAATAGTTACTATATGAATTAACTATAACTATTAATAATATTATTTTATTATAATAATTATATTAATAATTATTATTATTATATAGATTAATCATTGCTATTAATATATATTGCCTATTACTATCAATAGTATTAATTAATTATAATAGTTATTATAATAATAGTAATCATATAGATTAATTTTATTATTAATAGTATTAGTTAAAATGATGATTACTATATTAGTTGACTATAGTTAAAATATTTTTTAAGACATATTATTGGTTTCCCGTGCAAAGCACGGGTTACCCGGCTAGTAAGAAACTATAAATTTGATACGGAAGGAGTATTCCTTTCATTTTTATGAAAATAACGAGAGAGGGTTAAGTTGACCTTTTTTTCAGCATTAATTTTATGTTTTAATCTGAGAAAAAAATATCGCCAACTGTTAGATATTGAACCTGACACATAGGAAAATTGATAATTTATCTGGGTGCGATATTAATGGATAGATGAAATGAAATGTGTCGGTGATTAAATTATTAATTAGAGATTAAATTATTAATTAGAGGATAGAGTAAAGTAAAGACGGAAAGATAGAAAGAGAAACAAACAAAACAGAAATGGTGGTGGCCCAGCTTAACATTAAATACTTAAACACGAGGTTATATCGTAGATTGGGAGTAGTTGAAAGCAAGACGGATAATGGAGGATTTGAAACCTGAAGAATCATTCTTCAGTTAATAGTGTTAGTAGTGGAAGAAGTTTTGTGTGAGACGGTTTCATATGTGAAACGGGTCTTGTTGAGAGAGCAAATGAGATTGTCCCGCCCCGTCTATTAGGGGCAAACAATTTACTCTCTCAACGAGACCCGTTTTACGTGTGAGACCGTCTTACACAAGTTTTTGTCATAATAAAATGAGTTGCGGCTAGAAATAGGAGAATTTAATGGATTCCGAAGTGATCCAGTGAAGTTTGTTCCGATTTAGATTTGAACATTTTTTTTTATTCATGAATTAATAATTGAGATTAATTGAGATTTATGTAAACTTTATATATTGTTCAATTAGTTGTGAGTGCACGCCTCAAAATAGATGATTAAGATGTTCTATGATTCAACCTTCTGAACATTTTTCTCTTATTTCTAGATTACTCAGTAAATTTTAACAAACTCATGATTATACTCTCTTTTGTTTAAAGTATCTGTCGTTTTAAAACTTAATATGAAATCTAAAATATCAGTTGTTTTTAAATTAAATTATCTAAATTTTTATTTTACCCTTACATAAACTAGGCAAATTGGTGTGAATTATAAAGAAATTTTTGCCCTTTTTTTTTTTTTTTTTTTTTCCGGAACATAGGCCTCGCAAGAGAGTGAAGAGTTGGCCTTTTTGTTGGTGGCGTAAGGCGTTACATTGCACATTGAACAATGTAATGCGGGTAAAAGGGAGAGAGAAGGAATGAAAAGGGCAATTATGTACTTACATTTCTAAGAACCACGTAAGTTTTGGTGGAAGCTATTTTCTCCATAACTTATAAAAAAATCTACTTTTTAATATTAGTATTACGCTTAAACCTTAAACCATATAAAAACATGAATTTTTATAACTTACGAGAGAACTAGTTTCCTCCAAAAAAAAAATTGTTTGCCTAAAGCATCAGATAATAATTTCAACTAGATCAATAGATCACTCATCTACTTAACGGGATTCCAGATAGAGAAATTTTTAGGGGAAACTAATTCCTCCATAATTTCAACTAGATCAATAGATCACTCATCACATTAAAAGTTGATTAATTATGACAATGCCAAAAATATGATTTAAAAAATAAAAAATAGAAAGAATAAAAATATTCAGATACACTAAATGTGAATGATTCTATTGGTAAATGAATAACTTGTCATGGATATACACATATGGATATATATATATATATATATATATATATATATGGTATCCGATGCATTTCTTGTACTCATTTGAAACTACTGTGTAAAGTATTTGCTTTCGTGTAAAATGGATTGGTTATGGTGTGAGATATTGAGCAATCACAACAAAAACATCCATGTGCATTTTAAGCTTGTATTGATTATCAAACTGCCGATGAGCCTTGGCTTTGGTGGCGTGGGCATCTTTATCTTTTTGGGATGATTCAAGTTTGAATCCCCCGTCCTCTCCCCTTTGTTTAAGAGGCCTTCACATAGTGAAAAATCTCAAGTTCGACCCCCCCTTTTGGGGAGAAAGCGGAGAATTTGTGTTACTATGCCCCATAAGAATAGGTTGTGCGTCTACAATAGGTTTGTAATACGATGACAACTGCTTTGAAATGAATGATATGTTACAACGTCAAAAAATTGTCAAACTGAAAAAGGATAGTTAATTTTAATAACATATGATAATATTTAATTATGATTAGTAAATTTGTATAATTAGTTTAAATTTTCTAAGAAAGATTATTATAATCTTTCAAAAAAAAAAAGTAAGATTATTATAATTATATTGATTCACGACCGTAATCGATATTTTATGCGTTAAAGGTACGCGTCAAAACCGTTCCAAATTAGATAATGAACGTCAAGCATCAAAGGTTTGCTTAGGTAAGGACTAACAAGCCATGTAATTAAACCACCACCACCCCCCCCCCCCCCCCCCCCCACAAAAAAAAAAAAAAAGGAAAAGAAAAAAAAAAGAAAGAAGAAGACAAAAAAAAAAAGACTTGTTCCTTAGTCATTAATGTTCTTATACGAAGTATAGATTTCCATTAATTATGTACACCTTTCGTGTCCAAATAATCTTCAAATTTTTTCCGATGTTACTACGAAAGAACTTTGAATAATAATTTTATGTTGATTTAATTATCTTAATGAAAATTTATAACTTGTTAGTGATAGTAGTGTTAATGGTGTGTCAATAACAAATTCTAGATTTTTTATTAAAACAATTGAGTAACTCTAAAATTGTTGCTATTTTTTTTTTTTTTTTAATATAATAACGGTGAAAAAAAATAAGAAATACTCCCTCTGTCCCAGAATGATAGTCCCCTTATTTTCATGGGTTTTACGAAGGAAATTTGAGTAATAATTAAAGCTACTTTTAATTATTCTAATGAAATTTTTGAAATTGTTTTTGATACACCGTTATAAATACTATTAATATCAATTTTTAGATTCACATTAACAAAATTATAAGTAGCATTTATAACTGCTTAAAGTTCCCTCATAGTAACGACGAAAAAAAGTGAACTATCTTTTTGGGACGGAGGGAGTATCGTTTTGTGATGGAGGTGGTATATGATAATGAAATGGAGACTCACGTAATCATATGCCTTGATAAAGATGTGCATTTGAATACTGCCTGCTACTCATCTCCGCTTTGCTTTGTTGCCTTAAATTAAATGATTAAGTTTTATGTGCTTGAGTTTGATGAAATTGATGATCGTTTATAAAAATGAAGGAAAAGCCAAAATTTAATCATTTAAAGATGCAGTGTCCAATCTTTGCTTTCTTCTACTTATTGCTCCCTTATACTGGTATGTTCTAAAACAATAATTTTATTTTATACTATGTCAAATTTTCCAAGTATCATCTACTCTTATTTACTTGGACTACTCATATATTTAAAAATAAAATTATATTTTTATGCATTATTATTTTAAAACATTTTTATATATATATATTATGTACTATTTCTGACCCAGAACATGTAAGACTAGAGGAGTGGGTACAATAATTAAGAACAAATTAATATATGTGTGGTAGAAAATGAAGAGAGAAAATGAGGGGTAAATAGTAATGTTGGTTGAATAAATTAAGTGGTGGAAAATGAAGTGAGAGAATGAGTGTGGTTAAATGGCGGGATAGGGTGAATACAAACATATTAAAACATTTTCATTTTAAGCCGTCTCACTTGTGGTGGGACAAACTAAAGCGGAGGGAGTATACCATAAATAAATAGGCCCGGTGAAGACGCTGTGCAAGAAGACTTCTTGCACACAGGGCCTCAAAATTTTTTAGGGCCTCCAAAGTGTTACTACTTCTGTGTTAATATGATATTTTATTGTTTAAAAATATTATTAAGAAGAAACTTTATATAATAATTTTAATCTTTTTTAATTATCTAAATAAAAAAAAAATTGTTATTGATACACCATTATAAATATGTCAATAATAAAGTTTATATTTTCGCTAGGACAATTAAATTAAACTTAAATTATTGCTCAAAAAATTCTTTCGTACTAACATAAAAAATATTGAAATATCATTTTGAGACAAAAGGAGTATGTAAAGTGTTTGCTTTAGTCACATCTTGATTTTGAATAAGAGGTGAAATCTTGCAAATGTTGCGAAGACAAGAAGACAATCAAACACTGACAAAGTTCCGGCTTCCTCTTAATCAACATCCGGTCGGATTTAATTGCTATATAAATACATAATAAGTACTCTATCAGAAATTTTATCGGATGTCCCCGAAGGGATGTGGTGTACTACTCCCTCAGTCTCACTATGTTTGGCCACTTTTGATTTTTGATGGTCAACATTAGTGAACTTTGACTAACCATTAATGTCAATCCAATCATCCTAATCAATGTCTAAAAATTGTTATTGATAAATCATTTATATATCTATCAAAAGCAATTTTTAGAATTTCATTAGAATAATTAATTTGACATTAATTTGTAGTCAAAGTTCACTTGTGTTGACCATCAAAAGTCAAAAGTGGCCAAACATAGTGAGACGGAGAGAGTATATTAGAAATGAATGCAACATTAGATCTTGTTAAAAAAAGGGTTAATTGCAATATGGTTCCTGACTTTTTCCAAAATTTGCAATGTTGATGCTGTCATTTCAATTTCGCCAATTGGTATACTCACTTTGTCATTTTGTTGCAATCCAACTACAAAAGTAACTAGGTGTTAGTTTTCTAACAGGTTTTATGTCACGTGACTAGCACATAACGTTTTAAAGGGCATTTAAGATATTTTTGGAGCTACACATATCCGATTGATATGATTCTTTTTTTAAATTAAAACTAATATTTAAATTTACAACATATATATATTTTTTTTGGCAATTTCTTAGGTGACTGAATTATTTTCTATTAAATATTAAAAAAAAACACGTGAAATAATAATCTAGAAAAGATATTAGCCCCAAATATGTTTCATATGAAGAAAATGCCATATGTGAATTATCAATTCAAAAAAATATTTGATAGACAAAAAAGGGAGAGGAAGAGCAAGATGAATAGGGGAAGAGTGTATGTGGAAGGGGTGATGTGGGAACGTGGCGGAGGGGTGGAGGAAAGTAGGCGTTAGAAAAAAAGGTATCTCATGGTGGAAAGTAGTAATTTTTCAGATTATTTTTCCCATGTCATCTATTTTTTAAATATTTTCATTAAATTAAATTACAAATTAATATAATATAATTATTCACCAAAAAAATTTGCCAAAAAATATATGTTGTAGATTTAAATATTAGCTTCTGTTTTTTAAAAAAATAATACCAATGGGGTATGTGTAGCTTCACAAACATCTTAAAACGTCATGCGCTAGTCATATGACATAAAATCTGTTAGAAAACTAACGGTCAGTTACTTTTGTAGTCGGATTCCAAAAAAATGACAAAGTTAGTATACCAATTGGCGAATTGAAAAGACAGCATCAACATTGCAAATTTTGGGAAAAGTCAGGAACCAAATTGCAATTAACCCTAAGAAAAAAGGCAAAATTTTATTATGGGTCAAGTTAATGAACCAAAGGACACAGATTTTGCAAGGAAAGTATGGGCCTTACGTATCGGTTTAAATGTTTGGGCCTACTGGTCCATTTAAGATTCCAGGTAGTATCAATAACCCGTAATCTGTCACTTTTTGTCAGCCTAGCTTCAAAAGTTTACAAAACAAGGATGAGAAATGTTTTTAGAGAAAAAAAACAGTCTCACAAGATTTTAGCACAACCACTGTTATTAGAGATTAATTAATTTTAGTGAGTAGTGAAAATATAATAATCTCTCCGTCCCCAAAATGATCTTTTATCTGACTATTCAAACCTTTTAAGGATATAAACACTTGTTTCATTAGTCATGTTTTGTTTGTGCACTTTTAAGCCCAATTTATAAAAATGGGAAGAACTTTTTTTTTTTTTAGGACAATGAACATTGACAAATGAAAAGATCACTTTGGGACGGAAGGAGTAACTAATTAATTATTGATAAATCATCAATGATTAATTTGTGATATAATGTATACTCCCACTTGCTTCACTAGCCATGTTTTGGTTGTGCACTTTTAAAGCCTAAATTGTAGAATTGAAAAGAACTTTTTGGGACAATAAAACATGATAAATAAAAATATTATTTTGGGACGGAGGAAGTTTTTTTTTTCTTTCAAATCTAAGTATTACTCCACCAAATCACCTGTTACCCCCCAAAATTCGTATGTAGTACCTCTTAGATATAACGAGGCAAAATTCCATTAGTGGTACAATAAAGGTCATACTCCCTCCGTTCCATAACTATGTGCACAAATTGCTATTTTGGGTGTCCAATGATAAGTCATACTTTCCTAAAATGACAAAGAATCTTTACTACTCATCTCACTCATTCTCTCTCCTACTTTACTTTTTACACTCACAACACAAATCAACCTACTATTCCCTACCTCACTTTCTCTTTCTTACTTCACTTTTCACTTTTTTTTTTTTTTATCGAAAAGGGCAATGCCCCCTAAAATTTATTGAAATGAAATAAAAATTACAAAAAGTGATGGGGGACTAGGCCTAAACCATCACACAAAAAAAAAAAAAAAAAAAAAAAAAAAAAAATGCAAAATTAAAATAAATAAAAAAGGCTAAACTAAAAAAAGAAGGAAAAAATTAAACAAAATGCCTTGTCGGCTTCCAAGACCTTTTCGGCTTGTTATTCTTCGCTTTAGCTTTTGAGCCAGATTTTCCTCGTTTTCCTTTGACTGTTTGAAAGCCGTCTTCTTCATCATAGTAATAGGACATAGTGAGTGAGTATATTCAGTCTTTTTTTCAAGACTTTGCATTCAAATGGCCAGAGCGCTTGATTTGAAAAAAAAAAAAAAAAAGATAAAAAAATAAATAAAGATTGTCCTTTTTGTACGAGACCAGATTGTTAGTTACGGGGTAGACCGCCGAATTGGCCTCTAATTTTGGACTCAACATTTGTATCCTCTCTACTTTCTTACCATCTCTATTACTCCCTCCGTCCCAAAATATTTGCAGTTTTAGGATAGATTTTTTGTCTCAAAATACTTGCAGTTTTGTAGTTTCACATAAAACATTGGCTCATTTTAGTTAAACTGTCCTCATTTATGATAGGTAGTTGTAACTGTAAAATCATTTAATTATCTAAGTATTTGAACTATTCAAAGGGTAATTTAGTCTAATTGATATGTATTGATTGCTTTTCTTAATATGTGTGCAAAGTGCTAGAACTACAAGTATTTTGGGACAGAGGGAGAGGGAGTATCAAATACTCTCTACGTTTTGGTGATATTTTCATTTATATCTACGCAAATAACTTTTAAATAAAAATTATACAAATTATTATTAATACTCCTTCTGTTTCGGAAATATAGTTTATCTTTTTTCGTTGTTATCACGAATGAACTTTAAGCAGTAATTCAACCTGTTATCCTAATGAAAATTTAAATTTGCTGTTGATACACCATTATAAATACTATCAATACCAATCTTTAAATTTTCATTAAGATAATTAAGAATAATCTAAATTATTGTTCAAAATTCATTCATAATAACAACGAAAATAAAGGCACTACTTTATGGGACAGAGTGAGTAGTATTTATAATAGTGTTTTACTAATGAATTTTGAATTTTGATTGGAATTATTACACCAACTTATAGTAATTTAACAAAAGCAAGACCTTGCACATACGAATTTTGAACCGCTCCATGTTAGTTGCTCATGTCGACGACTTAAATATTACCATTTCTGTCTTGTTTTTGTGCTCAATAGATGATTTTTTCTCAGTTAGTGATGCTCAATAGCTGATTTTTTCTCAGTTAGTGATGCTCAAAATAATAAAAATAATTTTTGACCGTTTAAAATAAGGCCCTTTGAGGAGGGTATTTCGACCCCCCTGACTTCTGTAATTTATACAAATTTACCCTTTACAATTTCCAAATTTACTATATTGACCCCCTTGAAATGAAAATTTCAGGGGGTCTAGATTCACCACTGCTGAAAGTCTATTTTCTTCTACTTATTAATATTTGGAAAACATTTATGAACAAATTGAAAAACAAACTTTTTATAATTATAATTTTATAATAAGCTAATTCCCCTTGCAATATTTAAAATCTTATGTTCTTACTCACCGTACTGGGCCCAAACAAGGTTGGGCTAGTGACCCACCCCTTGTGGACAAGGAGACCATACCTCTTTAAACATTGGGGTGGGGTCCACACAAAAGACCGATCAGATCTTTAATGTGGGTCCGTCCACACTCATATGATCAATCACTGGTGATCGTACGGTGGTCCAAAGCCGTAGCTGGACTCCACATTGGCTATATGCGGACCCCACTCTGTTTTACCGTCCTTTCTCTGTCCATCTCTCTTTCTCCCTCCTCCTCTATATTCGTGTATTGGGCCTTCTTGGGCTTTTTAGCCTTCCAACACACACACACACACAGCATTCCTCCTCAATCCCCGCTTCCCGATACTCTTCTGCAACGCTTTGTTCTCTTCCTCTTTTTACTCTTCTCCCTCCCTTCCGTCCCAGTCCCAAAGTATTCGTGCACCTTTTTTTTTTTAATCCGTATCAGAGTATATGTTTAGTTTCAAAAATGACACTCATTCTGTGTCATACTTTACTTTTATACTCACCAACACGTACATCAATTTAACCATTTATTAATTTCCGTGTAAATGAAAAGGTGGACATATACTCTGACACTGAGCATCTTTTATCTTTACTCCTGCTCCATGCGCTTTCTTTTCACTGCTCAAGATGTACAACTCTTAATGTACTAAGTATCACTAGCAGCAAGTTTTCACTTCTTTAATGCTGTACTTTTCACCCCACTCTTCAAACTCCCAAACTTTGGCTCCAAGTTGCATTAAAACCCCTGTGTTCAATCACACAAGAATCAAGTGTGTGTGTGAAGTCTTTCTTGGACATTCATTTCTAACTCATAAAGAAAATATGAAGATAGCCTTGCTCTCATCTCACCTTCTCCTCCTCTGTTTGCTGAGTTATATTGGTAAGAGAATACAACATTCTTGTTACAAAATAAATGAGTTTCATTTCAATGTACTAGTATGATTTTTAATTGCAAAATAATGCTTCTTTGTTTTTACCATTTAATTTCTTGTTTATGCAGTGGCAGGCCAAGAGCATGTACAAATCTTGACTCTCCACCATGACTCAACTCCATCCACCATCCAAGAAATCTCCCAAAATGTTGTTCCACTAGGTGTTTCTGTCAATCAAGAAAACCTGAATGAGGTTTCCAGCACAATTCTCATGGCTGAAAAATGGGTAAGGACCCATGTTTTGTCTCACTATCCATCCACCCACATTTCCACCATTGTTGTTCAACCTAAGCTTCTCTGCCACAAGCACAATGAACAACAAGATAGAGAAAATCTCAAACTGGTTTTACCTTCCATGAACAACTTACACCATTCTCTCACTAGGTGGGGTTTACACACAGAAATTAAGGTCTCTGTTTCTCTCTCACCCACCTGCTTTCATCAAGATTTCACCCAATCTTACATTTCCCCAATTTTGACCTTCTTGCAACACATTAATTCAACTTATTCGCTGTACCCACCTCACGAAACCTTTCGTTTTGTTGATTTTCACTCCAAATTAGGGTTTGTTCATATGAATAAGCTCAATTTGATCATCCCCATTTCAAAACCCACAAGCAGAAGGCTCTCATTCGTTGAATCAATGCCCGCTTTGCCAACAGAAATAGCCCCAACTCCTTCCCACTCCCACCACGGTGCCACCAGCCCCCTCCCTCCCCTAATCGGTATTACTGCCCCACAAATGCCTCCTTTAGAAGGTCCTACCAGTCCACCGCCATACCCATTCAATTTGCCTCCATGTAATCCCTACACCGGCGGTGGTGGTGGTGGTGCTACGGCTGAGCCGCCTGCTGTAGAAGGAAGCCATGAGAGGTTGTGGTGTGTGGCAAAACCTAGTGTACCGTCAGATGAATTGCAAGAGGGAATGGATTATGCTTGTGGAGAAGGGGGAGCTGATTGTGAAGCAATTGGGCCAAATGGGAGCTGTTATTCGCCCGATTCGATTGTGGCTCATGCTTCATATGCATTCAATAGTTATTGGCAGAAGAACAAGAAACTTGGTGGGACTTGTGGCTTTGGTGGAACTGCTATGCTCATTAATTCTGACCCAAGTAAGCAAATTCATTTCCCTATTTTGGCTTGCATTTTGCTGCTCGTATAATTGACTTGTGTTTGGTGGCTGGTTAGACTAGATTTAGCTCTAAGTATTTGATCACTTTTATATACTCGGCGGGTTGGACTAATTAAGATTACTCTTAGGAGAGTGGACTAAATTCTTGAACGAGCAATCATTGGATGATAAGATGGAGTAATTCTGAATCTCACTATGTTGTTCAGTGGACAAAAGTTTAGCAGTTAGAACCTCTGTCAACAACCATTGTTAATTCGTTTGACTTTCGTTAATGTCATTTACTTTGAGGTAATAATCATAATAAGGGTACGATGAGAAACTAAGTAATTATAGTATCTTGGATGTTGGAATCATATGTAGCCATAAAAATTGAGACCTCGAGGAAAAGATGATGGAAGGAGTGTATATAGTTATCATCCCAAATCAAGAAAAAGATGACAACTTGGGAGAACTTCGTTTTTGTCCATCGTACTTTGGGTCGTGTTTCACTTTTACCATCAAACATTATTTTTTTCATTTTTACCATCGTACTACAAACAATGGTGTCATTTTATGTTGAAAGAGCAACACTGCTCTTCTCTCTCGGGAAGCTTCATGATTTTTCCCTAATTTTCTAGGGTTCTCTTGAAAGCCCTAGGTGTTTAACTAAAAGGGAAAATCTGGAATCAAGAAGATTTATGGATGCTGGAAGAATAATCTGGAAAGGACAAGGAAGAGAGCATACACCGACTTGGAAGAAATTTCGGGAACAATCGAGAAAACGGTGAGGCTGGGACATTCACCGACATAGCAACACTATAAATAGGTGTTTGGGTCTCCTGGGAATCATTGACAAGTAGAGTGAGCAAACAAGCTGAATAAGTGTGGGAGTCTTACTAAGAGAGGTGTTAGTGTGTGGTGTAGTACATAGTTAGACTTGTGTGAGTCAAGCTTTGTGGTTGTACTCTTGCACTGAGTGTACTACTCTAAAATAATAAAAGAGTTGTTTTTGCTGGAAGCTCATCTTGTGATACTAATATCTCTTATTAGTATTACAATCTCCTTGCCAATTTGAGTTTCTGATACAACAATCTGGTATCAGAGCGGTACGATTCGGGATCGTGAAAACCGCTGCAGAGACAGTACGAGTTCGGTGCACTATCCGGGATAGTGAAGCAAGTTGGTCCGGGACCTCGCTTACTTGATATCACGTTGGAGAAGTATATCAAGTCACCATGGCAGATATTGTTGGCACAACTTCCGGCATGGAGAGATTGAACGAGTACAACTATCGAGACTGGCGAACGTGCATCAAGTCCTATCTTAAAGGACAGGACTTATGGAATATCGTAGACGGCACGGAGACCTCACCACCCGAGAACAACACGGAGCAGCTTCGCAAATGGGAAATTAAAGCCGGAACGGCTTTATATGCGATTAAGACGACTATCGACAAAAGTCTGCTCGCTCGTATTGAAGAGATCGAGGTGCCAAAAGAAGCGTGGGATGCTTTGGCTAATCTCTTCTCAAGGAAAAATGCTGCCCGGCTACAGCTCTTGGAAAGAGAGCTTATGAATACGTCACAAGGCACGGATTCCGTCAGTGACTACTTTTTCAAAATCAGAAACTTGTGCCGTGAAATAGAGCAATTGGATCCTACTTCAAAAATTGGAGATGATCGGATGCGTGGAATAATAATCAACGGATTAAATCCTGAATATTCTACGTTTATCACGGCAATCCAAGGATGGCCTACACAACCGTCATTAATAGATTTGGAAAATCTATTAGCCAACCAAGAAGCTCTTGCCAAGAAAATGGCGGGAGTGTCGTTAAAGAATACAGAAGAGGCACTCTTCAGCAATCGGAGAGGCCAACCACGGAAAAATGGTGGTACGTGGAAAAAGCGTGAAGATGACAAAGAAAAGTCAAATGGGCAGCGTCAACGGAGTCACCAACCAGGGGGAGCTCAAGGATGCCCTCAAAGAGGGGGATCTCAACAACGGCAAGGCTATAGATCCCGGCCACAAGGGAATAGACGTAACGGCGCGAGTGCTACAATTGCGGCAAGAAGGGCCACTTTGCTCGAGACTGTCGATCAAGGAGAAGGCCGTTTGAAGGCAATGCGGTGACGTCAGGAAGTCGTCAAGGAGATAATAGCGAGGAAGAGTGGGACCTAGAGGTGTCCTACGCAGTGGCAGACTCCTCTGGAAGCTTCTCAGACGACGAGATCGACTTTAAAGGTGGTTTTCAAGACAATATAGAAGAGGTGACAGCTGCAAGCGTCACCGTGGAGACTGAAGATCAAGCACTCGCCACAACTACTCAGAAGCCGATCGACTACAACAAAGATTGGATTGTCGACTCTGGATGCTCTAACCATATGATGGGAGACGAGGAGAAGCTTAGCTGCATGTCTGAATACAAGGGAGGTCGAGTTGTCGTGACAGCTAACAACTCGAGAATGCCAATTGCTCACATTGGCAAGACAAAGATCGTGCCACGATTTAACTCTCATCAAGTTCAGTTACAGAACGTATTTCACGTACCTGGGATGAAGAAGAATTTATTGTCCGTGTCTCAGTTGACGTCTCCAGGGAATTATGTCGTGTTTGGACCAAAAGACGTCAAGGTTTATCGAGACTTGAGGATTAACGGCAAGCCGTTCATGGAAGGCAAAAGAGTGGAGTCTATCTATGTGATGTCAGCAGAGTCAGCATACGTAGATAAGACAAGGAAGAGTGAGACGGCGGACCTGTGGCACGCACGGTTGGGACATGTCAGCTATCATACGCTAAGGAAGATGATGGTAGAGTCAATGGTGAAAGGACTACCATCTTTAGATATACGAACTGATACAATATGTGCCGGTTGCCAATACGGTAAGGCGCATCAGCTGCCGTACGAGGAGTCAAGATTTAGAGCCAAAGAACCATTAGAACTGATCCACTCAGACGTGTTTGGTCGAGTAAAACAGCCATCATGTGGGGGCATGAGATACATGGTGACGTTCATCGACGACTATTCACGGTACGTATGGGTTTACTTTATGAAAGAAAAATCTGAAACCCTGACTAAGTTTAAAGAGTTCAAGGAAGAAATAGAAAATAAGGTGGGAAGAAATATACGGTGCTTGCGGACAGACAATGGTGGAGAGTATACATCGGATGAGTTCTCCCACTACCTTCGCGAATGCAAGATCAGGCGACAATTGACATGTCCAGGCACTCCGCAACAGAATGGTGTTGCCGAAAGAAAGAACCGACATCTTGCGGAGACTTGTCGAAGTATGCTACACGCAAAGAATGTTCCAGCGCGTTTTTGGGCTGAATGCATGAAGACGGCGGCTCATGTTATAAATAGGCTACCACAAGCAAAGTTGGGATATGTCTCACCTTTCCAAAAATTGTGGCACACCAAGCCTTCGGTGAGTCACTTTAGAGTTTTTGGATGTGTGTGCTATATCTTCGTACCCGATCACCTACGATCAAAATTTGACAAGAAGGCGATACGAAGCATATTCATTGGCTACGACAGTGAAAGGAAAGGATGGAAATGTTACGACCCTGCAACAGGTCGTTGCCATGTTTCAAGAAATGTGGTGTTTGATGAAGCATCGTCCTGGTGGTCACCACAACACGCACCACTCCCAGACTCAAAAGAGATAGAAGAGAAGTTACAAGAGAAGTTCGTGGATAAAACAAGTGAAGGGGAGACTAGTCATTCCGAAGTGTTTAAAGAGCCGCGACTAGCAATAGAAGAAGAACAAGAGCCAACTTCTCCAAGAGAATTTGATCAACCTGCAAGTCCATGGAGCACCGGCATTCATAGAAGTCAAGAAGAACATCAACCAAGCCCACAAGAAGATTCTAGAGAAGGCGGTGAAAATGTAGAAACACAACAACGTTCAGTAAGGAGGTCTAACCGCCAACGAAGACCAAATCCAAAGTATGCAAATGCTGCACTCACGGAATATATCAGTGTAAAAGAACCTTCAACGTTTGAAGAAGCATCTCAAGATCCTAAATGGAGAAAAGCGATGGATGAGGAGATGGCAGCACTGAAGCAAAATGAGACTTGGGATTTGGTTCCGAAGCCCAATGATGTAAAACCCATATCTTGCAAATGGGTTTACAAAGTGAAGATACGTCCTGATAGATCGGTTGAGAGATACAAAGCTCGCTTGGTAGCCCGTGGCTTTTCTCAACAGTATGGACTGGACTATGATGAAACGTTCAGTCCTGTGGCAAAGATCACAACTGTACGTGTACTGCTAGCACTAGCAGCTAGTAAGTCATGGAGACTCTGGCAGATGGATGTTAAGAATGCTTTCCTACACGGAGAAGTGGATAGAGAAATCTACATGGAACAGCCACGAGGATATGAAAAGAAGGATCGAGACGAGTACGTGTGCAAACTAAGAAAAGCGCTATATGGACTAAAACAAGCTCCCAGAGCTTGGTACGGAAAGATTGCAGAGTTTCTAGTTCAAAGCGGATATGTGTTGGCACCGGCAGATTCAAGCTTGTTCGTCAAGCTCGAACAAGGCAAACTAGCTATAGTGCTAGTTTATGTGGATGATCTAATCATCACGGGGGATAACTTGAACGAGATCCGAAGAATAAGGGAGAACTTGTCCGTTCGATTTCAAATGAAAGAACTTGGAGAACTAAAACACTTTCTTGGGCTCGAAGTGGATCGAGATGGGGAAGGCTTGTTCCTGTGCCAGCAGAAGTATGCTAAAGATCTACTCCAGAAATATGGGATGATAGATTGTAAGCCAATTTCCACCCCGTTAGAACCCAATGCAAAGCTATGTGCAGAAGAAGGCAAAGATCTTGAAGACGGGACGATGTATCGACAACTGGTAGGTAGTCTGATCTACCTAACATTGACAAGGCCAGACATAGCATTTGCGGTTGGAGTAGTAAGTCGCTTTATGCAGAAGCCAAAGAAGCCCCACTTGGAAGCCGTTAGAAGAATTTTGAGGTATATTAAGGGGACTATTGACTATGGCATTCTTTATAAGAAAGGTGGAGCTTGCAAAGTGATTGGCTACTGTGACGCAGATTATGCTGGAGATCATGATACCCGACGCTCAACGACAGGGTATATGTTTAGTCTTGGCTCAGGAGCAGTCACGTGGTGTAGCAAAAGACAATCGACTGTGTCATTGTCAACCACTAAAGCAGAGTACAGAGCAGCAGCAATGGCAGCTCAAGAAAGTACATGGTTGATGAAGTTACTAGAGGATCTACATCAACCTACAGACTACATGGTGGACCTACATTGTGACAATCAATCCGCTATTCGTCTAGCAGAAAATCCAGTGTTCCATGCTCGGACGAAACATGTGGAGGTGCACCACCATTTCATAAGGGAGAATGTACTAGAAGGAAAGATACGAATGTGCCCGATCAAAACAGATGACCAAATCGCAGACGTGTTCACCAAAGGTCTAAGTGCAAAGAAGTTCGAGGAGTTCCGACAACAACTTGGAATGACGACAAGGTCGAGAAGAGCTAGTGTTGAGGGGGAGTGTTGAAAGAGCAACACTGCTCTTCTCTCTCTGGAAGCTTCATGATTTTTCCCTAATTTTCTAGGGTTCTCTTGAAAGCCCTAGGTGTTTAACTAAAAGGGAAAATCTGGAATCAAGAAGATTTATGGATGCTGGAAGAATAATCTGGAAAGGACAAGGAAGAGAGCATACACCGACTTGGAAGAAATTTCGGGAACAATCGAGAAAACGGTGAGGCTGGGACATTCACCGACATAGCAACACTATAAATAGGTGTTTGGGTCTCCTGGGAATCATTGACAAGTAGAGTGAGCAAACAAGCTGCATAAGTGTGGGAGTCTTACTAAGAGAGGTGTTAGTGTGTGGTGTAGTACATAGTTAGACTTGTGTGAGTCAAGCTTTGTGGTTGTACTCTTGCACTGAGTGTACTACTCTAAAATAATAAAAGAGTTGTTTTTGCTGGAAGCTCATCTTGTGATACTAATATCTCTTATTAGTATTACAATCTCCTTGCCAATTTGAGTCTCTGATACAACATTTTATGCCAAATTCGATATTTTATACCCAAATTTGTTTCAATTTTACCATCGTACTACAAATAATAGTGTCATTTTACACCAAAATTTGGTATGAAATGACACCATTGTTTGTAGTACGATGGTAAAAATGAAAAAAAAGAAAGTTCGATGGTAAAAGTGAAACACGCCCTAAAGTACAATGGACCAAAACGGAGTTTTCCCACTTTATGGGCACAAGAGGCGGAAGTCAAAATCTGTTAGCGGTTTACAACAGAAGAAACAATTACAAAATAATAAAAATAAAATACAAAACTGGAGATAGATAAGAAATAATTTGTTGTTGTTGCACGAGCCCAATGCTAGTCACTGTCTCCTCCTTAAGACTTATTCGTCCCCTCACTGAGTGTGCTTGAGTTTGGTTGGAAAGTTAGGCTCCCAGGATAGAACGTGCGGACCGGGGGCACTTTGCACCGAAGTTTCCCGGCGAACTGAAGTATGCTTGGACTGTATCACCTCTTCTAAGTATGCAAGGAGGCCAAGGGAAAAAACAGATCAATATGCAGGAGGATTGTTCTGTTTGTGTATATCACAAACTGTTGTTGATCCTTAGCAGTTACGAACTTTGAAATCAAAACTAAAGGTGGGCTTGTGTCTAGGAAGGCAAATTCGGCGCTGCATTCGTGTTGGAACTTGATTTGCACCCCTACGCGCGAGAGAGAGCCTCTATGCTACATAATCTTAAACACTCATATCTTATTCATCCAACAACCATTTTGGACAAATAAATACTTGATTTCTTCTTCTCATGGAGTGGAACACAAACACATAAACAATGTAGTAATTTGACAAAATTTCCCTTAAGGAAATTCCACACCATTTCCTTCAAAACCAAGCATATATTTTGAGCTATATAACTTATATTACTTGGATAATTCACTCTTGATATGAATAAATAAACAATGGTTTTAATTGTGGTGGTCGTGGTTATGGTTATTGCAGGCTTTCTCCATTGTCGTTTCGTGCTGAGTTGAATGCAGTAATGGAGGCTGTGCTGAGTTGAATGCAGTAATGGAGGCTGGTTTTGGTTCTCTGACAGCCAGTAAAATATGTTCAAATATCTCTATGTTCCGGTTGTTTGGTTGTAGACTGGGTAATTAGTAGTAGTAGATAAAAGGGTAGGAACTTGGATATCTTTATTCGTATGTAGTAGTAGTTGATTTTTTTTGCTGGTTTGAAGTTGGAGATGTTTTGCTAGTTATATAGTGAGGCATGTTTGTTTATCGGGCAAATTGCCAATTAGTTACCTGAGTTTGTCGTCAAGTTTCAATTAGTTACCCAGTTTGTGTTTCGGTCAATTTAGTTATTGAATTTGTCTTTTTGTTTCAATTGGTGTAAAATCCGTTTGTTTGTCAAAAAACTAACGAAAATTGATGAAAAACGTAACAAAGTTCTTTCAAAATTGCAATGATCAACCCTAAAGTTTAAATTATTCCATTACACCCCCAAACTAACGAATGTTAAAAGCTATCTTCTTTCTCAAAACCCGGTCATCACCACCACCCAAATCCGGCCACTACCATAACCACCTATCTTCTTTCCAGCGGCGATCCTTCCCCTGCACACCATATTTTCCGGCAATTGTCCATATTTTCCGGCGAAAAAAAAATCAAAAAATCGGACCAGAAAAAATACGATTCCTGCTTCGTTAACCGTTGGATCGTCTTCAAACTTCTGGGGAATGTTCGCATCACCTAGGCGCACCTTTTCACCGTTGGGATCTGCCAAAAAATCACCGGAGCGGGAGATAAGTCCGCCGGAAAAAATCTGGCGAAAATCTCCCAAAAATCGCCTTTCTCTCGCTCCAGTCATTTTTTCGATCACATTCATTTTTTATTTTAAGTGTTGTTATACACATTTAGTATACCCATAGGTATAGACTACCTCTATTTTGGAAAGTTTGTCTATTTTGACTTTTTATAGTCAACATAAATGAACGTTGACCAAAAACTGGCGTCGATCTAATCATTTTAATAAATTTTAAAAAATTGTAATTGACAAATCATTAAGTGATTTATTAATAACAAATTTTAAAATTTCATTGTGATCATTAAGATTGATACTAATAGTAGGTCAAAGTTAATTTGTGTAAGTCAAAATGAGACTAACATTTCTAGGACAAAGAGAGAGTACAATTCTTTAAAGCACGGATACACAGGTATACTACTCTTTCCTTCCCAAAATAATCTTCACACTTTTTTCGCGGTTACTACGAAGGAAATCTCTCCGTCCCAAAATAATCTTCACACTTTTTTCGCGGTTACTACGAAGGAAATTTGAGCAACAATTTTAGGTTAGTTTAATTATACTAATTAAAATGTGAAGATCATTTTGAGACGGAGGTAATATTTTCTTTTGTGGCGCTGTTGGTTGTTGCATGTCAAACTTACTATCCGCATTTCTAAAATGAATGTTTAAGGACAATGATACACATAGTGAAAACTCAAAGGGAAAACTCATAGTGAAACACTCTAATCCGTTGGATGAGTTTTTAGCAGTGGGGTCCACAAAGATTTATTAAAATCCAACGGATTACAGAGTTTCGCTATGAGTTTTCCCTTTGAGTTTTCACTATACATATCATTATCCATTTATTTTTGGACAAAAAAGGTGATAAACTTGTGTTTTTTTTTGTTTTTTTTTTTGAGTAATACTCTACTTATGTTTTGAACCTGCAACTTGGAACCACAGTCTAAACTTTTGTGACTTGTTATTGTGTACCAAACCTGCAAGATCAATAGTGTATTTATTGCAAGTTTATTTATTTTTGATAGTATTCACTCTGCGCTGATAAATTAATATAAATATCTATTACTCCCTCCGTCCCACTATAAGGTTTTTACTTTGACTTTGTACGAGGATTAAGAAAAAAAAGTAAATGTTGTGAGTGTGAAAAGTAAAGTAAGAGAGAGAAAGTGGGTAGGGAGTTTTTGTTGTGAGAATGACAAGCGTGTCTCATTTTCCATTTTAGGTAATAAAGTAAAGTAAGAATATTAAATTGTGACAGACTAAAAAGGAAAGTACGAACCTTAAATCGGGACATAGGGAATATGTCTTAAAATATCTTCCCGTTTGTCTATTCAAACTTTTGAAGAATATGAACGCTTACTTCAATAGTCATCTTTTGTGTATGCACTTCTTTAAACCTAAATTGTAGAAATAAAAAGAATTTTTTGAGATAATGAATAATGTTAAATAGGATTTTTTTTTTTTTTTAATTTTATGTTAGAGTATAACCTTTTGATTTTATAAAGCCACCATATCACATATTAAAACATAATGATTGACAAGAAAGTATTTAGCCAAATTTACATTCTTTTGAGTGTTTTTTTTTTTTTTTTTTTTTTTTTTAACCGGTAAAATGAACATTCATTCAGATGAGTGTAGGGATGGAAATTTGTCCGAACCCGATCCGTTCCGAGGGTGATCCGATCCGTAATTTTCGGGTTCAATTTGCAATTTTATGATCCGTTCGGATTTCGGGTCGGTTTCGGTCAGCCCCTCTGATCCGACCCGATTCATATACATTACTCATAATTTTCATTATTACCCCTCCTTTTATTAAAATATACACACAACCCTACCTATAAAAGAGAAAAATAGGGTTTAGAAATTAAAAAATCCGCCGCTGTCTGTCTCTCTCTCGTTTCTACGCCGTCGAACACGAGCTTCTCCCAGTTGCCGATCCTCGCCATTGCCGCTCCTCGCCGCCCGCCGTCGCCGCTTCTCCTTCAATCGTTCCTCTCTGCCTTTCCGTCGCCGCTTTAGCCTTCAGCTACGACGCACTCTCCAAAATCCAAAATGCAATCCGCCGCGATGCCGTTCCGCTAGCCTCACCGTCCGAGCTCGCCAAGTCGCCGTTCCGACCTCGCCGTCCCAGGCTCCCTCTCCGTCACCGTTCCTCGCCGATCAAGGTAAGTTCCTCTCCGTCTTCGTTCCTCAACGTCCGTTTCAGATTAGGGATTCAATTAGTAAAGAGTACTCAAATTAGGGTTTAATTTGTGTACCAGTTTGTATAATCTACCAATACCATGATTTCGATTTCCGATTCTGGGCTCAGCTTGCATTTTTCCTTCCTTTTTTTTTTTTTTTTTTGGAACAACAACAATGGGCTAGTTTCGGATCGGATCGGATCGGATCGGATACGGATTAGGGGTAGTTCGGATCGGATTCGGATATTCATTTTCATAGTTCGGATCGGTCCTGATCCGACTCGAATCCGACCCGTTGCCATCCCTAGATGAGTGAACAAGAAATTGTATGACCTATTAATTACCAAAAAAAAAATAAAACAAAACACAGGCTTATTATTTTGCACAGGGAAATAAGTAAAAGAATTGTAAAATGAAAAAAAAAATACAAAATAAAAACGGTATATGGAAGCCTACTCTTTATCAGAGCCTGGTTTCGATCCTGGGACCTGTGGGTTATGGGCCCACCACGCTTCCGCTGCGCCACTCTTATTCTTTGTTCATTATGTTTATAAAATATATTTACATTAGTTTCTTGTTACCTCAGTTTTTCACATACTGACTACAAGTTTTATAACATACCCCCATATTTCATTTGAAATAAAAAAAAAGAGGTATTAGTAGTAAAATTATTTGAAACAAAATGAGTATGCTCAAATTTCATTTGAAGGTAGAAAAAAAAAGGTAGTAAAATTATTTGAAGATGGAAGGAGTAATGATTGGGAAATAATAAAGTTACAAAATGCGGTTTAAAAATGAGGTCATAATTGTGTTGGTGTTTTTAATTGGAGTGTGCCGAATCCACTATCGATGTGGCAAATGAAATATCGCCACCACATTTTGTGTCCTTCATTTTGTAAGCCTAACATTGCCCGTACGGTGGCTTGTCGTAAATAGGGATAAGCTTCTCAACATTATATGAAACTAATAATCAGCCCTCAACCCAAAATCACTAATAAAACCACGCAACAAACATCATCATTCTATACGAATTCGTGTACACTCTGGAGCTTTAGTTAACTTTTAGAGTTCTATACTTGCCGCCTCACTTTACACACACTAACTAACAAGGCAACTATCCAATTTTAACAAGGATAGTGAAAACTCTGTTTTTTTTTTTTTTTTTTTTTTTTTTTCAAGTTAACATATCATTTCATTCATTGTGTTACAAACTCCTATGAAGTCTATTAGCCTAGTCTATTACAAGCTCCTCCATCCCCCATTGGGGAAACTCTGTCCAAATTTCATTTTAAGAGACAGTTTTTTGTATAATTTGGTGGCAAAATTCACATATAATCTTGTAATCCTCTTTACAAACATTTAGTTTTTGCAAGTATAAAGAGACCGGTAAAAAAAATTTCAAAAAAACACATTTAGGGACAAAGTTAGGATCAAAATGGACACTCATTTTGGGACAAAAAATTCTTGAAAATGGACACTCATTTAAGGACAGAGGGATATCTTTATGGATCATGCTGATAAAAACTCATCCAACGGATTACAGAGTTTCACTATTTTACTGTGTATCATTGTCCAATTAACAATTATTCTGATGTGCAAACAAGTCAACTTTGGTGACAACCCAGAGGCAGATATTTAGCACCATACATACAAAAACGGGTCAGGACCATTCTCCAGGAAGGCTAAACATTTTGCACTACCATTCACTTTGTGCATTAGTAAGAGAGATGGTTCAATCCCCTCTAACAAGCCACTTTACACTAAGAGGGCAAAATAACAGATCTAATTTGTACCTAACAACCACTTTAATCACATTCTATAACACTACATATCAATGATTAAAATCTTATGGCACGGTAAAAACGTTCGGCTGCAAGCAGACTACTTTTCATTGCAATTCTGATTAGGTGAAGCTTCGGATTCACCAAGCCCACTGTTATTCACGCTCACACTACCATCTTCTCTCTGTGCCCAAAAAAATATATGAAATAAAGCAATTACAATTAGACAAGTTTAATAAGTGTAATATAATTCAATACATGTCAAGCATTCGGAAAATTCAATTCCCAAAACTTCAGATTTAACTCTTTGGATTACGAATCAAGATAATTGAATTTTTGTCTGTTCAACTGAAAAGGCTCTCTACACTCTAGAGATGATACTATCTAATATTTGGAAATGCCATTGATTTGAAACCACACGCATTTTACCCTCTTATTATGAGAATCACGGATACCGTTCAAATACCGCCATTTCAGCCTTCGTTTTGTCCATGGGTTATTGGTTAATATATTACGACGCTTTAGATAATTGTATACCTACCATATTGATGCATTGTACAATACTAAAAAAAATGTTGAAATTCTTAACGGACAATACCTATGGATCAACAAATGGCACTGGCACACCTAGTGGTAATCTACCAAAAATCAGGGGTGGGTCGCTGCCAATTAGAATGACCTCCGTTGACCTTTTTAATGGAAGCAGCCGGTTAATTTTGAAACCAACTCGTTCATCATTTAAAAGTGTATCTTTCCACTATGGAAGTGTTTGACTATGTGGGAAATTTTTGCAAAGGGTTCTAGAAATCCTAAATTATGCCACCCCTTTCCCAAAATGAATGTCTATAAAAATTTCAAATTTGCTCTTCATCATGAGCAAAATTGATTTTTTTGGGACGGAGGGAGTACTACGGATTGCATAAGACTAGAACATGACTCAAGATGGTATTGTATCTCCATTCATTAGCAATGGGTATAAAAAGTGAAAACAATCTAAAACACCCCCAAATAGTTGATTACTCTTACTGACCAAGTTAAAAAGAAAGCTACTTGTGCTATTTGCTACTCCCTCTGTCCCGTAATGATCTTCTCATTTGCCATTTTTATTGTCCCAAAAAGTTCTTCTCATTTTTATAATTTAGGCTTTAATGTGTACAAAGTAACACAACATGGCTAGTGAAGCAAGTGTTCACATCCTTAAAAAGTTTGAATAGTCAAATGAGAAGATCATTTTGGGACGGAGGGAGTATTAGAAGTTATAAGAGAAGGATAAGAGAAAAAAATATACAAAGCCTTGGTGAGTAACTGGGTAAGTTCTAAAGAGGTCACCTATGGTTGACCTAACCAACAACCGAGTTAGGGAAGTTTGACACTAGCTTAGAGTGCTGCCAGGTTTCTTTTTGTCGTAAAAACATGCTTACGGGGCACGGTAACTTTTGGATGTCATCATCAATCTTACTTGAAGGTGCATTTTCTCCCGACAAAAAGAAAATATTAAAATTTCTAAATCACACCCTGCAAACATTCGATTGTATCCAATGTTTAGAGTTTACATCAATACAATTGCACAGAAATGATTGAAAAAGAAGAAGAAACAGAACTGGAAGTGGCTGTTCCTGTCAACACTTGTCCTGAGTTACTCAAAGGCCACTTATAATTCCCACAGCTAGTGCACAAAAGCAGCACAACCAATGAAAATTTTATAATGATGAACTCTTTGTTTCCTCAATCCTTAAGTTCAATTGCAAGCCCTAATTTTTTTTGTGTGTGTGATTTCGTCAATTAAGTTATTAACCTTTTGCCTTAACTCAAACTATGTTCACATATCCCGCACCTGCATATATAGAAGTTCAAAAATAAACATGATGGCTGAATAAATTTCCCGCGCACATGGCTCCATACAGAATTAGCAAATCAACTATATGGCCGTGCAATTATCCTCGGTACCTCAATTAGATTGCAATCTCCAAGGGAGGAACAATCAAAGTACTTCAGTATTCTATGTGAAAGATACTTAAATAAAGAGATGTTGTCTTGCATACTGCAAACTATAGCACGTGCCATTTTTATCAGGGTTATGCATGCCTATCAAATTCCCCTTATAAATATGGATCAACCTGAAAAATGTGGGGAAAGACTTCTTTGCATTTAACCTGCGTATACGATACAGCCAAAGTCCCCCCCCCCCTCCACACACACACATTCAGTGTGTAAATGAACCAAATTGAACATGACCAGCTTCAACACAGCTTGTTTTAGTTTTATCAAGCCGCGCTCGTCTTTTTTAGGAATAGCGTGACAAATTAAATCCTTGAGCTCAGCTAGCAGCTTGTTCAAGAGCCGAGCTAATTTGAACTAATATTCACCAATAGATACTTAAATTCTTATACGTTATATTTTATAGATAACTACATGTGAAATTATATTCGAAAAATATCAACCCAAGCCAGGCCAAAACTAGTCGAGCATGGCCAACTAAAGCTTGAGGTCATTCACACACAGAGCACAGATTGAATACTCACAAGCCAAAGCTGGCTCGGATTCTGTGATAGTATACCTCTCTTTTTCACTTTTTACAATAAGGACAAATGTTTGCTCCACTTCTGTAAATTTAGTAAATATTTTTTCATCTTTTATAATATAAAGTTAACTTTTTACTAATTGATTGTTCATATGTACTATTCTTCATCATCTGATGAAAAAGAGCAGATTTTAATGTACATACGTCACTAGCATTGCTACACCCCCATCCTATTTTCTAAGAGTTGCTTCTTATTCCTTCATAGTGTCATAGGCTCATAGCCTCAATCGTCAATCCAACGCAACAATATTCATATTTACAACAGAAACATTAAAGAATCAAACATCAGTATTAATTTTTTAACTCAGTTTGGACTGTAAATTAGTAAATTTTGTCACTTGGTAGAAATCAGAAACAAAGATGTACAGGGAGTAGAGGACATAAAGTGAGTATAGATCATAGGTGAAAATCCTTAAAGGTGGAAATTAAGAATAGCACAATCATATGATTGTTTTGTACGCAACGATAGCCCGTGAATTCCATGATGTTTTAGTGCAAGTTCCATTCCATGATAGTGCAATTGCATGGAAAAGCATGACGGTACCAAATCCACAAAGTTACTTGTAGTTTCTATTTGCAGGAGTGAGAGAGAGAAGAGGAAGAGAAAGCGATGTGAAGTACTTACCCTTTGAATTTCACCACGAGCAGTCATTAGTTCATAGTACTTACGCATTAGCATTTCTTCCTCTACCTACAAATAGTCATTTATCATGATCAGAGAGTGAGGATTTTACATAAAATACAGAACAAACGATTACTTGTTTAATATTGAAATTTGTTTAGGTAAATGCATACTCCAAATCATGGTTGAATCAGTAACATTGAATGTGCCTTTTCTTATAACTTGATTCTAATTAAAGTAAAAGAATGAGCTAAAAACATTTTACTCTGCCATATCCTTATGCTAATCCAAAAAACACAAATAGAAAAGTGATGTATTTGCAATCATTTTTATATTCCAATTTATTGCAGTGTTTGTCATAAATCATTCCTGATGAGCTTCTTAATACGAAACTAATCATCCATCTATAAGATAATCACAAATAGATGCTCAGACCAAGCTGATTGTGATTCTATTGAATACCACAAATTCGAATTCCAATGGAAGTTAATTATCGAAGTCGTTCACCCTTAAAGAAAAAAATAGAGCAACCAACTTATACATTTTTAAATTCATTTCTCAAATAAAAAGGGGGCGGGATGTGAATCGATATTTTGTGTGATCATCGTTATTAGCGCACTAAGGCGCAAAAGGGGTGCCCGGAGCCTAGGCGCAAGGCGGGCGGGTGCCCGAGTGACGAAGCCCGCAATAATGCCTTAAAATACTAAAAATATAGTATACATACAACATCAAGATAAGCAATAATAGTATTTCCTCCATCCCAAAAAGAATATCCAAAAACATTAAAATTTGCTTGTTAACAAGAGCAAATAATAAAATGAATTTTCAATTTGAGACGGAACAAGAGAAAATAAAAAATGAATATTCATTTGGGACATAACAAGAGCAAATAAAAGAAATGAATATTCATTTTGAGACCAAGGGAGCATATATGAATTTTAGTAATTGACATATCAATTTCAAAAGTTCAAAAATATGAATCAAATATCGAATTGGAGCGAGGTAAAAAGGTGATGTTTTCAAAAGTTCGAAACAACGCCTCGCCTAGCACCGCCGAGGCTCCAATGCCGCGCCTCTCTGCGCCCTAGACCTAGTCGCGCCGAGGCTCCAATGCCGCTCCTCTCTGTGCCCGGAGCCTAGGCGCGCGCCTAGGCGGGCTTTTAATAACTGTGTGTGTGATTCATAACATTACTACATTGTTCTCTTAATGATATAGTAGAAGGCGATGGGATAACAAGATTAGCACAATAGGCGATCTTAATCATACGAATGTATGGTTCTGGAGCTTGGATTAACTTTAAGATTAATGCTTCGTGTAATGATAGATACTGGTATAATTCAAAAATATAGTTCTGTACTCCCTCCATCCCTAAATGAGTGTCCAAATCTCATTTTAAGGGACATTCTGAAAATCTCAACATTTTTTACAATTTAGTGGCAAAGATTCATATATTTTTGTAATTCTATTTCCAAACATTTAGTTTTGCAAGTATAAAGAGACAAGTGAGCAAAAATTGGTAAAAAAAAAATAAACATTTAGGGATAAACCTTTTTCCAATACAGATCAAACTAGCAAACACTAAGAAGAAAAAAAATGATTACCTGAAGCTTATGCAAACAATGTGACATTGATCTGTAGGAATCCATCAGAAGCTCATTCTGCTTCTCCAAATGCCTAGAATAAATTCGACAAAAATAAAATAAAATAAAATTGAAGGGTCATAAAAACAACTGAACTGAAACATAAGCAAGTAAACGTCCATGTAATGACAACAGAACAAGGAAAGAAGATTACAGCGACGATTACCTCAACATATCGCCGGTGTGTTCAGGATCCATTCCCGGCGGAATTTGAAACCCTAGCCGCCAAATTCGAGCCGATTTTCCGGTAAAGAGGAGGAAGAAGAAGGGGGAGAGAGAGATTTCCAACTTCGATTTCGCAAGAGGAAGGGATTTTATACGACGGGTCAAGCGGTAACCCGCTCGTCGGCCCACAAATTTAGCTTGGATATCTGTTTCGGGTTGAAAAAGGTGTTGTATGACCAAAGTGAAGTTGGGCCTGGCATTGGACCTTGTCGAAGATGAATACAAGCAGGCCCAATCTAGTGTGGAACACAGTATTTGGTGTCTAATATCACTCCATCTACTCCCTCTGTCCCTAAATGAGTGTCCATTTTCAAGAATTTTTTGTCCCTAAATGAGTGTCTTTTTTTAACATAACTTTCTCCCTAAACGTTTTTTTTTCGAAAAAATTTTCACCGGTTTCTTTATATGTGCAAAACTAAAGGTTTGGAAAGGATATTACAAGATTATATATGAATCGTTGTTACCAAATTGTTCAAAAAGTTGAGATTTTCAGTGTCCTTTAAAATGAAATTTAGACACTCATTTAGGGACAGAGGTAGTATATCTTTATGCTCCCTTCATTTAAAAATAATAATATGTCAACTTCGTTGTGGGATGAAAATTTCTTAAAAATTGACATTCATTTAGGAGAACGAGTTTAAGCTATTATCAATACTCCAGCACAAAATGAAAATCTAATTTTTCATTTAAGTGACATTATGAATAGTTTACTTTTTATAAAATTTTGTGATAAAGATGGATATAAATGGTAAGAAATGGCACAACCGATTTTTTGCCATGCTTGAGAAGGAGGAGCTTCCCAGAGAACGCAACATAATTAGCACACATAGTGGCAATTAAGGATATCGTTAATCCATATTTTAGGTGAAGAGCGATCAGATGATTCGTGAATGTTAGATTCAGTTGCCCAATGCGATTTCATAGTGATCAACTGTTGAAAATCGTAGGGGAAATGAGACGTGTTAGTCAAAACACTGGCGGGAATATTTTGAAATTGCGTATCGCGCGACTTAGGAAGAGATGAGTGATTGGTAGTACCTCGAGGAGCAATAAGAAGATGTTGTAAACAACTTGCAACAACATCAAAGACATCAATGCAACAACAAAAGGGGTGAGTGACATAGCATATTGGGCAACTTTATTAGAGGCAGCTCTTTTAAGGGACATATGTTTTTGGAGGGAGGATGACAGTTCAAATCGACAGGCACATAGAGTACAAAGAGTCATCGACACCAAAATGAGCATGATATCCACGGGGAGCCATAAGGTGATTTTCTGCACATACATGGTAAGGCGGCCCTATAGACGTTGATACATTGGCTCATGGACATGGAGAAAAAGGCGAGCAGAGCAGAGATTTACATGGAGGAATCTCACATGTGAGGATTGATTCAAGGGATGGAGATTTTAGAAGATTGTAGCTTTGCTCCACTTTAACTTTACTTTATTAATTAAGACGATTTGACGCTGTCGTGATCAGTGGGCTCTTAACATGATGATATTTATGAGTTCATCTCCTATGGTAGATTGACTTTTTCGTTCATATAATTTTGTTTAATATTCAAGAGAGAGATTGTCGGATTGTAGAGTCAAAACAAAAACGAAGAGGAAATTGGGCTTGAAGGATTATAGGTTTCAAAGATTTCTTGTTTGGCTAGGTTCGGGGAGTTGGGTTTCCTACTTATATTATTATAAAATTTTATTGTATCCCTGCATACACCACACATGATGATCATAAACAGTTGGAAAAGCCATAGAGAGGCACAAAAATAGTCAAGAGAGGCCGAGGGCCAAAGAGAGCCTAGAGGGGTAATTGGCCACTGCCATGCTATGATGTGTTTGGTTATGAGAGGTGATGACGCCCTATATTTCTGGGGTCACGGAGATAGAACTCCAATTTAGCTGTCTCTTGATCCTGATCACAACACAGACAAGAACACCGTTAAGACCAAGGCCGGGTTGGAATCCGGCTTAGGCCCTCGGGTGTGAGAGTAAGATCTCTGAGGAAAACCTAAGTGGAAGGTTCAATGAAGACCTTGTGTGTGTGAATAGGATAGAGCACGTACCTTGCCCATGGGAGCAAAAAGAAGTATATATATGACAAGGAGAAAGAAACCTGCACAAGGTACTAACTTCCCTGGCACTGGATGGACACGTGGCGAGCCCTCAGTGGATCGGTCAGGATAGTGGCTGGGAAGGTGGCGTGTTTGTCAGGGAAGCATGGTTCCATCACCAACCGTTATGGTGTGTCAGGTACGAATAGGCGACGTCTTGTGTACGTTTGTGCCAGCTGGGCACTACGGGCTCCTCAGGATAGCGGGAGGCAGAGTCATCTCTGGCATATATATCAGGGAGATCGGACCCCTCGGGCTTGCTTGCCCGCAGTCTTCGCCGGTTCGGCCCCAAGAGTTCAGGTCCGGTTCGGGCGGATTAGGTCGCATCGGTTTGGACCGCAGAACATCCGGCCTAGAAGGCTCGGTCTCATCAGTGGCCCCTAACTCCGAGGGTCAGCTCATTCATGAGCGGCGCGAGGAGTTATACTTCCTGAGCTCGATTCGGGCAAATCGCAATAAATGCGGGCACGGACTGCAATGGGACGGGAGTCTTACAATAGTGGTTGATGAGATGATAGGTGGGCCCCTTGTCAGGCTAGTGGCGTAGTCGTCTGCCTTTTGACATGACCAGGAACACGTTCATTAAATGCGAACCGTCATCGGTATTCGAAAAAGCAACTCCCGCCTCTTCATTTTTCGGGTTTCGATCGGGTAACCAGATATTTCGGGTCGATCCGACCCATTTCTGGCGCTATAAATATCACGGAGACTGAATCGTTCCAAACTTTCGCAATTCCCGTCTCTCTGCTTTCCAGTTTAACGAAGACTTTGCTTCTCTGGATTTCTGATTTTGAAGATCTCGTTCTCGTTCATCACTTCTATTTAACAGGTATTGCTCCGAACTTCTCCTTTTTCCTCTTTGTTTCGACTCGTCGTCTTAATTTCTGCAATTCTTTTCGTCGCCATTTTCGAGCGCGAACCCTAGAAATTTGCTCCTGTCGAGCTTAGGGATTTATACGAGATTTGTGTGATTTCTCGTAACCTTGCGTCTTCGAGTCTGGATTCTGGCTCCTAATTTCTGAAAATTTGTTGAAATATTGTTGTAGCCATGGAAGGGCTGGATTTAGGGCGTAAACTCCGTCCCGACCTGTTTGGTTGTTGCCGAAGGACCGGTGGGATATACAGGTTCCTGTTGAATGCATGGAAACGGTTGTCTTTGAATGCATTCACTGCCATAGGTTTAGCATATAGCTGGGAAACCTGGGTCTTACCCCTGTTGTGGGAAACAGGTCCCTCCATTCATTATGATTCCACGAGGATCAGGGTACTGGGGGGAGAGGATCACTTGGGCATTTTTGTCATGGCCGTTTTAACTCGATTCCCCGATAATGTAGATATGGCAGGTAATGCTAGAAGGTTGGTAAGGTTGTGTGGGGAACGCGTAACCTTAAGTGGTCCTGATCCTCAGAGTTGGATGGATGCTCCTTTCGATGATGAGGAGGGCGAACAGGCGCAATCTCCGGGCCTGGCCCCTGGTATTATTGAGGTCACGAGTAGCACGGAAGCTTCTGATCACGAAATGAGGGTTGATGATGAACCTGCTCCCGAGGTTGGGGCTGGAGCGATCGTTGCCCACGGGTTGGTTGACGAATCTGAGTCATCTGAGACACCAACTGATGCCCGGGATGGTTTAGAGAGAATGGCCCCATACACCGCGCGTATGGTCAATCGTATCCGCTCTCCTGTCCAAATTTTGGATTCTTTTCCCGAGGGAGATGACAATAGGGTTGCGAGTCAGGCTGGAGCCTCCAGTTCTGGCGCGGGCAACGAAGAGCAAGATTCCGATGATGAGTTTCTAGCCGTGTATCATATTGACCGCAAAATTTACCTCGTCGGCGGTCTTGATGACTATACCTCTCCTTCGGGGAGTAATTTGACTGGTCCTGACCGCGTCCGGGCGGATAGTATTGCTTGTGTTTTTTATCCCGTTCAATTTGAGAATGGCCTCCGGCTTCCCTTGGACCCGTTCATTTGCGAATTCCTGGAGTTTTCCAAGTGCCTCCCGATGGACTTGACTCCCAATGCAATTCGTTATCTGGTGTCTTTTATTGTTGTGAGTAGGGTGCTGGGCTATGAACCTTCTTTGCCTGCATTGTATGTTTTCTTCACCCACCAGGTCACGGCTAATAGCCTGAGTTTGAAAACGAAACCCAAGTCGAAGAAGATTTTTTCTGCCCGGCTTCTAATAAGTTTGACTAGTGGCAGAGATATCCCTTGGTGATTCAGAATCGCCTTGGGTGGCCTTTTTCTAAGCCCGCTAATACTTCCCCGGTGTCCATATCTTCTAAAGATTATCCTAGTTCTGAGGGGGGCCTCGAGCTCGCGTCTGCTATACAAGATTACCTTGCCCGCCACCAAAGATCGGTTACCTTAGAAGATCAGAGCGTGATTAATGTTGAGCAGGTCTTTGATGTTCAAGCTATTATCAACAATGAGAGTCTTCTGGCTTTTGCTGGGGTGGCCCCGTGTCGAGACTCTGATTTTGTGTGTAGGGTTAATATGGCCCCTATGTGGCGGGATCCTTGTTGGAAAGTTCACCAAAATTTTGCCTTTGCTCATGAGTGCCCTGCTTGCCAATCGAAGGAACAATGCCCGGATCCGGGCTTGACCGGTCTTTTTCATACTTATAAACCGAAATTTCTTACTTGTTTATTTGCTCGGGCCTATCTGATTGTTTATTGCTTTTGCCCGCAGATCCCACCGATACCATACCTCCAAGGAACATTAACGCTTTGAAACTGGTCGCGAAGCAACGGGAGGCCGAGGAGAAGCAGAAAAGGCAGGCTGCCATGCAGAAAATGGAGGCCTCGGGAAGGAAGTTGCCAACCACGGACCTTTTGGACAAATCTAAAAAGGTTGCTGCTGTTGTCATCCCAACCACCGGTGAGCTTCCTCTGAATCCCCGCGTAAGTGTACGGAGCAAAGGCCCAACGGGCTCGGGGTCTTCTACTTTGCCCCAAGATGCGGGCAAAACAGTGCCCGAGGTTTCTAAGAAGAAAGATTCGAGCGTTGACTCCTTGCCTTCAAGAAATAAACGTCCTCGTCTTGAGTCTCCTTCCAGCGATTTCACTGTGTCTTCCCCGGCCAAAGGGACTCTATGCTCGGAGCGCTTCCCCGTGGAGCTAATTGAAGATAAAGACCGGGCCAAGGAGTTCGGGAAGAAGGTTGCTGAGGCCCCTGAGGTATATGGGGTTGATCTCCATAGCCGTCGCGGCTTTAATTCTTATGTGGGCGATGGGCTTCTGCACCGTATGAACTTTCCGGACTATCAACAGAAGGTGCTGTCCAAGACCAACTTTCTGACCGCCATGGGTCATGCGGGCTTGGCTATGGCTGAGGTTAGTGTTTTATTTTCCTTGTTCAAGTCGACGTACTCTTTCTTTTTATATATCGATCTTCTGACCCATCCTCCCCTTTTAATATAATCTTTACTTGCTCCTTCATTAAAACAGGTTAGCAATGACCTGCTATATATGCGGTCTCAGTATGAAGCTGAAATGGCTTTGGTTGCGGCGAGGGGTAAGAAACTGGCGGAGGCGAAGGATGAGATTGCCCGCTTGTCCAAGGTCTTGGAGGGTTCGGGAGAGGAGCTGAAGAATAAAGATGCCGAATTGATGACTGCGGTAAAGGAGAATTCCAAATTGAGCAACGATCTCGATGCAGCTCGTGAGGCCAAAGACCGAGTTGAGGCTGAGAAATCAAGTGTTGAGTCTGAGAAGCAGCGACTTGAAGCTCGCTTGGCTGAGGCTGATTAGCGGTTGGAGGGGGAGAGGGAGAAAAATAGGAGCTTATCTGAGAAAGTTGATGAGCTGGATGGCAAAGTTTTGGATGCCATGAGGTTTGAGAAAGACCGGGAGCTCATTTTGAAGGAAGAGCAAGAGAAAGTTGTGGCCGAGATTGAGGTGTCTGATAAATATAGAGAGAAAGTGGAGGGGGCAAGCATAGAGCAATATAACTCAGCCCTCCACACCGTTGGTCGTAATCTGGCAGCTACAGGCAAATATACTGCGCAAGAGATTGCGATTCTTTGTGCTATCACGGCTACAGACCCTGAATGCTTTTCCGGCCATACTCTGGTGCCTTTCACTACGGACCAACTTTCTGAGCTTCCCGAGTCTGTTAGATCAACTCTCCCTCCCGTTGCTCCAGTCATCGTCCAAGATCTTCTTTCTACTATCGATGGATTCAGATATTCTGCCGAAGGAGTTTTGTCTCTGGCCGTAGCTTTGGAAAGATCTTTTGGCCCCGGCGGCCCCTATATTGATGGTATGGTTCTTCCTTATTCTTCTTATGCCTCCGCACTTGTAGAAGCTTCCCGGAATCAGTCTGAATCTATACCTGACATTGATGCCTCTCCCTCTGTTCCAGAAGTGGAGAACGCTCCTCCCCCGGCTTCCTGAAGATCAGACCGGGTTGTATCCTGTGTACTTTTTGTAATAGCGTAGGCTTTGAAATATTTGAACAAGTACCTTTTTTTTTTTGGATTGTAATTGTACATTTGTTCCCAGCCTTGCATGTTTCTTTGTTTTATCTTCATACATTAGAAGGTCTGTTTGCATGAACTATCTTTGTTTTCGGGCATGCGGTCTAGCTCGAGGGCGTATGGCCGCGCCTTCTCCCACTTTAGTCTAGCTCGAGGGCGTATGACATGGGCCCTGCGGTCTAGCTCGCGGGCGTATGACCGCGCATCTTGGGTTTAGGAATATTTCACAAGGAAATATTTTTACCAAGGAATTTGTTCTCCCACCTTTGTGTAGCTCGAGGGCGTATGACATGGGCCCTGCGGTCTAGCTCGAGGGCGTATGACCGCGCATCTTGGGTTTAGGAATATTTCACAAGGAAATATTTTTACCAAGGAATTTGTTCTCCCACCTTTGTCTAGCTCGGGGGCGTATGACATGGGCCCTGCGGTCTAGCTTGAGGGCGTATGATCGCGCATCTTGGGTTTAGGAATATTTCACAAGGAAATATTTTTACCAAGGAATTTGTTCTCCCACATTTGTCTAGCTCGGGGGCGTATGACATGGGCCCTGCGGTCTAGCTCGAGGGCGTATGACCGCGCATCGTGCGCAAAGATTTACACAACGGCATCCGCTTTGCGGGCATGCGGTCTAGCTCGAGGGCGTATGACCGTGCTTGAGAGCGAACATACTTTTTTCAGAGAACGAGGGCGGTATTATTTACTTACTTGAACAAATTACATTGCGATTTCCTTACAATACATGAGTAATTTCACAATTTCTAACTGCTCTTGTTTGCAAAAAGATTTCAAGCTCTATAATTCTGTCCTCTAGAGGTAATATTTCTTCAGATGATCGCTATGCCAGGCGTTTTTCAAGTCTTTTCCCTCTGCCGTTAGAAGCCTGCAGGTTCCTTCTTTGATTACGCGGGCAATCTGATAAGGCCTTTCCCAGTTGGGCGAGAGCTTGTTATATCCGGGCTGTCTCCCCGTGACTTCAACTTTTCTCAAGACCCAGTCTCCCACGGAAAACGACCTCTTGTTCACCCTTTTGTCATGATGAACTTTGGCCTTCTGTTTGTAATTGACCATCTTTGCTCGTGCTTCCAACCGTTTTTCTTCGAGAAAGTCTAAGTCTTTTCTCTGGGCTTTCTCATTCTTTGTATCATCAAAATGGGCTACCCTGTAGGTGGGTAGGGCTGCTTCTACAGGCGCGACCGCCTCTGATCCATATGTCAAGGAAAAAGGAGTTTCTCCCGTTGAGTTCCTCGTTGTGGTTCGGACAACCCATAGAGTAGTACTGAGCTCTTCCATCCAGCGACCACTCCTTCCCTTCAAATTTTTGTGTAAAGCGGTCATGAGCAACTTATTTGCGGCCTCGGCCTGTCCATTTCCCTGCGGTCTTGCGACGGATGATTGCCGATGTTCTACGTTGAGTCTCTTACATTCCGCCGTAAACTTGTTTTGAAACTGGGGTCCATGATCGGAGACAGTAGCCCGCGGCAAACCAAACCGACAGAATATATGGTCGTAGACGAACTTGATAATATTTGCTTCAGTAGTACTAGTTAGTGCCTTTGCCTCCACCCATTTTGTGAAATAATCTACTGCGACCACTACCATTTGTGCTCCCCCGGGCGCTTTGGGATAAGGCCCAATCAAATCAATCCCCCACATATCAAATGCCCAAGTTGGGACTACCAGACTCTGCTCCGTGGATGGCTGCCTCGGTATGTTGGGGAATCTCTGGCATTGATCACATTTGCGGACATATTCCTCTGCATCTCTTTTCATTGTCAGCCAGTAATACCCGAGGAATCTGATTTTATCGGATAGTGTCCGGGCTCCGGGATGCCCTCCACATACGCCCTCATGAACTTCGTATAACAAGTTGGTGACGGTCTCGGATTTCACACACCTCAGTAGGGGTTTGGTAAAAGACCTTCGATAAAGCACGTCGTCAATGACCGTGTATCTAGCGGCCTGTCTCCTCAAAACTTTTGCTCGATCCGGATTGTTGGGAAGGATTTCCTTTTCGATGTATTCCTTAATCTCGTCCACCCAATCCTTCTCGGGCTCCCCTATTTGGTGGATCTCTGTCCTGTCATTGGCCGGGCGCTCTGTAAATTCTATCCAGCAGTCCACACTAAGCTTTGCAATGTCTTCGTTTGTGATTCTTGAAAGCAAGTCCGCCTCAGAATTTTCAGCCCGGTTAACTTGGGTTAGCTCGTGGTACTCGAATTCCTTTAACAGGTTTGCTGCGAGTTCCTTGTATTTGAGCAACACCGGGTGATTTGTCTCATATTCCCCTTTGACCTGATTTACCACTAGCTGTGAGTCGCTCTTCACGATCAAATTGGATACCTTCATGTCCCGGTCTAATTCCAAGCCCGCTATCAATGCCTCGTACTCGGCTTGATTGTTTGAGACCGCGAACTTAAACCTCAAAGCTCGTTTAAACCTTTGACCTTCTGGGGCGATCAAGAGGATTCCGGCGCCACTAACAGTTTTTCCCGAGGATCCGTCAACACTTAACGACCAACAATTCTCCGGTCTCTCCCCATCATCTATGGCCTTCTTGCCCCGCTTTTTCTTTGCTTTAGCAGGCTGGATTTTGTCCGCTTCGCTTTCCTTTGTTTCAAACGTGGTTTCTGCCACAAAGTCCGCCAGTGCTTGTGCTTTGATGGTCTTTCGCGGGGAGTAAGTAATCTGGAACTCAGTCAGCTCTATAGACCATGACAGTATTCTCCCCGAGGATTCGGGCTTATGGAGCACTTTCTTCAGCGGGGTATCCGAATAGACCGTGATAAGGTGGGCGATGAAGTATGCCCGCAGCTTCCGAGCGGCTATAAGCAGGGCGAAAGCCAGCTTTTCAATGTTCAAGTAGCGACCTTCTACTGAGGATAGTGCCTTGGAGACATAATACACGGGCTTCTGAAGGTCGCCTTCTTCCCTTACCAAAACCGCAGCCACTGCGTGATCTGTTGCGACCAGGAAAACATAGAGTTCTTCACCCAAAATAGGGCTGCTCAACAGCGGTGGCTTTCCCAGGTAGGCTTTTATTTGCTCAAAAGCATTCCGGCAGTCCTCGTTCCATTCAAAACCTTCCTTTCTTCCTCCTTTTAAAGTATTAAAGAAAGGTAAGCATTTTTCTGCTGACTTGGCGATGGACCTCCCTTGGGCCGTGATGCGGCCATTCAGCTTCTGTACTTACTTCACACATCTGGGGGGTTGCATATTTATCAACGCCATGATTTTCTCCGGGTTTGCCTCGATCCCTCTCTGGTTCACCATGAAGCCCAAAAACTTTCCTGCCTTTACTCCAAAGGCGCATTTGGATGGGTTAAGTTTTATATTGTTTCTTCGGAGGCTGGTGAAGGTTTCTGCTACATCAATATCATGAGAGGTTTCCTTGGTCTTGATAACCATATCATCGATGTATGCTTCCAGGTTTCGGCCCAACTGATTGTCGAAAACGATTCCCACCATTCTTTGATATGTACCGCCCGCATTCTTGAGACCGAACGGCATGTTGTTAAAAGTGTAAGTTTTGCCCGCACCGTAAAAGGCGCAGGACGGAACATCAGTCTCCTTCATTTTGATTTGATGGTAACCCGAGTATGCATCTATAAAGCTCAATACCCTATGCCCGGCGATAGAGTCTACCAACTGGTCGATCCGGGGGAGGGGATAACAGTCTTTGGGACAGGCCTTATTTAGATCCGTAAAATCTACTCACATCCTCCATTTCCCATTTGCTTTGGTCACCATTACTACGTTGGCTAACCACACGGGGTATTTGATCAGGCTTATGATCTTCGCTTTCAGTAATTTATCCACCTCGACCTTGATCGTAGCCTTCTTCTCTGGGGAAAAATATCTTTCTTTTTGAAGTACCCTGGTGAATGTGGGATCGATATTCAGTTCGTGCTCGATCACCTCTCTGCTTATCCCCTCCATATCTTCTACGGTCCAGGCGAACACGTCCAGGCTTCCTCTCAACAATTCTATCAGAACCTTCATTTCCTCCGCGGGGATCTCTAGCCCGACCTTTATTGTCTGCTCGGGGTATGCCGGATTTATAACCACATCTTCCAAAGCATCATTAGGGCGAATATCTGTAACTTCTCGGTCATGCAGCGAATCAATTACAATATTAATGTGCTCGGTTTCCGCGGCTATACGGCGGGCTCTCCTGCTCCGCTTGAATTCTGCCCTTGTTGAGTGGAAAGACAACGTCCCGATCATGGCCGCGTATGCGACCTCCTTTTCACTTTCCTTGGCCTTTTTTGCCTCCCTCGGGCTTCCCAGTTTTTGCTTCGCTGCGCTTTCCTTCCTCTTCCTCTCTATTACTTTGAGGAAGAGCTCGGGTTTATTCTCAATACACGCGGTCCCCGCAGGGGTGCTGAACTTGATTTTTTGGTGAGGGATCGAGGCTACTATTCCAAGGGCAGCTTGTGCGGTTACGCCCAGTATCGCGTTGTATTGGGATTTCAGATCGATCACCATAAACGTAACGCGGGATGTTTTCTCAAACGGCCTTTCCCCGATGGTTACTTCGAAGTCAATTGTCCCCTTGGCATAGACTGTGTGGTTTGTGAACCCTTCTAACAAACCCGCGTACGGAGTTAAGTGCGCCTCGGACATTCCCATTTCTTCCAGGCAGTGGAAGTACAATATATCCCGCGAAGCCCCGGTATCAATGAGGACTCTTCCAATGTCCGCCCTTCCTATAGCCATTTTGATTGTTAATGGTTGTGTTGAATGGAAAAGGGTGGATGCCAATTCACTCCTTTTGAAACAAGTCATTTCCTCCTGCTCGGGCGGGTAAGTGAGTATCAAGAATACTTTTTCCAATCGTCTGATCTGGATGGAAAGCTGGGTGTTGCTTGGGGCTTCCTCTCCTATGTACTGAATGTCATAACTGTTGGGTTTCGATCAAACATGCGCAGCGGAATTTAGCATTTAAAATTTTGAAACCCAAAGCCATAGATCCGTTCATATGATTAAATCAAATACAACATAAGAATAAAGGAATAAACTAACCCTTGATGGCTATCAAATTCTCTTGGTCTTTGGTAGAGATTCGAAGACTTGATCACGATCACAAAGCTTGAACACGAACTTTGAAAATGATGATTTTCACCCTCTAGCGGTATCCACACTTCGAACGAATATCAAAGGAGCTTCTTTGATCTTGGTTGCTAGACCAATATTATGAAACACACTTTCATAATATAATAAAGAACATTATGGAATTTATTTGTGAATTATTTTGTTCCTCAATCAAGGATATCTTAGAACAAAATAAAATCTCTCTCAAACTCTTTGAGACTCACAAAAGCACTTACTTATATGGTCTGGCCGAATTAGTGTTTTTATAGACAATTAAGACCTATTCCAAATAGGTAACTTGTGTCAAAAAACCATTCCTAATCGAATTAGGAATTTTCCATCCGGCATACCGGGCGCCCGCCTGGTACCACCCAGGCGCCCGCTTGTTTGGGCAGAAAGTCCAGTTCCTTTCCGGCTTGAACAGGCGCCCGCCTGGTTCAACCCAAGCGCCCGCTTGGTTGACCAGGAGGCCCAGATCTTTCCAGAAATTCCTTGGAAGTCCTCCGACCCTAAATGCCAATATAGTCCTTTTATTTAAGATTCGTTCTATTGTGTGTGACCCTCTAGGATTATACTAAGTTGGCAATGGGTTCAAACATGATCCCATAAGATATGATTAGGTTCTAGCAAACCGTCATACCTACCCAAATAGTATAACTAGATACAAGTTCGCATTCCTTTAGAATATGTCACAATCCTTTTGTCCACGATGTCATTGAACACAAGTCATGGTCAAACAGTCAACTTGTTTTGTTCAATGCTTTCTCGATTCCGAATATGTTGATAATTCAAATGCTATTGATCCAATCAATCCATTTGAGTCCGGCCGAACATTTCATCAACATCATTCCTTCGAGGGGCCCAAGCTTGACATCTCTCCGTGGAGGGACAAATCCATTTAGCTTATTATTCTTCCCAACGAGAATCCGATTATGCCAATCATACCCTTTATAACTACCGTGTTAAGGTAGCGTTTGAATATGTCAAACACAATGTTCATCAAGTGGAAGACTATAATAACTTCATGTCTAAGGATTCAAATGACATAACTAATATGAGATATATGTACGACATAGACCATGACATAAATCTCATACAGCGGGTCATGTCCAGTACCTTGTTCCAAACAAGTACCCATAAATCTAACATGATCATCTCATGATCATTTAGCCTTTATACTAGTGCTTGATAAGTACTAGGGACGGGGATTATTATAAGTAAACATGAACAACAATAATAATCAAAACATCTCTTTTATTGATATGAAATAAATGATAACAATTACAACGTTTATTAAACGTGCCTAGGGCACCACTACCAACAATCTCCCACTTGCCCTAGGCCCAATCTCCCATGTATCTAATACCCATGGACCTAACATGACCATCATGTTTAGCTTGTGGAAGTCCCTTTGTTAGCGGGTCCGCAACATTGTCATCAGTAGGTACTCTGCATATATTTACGCCTCCCCTATCAACGATCTCTCGAATGATATGAAAACGCCTAAGTATGTGTTTGGATTTTTGATGTGCTCTTGGTTCCTTTGCTTGAGCAATAGCACCATTATTATCACAATAAAGGTCTATTGGATTAGCAATACTAGGAACCACTTCAAGTTCAGTTATGAACTTCTTAATCCAAACAGCTTCCTTTGCAGCATCCGATGCAGCAATATACTCAGCTTCTGTTGTAGAATCAGCGGTTGTACTTTGCTTGGAACTCTTCCAGCTTACAGCTCCACCATTTAACATAAACACAAAACCCGATTGCGATCGGCTATCATCTTTGTCGGTTTGGAAGCTTGCATCCGTGTAAGCATTTACAACTAGATCATCTTCCATTCTTCCATAGACCAAAAACGAGTCTTTAGTTCTTCTTAAGTACTTAAGAATCGCTTTTACAACTATCCAGTGATTTTCGCCAGGGTCGGATTGGTATCTACTTGTCATGCTCAAAGCATAAGATACATCCGGTCTAGTACAAATCATGGCATACATGATGGACCCAATTGCCGAAGCATATGGAACATCATTCATTTTCTCACGCTCATCTTTTGTCTTAGGACATTGAGTCTTGCTTAGAGAAACTCCATGTAACACGGGCAAGGTTCCTCTCTTAGAATTTTCCATACGGAATCTTCTAATGACCTTGTCAATGTATGTAGTTTGGCTTAAACCAAGTAGCCTCCTTGATCTATCTCTATAGATCTTAATGCCAAGAATATATGCGGCTTCACCCATATCTTTCATTGCGAAGCACTTTCCTAACCAAGTCTTCACAGACTGAAGTGTAGGAATGTCGTTTCCAATGAGTAATATGTCATCCACGTATAAACAAGGAAAAGCACTATGCTCCCACTAATCTTCTTGTATACACAAGGCTCATATTCGTTCTTGATGAAACCAAACTCTTTGACCGATTCATCAAAACGGAGATTCCAACTCCTAGAAGCTTGCTTCAATCCATAGATGGATCTCTGCAATTTGCATACCTTAGAATCTTGTTCAAAACCTTCTGTTTGTGTCATATACACATCCTCTTGTAGTTTTCCATTCAGGAAAGCGGTTTTGACGTCCATCTGCCATATTTCATAGTCATGATATGCGGCAATGGCAAGCAAAATTCTTATAGACTTGATCATTGCTAAGGGTGAAAAGGTCTCATCATAGTCAATACCATGAACTTTCCTATAACCCTTCGCTACAAGCCTAGCTTTGTAAGTATGCACCTTCCCATCCATGTCAGTCTTCTTCTTGAAGACCCATTTGCATCCTATGGTTCTTACACCTTTGGGTGCATCAATCAAATTCCAAACTTGATTGTCTTGCATGGATTGCAATTCGGATTCCATGGCTCCAAGCCACTTGTCCGAATCAGGAGAAGACATCGCCTCTTGGTAGGTTGACGGTTCATCATTCTCTATGATTTCTACCTCATTACTATCCGTTACGAGAAATCCATATCTCTCGGGCTCGGATCGTAACCTACTAGATCTGCGAGTTGCTTGTGTATTTTGAACAGGTTCCACAACTCCTTGTGGTTCTTGTTCTTGTTCCACTATTGGTTCAATGTTATTTTCTGGGTCTCGAATTTCTTCAAGATTTATTTTACTCCCACTGATTTCTTTGGAGAGAAACTCTTTCTCTAGAAAGACACCAGTTCGGGCAACAAACACTTTGTTGTCCTCACGGTTGTAAAAGTAATATCCTTTAGTTTCCTTAGGATATCCCACGAAAATACATTTATCGGATTTGTGTGCTAGTTTGTCAGAGATAAGTCTTTTGACAAAAGCTTCGCAACCCCAAATCTTCATGAAAGACAGACAAGGCTTCTTTCCGCTCCACATCTCATATGGAGTCTTTTGAACCGATTTAGTTGGAACACGATTTAGTGTGAAAGCAGCGGTTTCTAAAGCGTAACCCCAAAAGGATATTGAAAGATCAACTTGACTCATCATTGATCGAACCATGTCTAACAAAGTTCGATTCCTCCCCTCGGACACACCATTCCATTGTGGTGTTCCGGGTGGAGTCAATTGTGAAACTATTCCACAATTCTTTAGATGATCATCAAATTCTTGACTTAAGTATTCTCCACCACGATCTGATCGAAGTGCTTTAATACTTTTGCCAAGTTGTTTTTCTACTTCATTTTGAAATATTCTAAATATCTCAAATGCTTCACTCTTATGTTTCATTAGGTAAACATACCCAAATCTACTATAATCATCAGTGAAGGTTATGAAGTATTGAAATCCTCCCCTAGCATTGCTACTTAATGGTCCGCATACATCGGAATGTATCAACCCCAATAAGTCGCTTGCCCTTTCACCCAACTTGGTAAAATGTGTCTTAGTCATTTTTCTAAGAAGACACGACTCGCAAGTATCATATGACTCAAGGTCACATGAACCTAAAAGTCCGTCCCCATGGAGTTTTGAGATACGCTTATCATTAATATGACCGAGACGGCAATGCCACAGATAAGTATGATTTACATCATTAGGTTTAGATTTCTTATTTATATGATAGACATTGTCATTATTTTCATTCTTGACATCCAAGATATAAAGGCCATTAAATGAATTAGCAATACCATAAAGCACATCATTTAAATAAATAGAAAATTTCTTATTCTCAATAAGAAACTTAAAACCTTCATTATCCAAACAAGAAATTGAAATAATATTTCTGCTTAAATCCGGAACATAATAACAATTGTTCAAAACAAGAATTAATCCGGAAGGTAAAGTGACTTCATAAGTCCCTACGGCTAATGCAGCAACTTTTGCTCCATTCCCCACACGTAGATCTACTTCACCTTCTTTAAGCAGTCTCCTATTCTTTAGTCCCTGCACATTTAGACAAATGTGAGAACCACATCCGGTATCCAATACCCAAGAATCAGTGGTAGAAAGGAGAATATCTATCATATAGATACCTGAAGTCGACGCAGCCTTGCTGCTCTTCTTCTTCTTTTGCTCTTCCAAGAAAGCCTTGCAATTTCGTTTCCAATGACCAATTTCTTGACAATGGAAACAAATTGCATCCTTTTGTGTATCGGGTTTTGCCTCAGAAGCCTTGGCAACCTTTGCCTTGCTTATCTTGGGTTTGACAACTTTTGCCTTACCCTTGCCTTTGGCACCAGGCTTCTTCCCATCATGAACCAAGAGCACGGGAGAACCTTTCTCCACAATTTTCATCTCTGCAGTTTTGAGCATCCCATGCAACTCAGAGAGATTCTTATCCATTCCATGCATGTTATAATTCATCACAAACTGATTATAACTTTTAGGCAATGAATTAAGAATGAGATCCGTGGCTAGCTCCAATGGGATTGGATAGCCAAGTTTCTCAAGGTGCTCTACATAACCTTTCATTTTAAGAAAGTGAGGACTCACTTGTTGCCCTTCATTCATTTTACTAGTAGTGAATGCAACAATGGTCTTGTACCTCTCTTGCCTAGCTTGCTCTTGAAATATGGTTCTCAACTCCACGCCTATCTCATAGGCTTCCAAATGTTCCAAACTTTGTTGGAGTTTTGAACACATAGCAGCAAGCATGAGACAACTTACATCTCTAGAATCATTACGATGTTTCTTGTAATTGTCTCTTTCTACCCTAGGGGCAGTAGGCGGTGGTTCAGCAGGGAGAGGCCCATCGAGAATGTACAACTTATCTTCTTGCCTAAGAACGATTCTTATGCTACGGATCCAATCCATAAAGTTAGTACCATTCTCTTCGAGCTTATCCTTCTCAAGGATCGATCGCAACGACATTGATTGAGTGTTATTAGTCATTATCTACAAATATGCAAAATTTCCAAAATTTAATAAGTACCGACTTTCATTAAAGAGATAATTAATGTATTTTAAAAAACAAAATACTCCCACTAAATTATACAACATTCTTTATACATCCAATGTATAGTATAATTTAAATGGGTTGAGATCCCGCTTTAATCTAATTTTGAGTACGCTTTGGCGCACCGCTCAAAATTAAATCAATTAGGTAGACAACTCTTGTCAATCATATCTCATATGACTCTCAGTTCTTTTCATGAGATTCTTTAAGAAATCCAATTTCAAAAAGCATGTTAAATCTCATCTTTGCCTTAAGCCCAAAACTGTTTTGACGCTTAATTAAGTCCAACCATTTTAAACGCATAGGAAACTCTTATTCACTCATCTTGCTCAAACATGAATAAAATCAATGCACCTCGCTTTGGCGAGCCCACATAAAATTACTCATGTATAAACAAGTGTTTTAATCATGGCATGGCAAAATGACTTAAAACTTTATTTGAAGGTTCATCACATATAGCATATAACACATTTATGAGCACATAATATAAACATGTTACACATCAAGTTTAGTTACTAAATTAATCTCCATTAATTTAAGCATGGTATTTATGTGTCATTAGTTTCTCTATAATTATGAGGATGAGACTATTTCAACTTCGGTTATTATCTCCAAATCAAGACAACAAGAAGTGCGGTCGAACTAAGCCATTAGGCAACCACAATCCCGCACTAATTCAAGAAACCAAGAAAGTAGTCCATGTGGCCAAAACTAAGCAATAGATGGTCTCGATGAACGTAGGCCAATTGCATTCACAATTCCACATGGATCTCCAATCATTGAATCAAGAACTTTGTTTCTCAATTTTAGCAATTATGAACTCTTCATAATTCTAACTTCGTTTTATCTTTGAAACTTTGATTGCGATCAATTTTGGGAAACACAATCTCGACGAACGCAGATTAGCCATCCAAAACTTGAATCAATCTAGGAATCACAAGACTAAAACAAATAGGAAAATCAAACCCCAAAATCCACACACAAACCAACTACCCAAAACCCATTCCAGATCAGCAGGTCTGAAGTGGTCTTGTTACTGGTTTTGTTGGATTTATCGAAAAATTCCAGAATCAGATTTTGAACAAAATCAGAACATTCTGGCCTAGCGAGCGCGCGCCTGGTCCAGCACGGGCGAGCGCCTGTATGGTCAGAATGGTATGGAATTTTCAAGTTCGAAAATTTTGTCTCAAAATTATTTTTCCCCGATTATTAAAACTTTGATCCAATCAAAAATCAATAATCGAAATAATTTAGAATCCACCATAATTTTTATTGCGATTGAATCGTGCGATTAAAGTTGGAAAAACAATAAACCACATAAAATCACAAAACACATAAACACCATATAATCCAATATTCATATCATGCTTGGCACATAAACAATTTATATACACACAACATAATCCAAGTATTGAATTAATCAACATGAACGGGGCTCTGATACCACTGTTGGGTTTCGATCAAACATGCGCAGCGGAATTTAGCATTTAAAATTTTGAAACCCAAAGCCATAGATCCATTCATATGATTAAATCAAATACAACATAAGAATAAAGGAATAAACTAACCCTTGATGGCTATCAAATTCTCTTGGTCTTTGGTGGAGATTCGAAGACTTGATCACGATCACAAAGCTTGAACACGAACTTTGAAGATGATGATTTTCACCCTCTAGCGGTATCCACACTTCGAACGAATATCAAAGGAGCTTCTTTGAAGATGATGATTTTCCATCCGGCATACCGGGCGCCCGCCTGGTACCACCCAGGCGCCCGCTTGTTTGGGCAGAAAGTCCAGTTCCTTTCCGGCTTGAACAGGCGCCCGCCTGGTTCAACCCAAGCGCCCGCTTGGTTGACCAGGAGGCCCAGATCTTTCCAGAAATTCCTTGGAAGTCCTCCGACCCTAAATGCCAATATAGTCCTTTTATTTAAGATTCGTTCTATTGTGTGTGACCCTCTAGGATTATACTAAGTTGGCAATGGGTTCAAACATGATCCCATAAGATATGATTAGGTTCTAGCAAACCGTCATACCTACCCAAATAGTATAACTAGATACAAGTTCACATTCCTTTAGAATATGTCACAATCCCTTTGTCCACGATGTCATTGAACACAAGTCATGGTCAAACAGTCAACTTGTTTTGTTCAATGCTTTCTCGATTCCGAATATGTTGATAATTCAAATGCTATTGATCCAATCAATCCATTTGAGTCCGGTCGAACATTTCATCAACATCATTCCTTCGAGGGGCCCAAGCTTGACATCTCTCCGTGGAGGGACAAATCCATTTAGCTTATTATTCTTCCCAACGAGAATCCGATTATGCCAATCATACCCTTTATAACTACCGTGTTAAGGTAGCGTTTGAATATGTCAAACACAATGTTCATCAAGTGGAAGACTATAATAACTTCATGTCTAAGGATTCAAATGACATAACTAATATGAGATATATGTACGACATAGACCATGACATAAATCTCATACAGCGGGTCATGTCCAGTACCTTGTTCCAAACAAGTACCCATAAATCTAACATGATCATCTCATGATCATTTAGCCTTTATACTAGTGCTTGATAAGTACTAAGGACGGGGATTATTATAAGTAAACATGAACAACAATAATAATCAAAACATCTCTTTTATTGATATGAAATAAATGATAACAATTACAACGTTTATTAAACGTGCCTAGGGCACCACTACCAACAATAACGTCCTTCCCCGTCTACATCATTGTCTCTGACGTATTGAACATTTCCCCGCGGGGCTTCACCTTTACTGCTGGACCCCGTGGCCCATTTTTTTAACTATCCGGATTCCACCTTCTGCTGTATTATTTTCTTCATCTGGAAGCATTCGTCCGTGTTGTGCCCGTGGCTTTCATGGTACTCGCACCATTTCTTTTTGTTTGCCTCGTAGGGCTTTCTTTCTAACGGAGGTGGGGGAGGTAAAGCTTCTGCCCGTAATATCTCAGTTCTGGGTGCGATCAGAGGGGTGAAAGCGTTGTCAGTGCGAGGCTTGAAATTTGTCATTCCCCTCGGTCTTCCTCGGTTCCGGCCAACACTACTCCCTGGGTAGCCCGGGTGGTATCCTAAGTCATGAGTGGGCTCGATCCTCCCCCTTATGCTCCCGCGGGCATCATCCATAAATGAGGGCTCCACTCCGGCCATAGCTATAGCTCTATTATACATCTCTTCTGTTCCCTCAGGCTTTCGGCAAGCGAACTCCTGCCTCAAGGTGTAGGATGTTAATCCTCCCAAGAAGCATAGCTCGATGTCATTCCTGGTTAGGTCAACAATCTGCTCGGTCATCTTTCTGAGCCGAGTAATGTATGCCTTCGTGCTCTCCCCAGGGTGTTGCTTAACGCCGCACAAATCCGACTTTGGCCTCGCGACCTCCCCCGCGCCCGCGAACGAATTCAGGAATGAGGTTCGAAACTGCTCATAGCTGCAGATAGAGCGTGGTTTATGGGCTAGCAACCAGCCCAACGCTTTCCCTTTGAAGGTGGATGCCAAAGCTTTGCATTTCACGGCCTCATCAGTTGAAAATAAAGCCATCTGGCCTTCAAACCGCCCAACATGGCTTTTTGAATTGGATGAGCCATCATAAGCGTCTAGCGTAGGGACCTTTCCCCGCTGGATTGGTGAATCAGCTATCCAGGGGGCAAAAGCATCTATGGGCCCAACACACTTTGATACCCCTTGTTTGGACTCCCATAACTCTTTGATCATTCTCTGGACTTTGTGGTCAGTCCCTTCTCCAGTCGTTTCTCTTTTGCTTGCTCGACCGATTTCACCGCCAGCTTTAGCGATCACCCTTTCTCTGAAATGGCTTCCGGACTTCTTAGGCTGTGATTCTCCTTCCTCACTCCTTCCCATTTCTTTCTCCTCGTCGTCATCCTCCACGACGATTGCTCGTTTTCTCTTTCCCTCCACTTTGCTGGCTCTGCTTTTAGAACCGTGGGTTCTTGACTTTTCGTGGGAGTTCCTAGCATCAGCCTCGGCATCGAACAGTTCTTCGAGGGCCAGGTTTAGCTAAAGCCCTTCTGCTACCAGGTTTTGCCTGTCTTTCAGGATCTGGATTTTCTTCTGAATTTGGTCAGGAGTGAGAGGAGTGACGGGGGTTTTTGGAGCTTTATTAGCTTTGGAGGTTTCAATCTGATTCCTCAGATCTATCTCTCTCCTGGCTCTTTGAGAGGGAGTGTATGAGTTGCCGCTAAGCGTCCTCTCTCCCAGCCTAGCAAGGGCAGACCCTTGAGGCCTTTGTTTCGAAGGGCTAGCGTCTGGATTTAGGATCTCTTTTCCAGTCATTGTGAGTGGGAATCTACAGGAAGGATGAGCTATATTTCGAGAACCGTAAAATAGAGGAATGATGTTGAACGGCTAAAAACGAAACGTACGGAGACTGTACTTTGATGATTTTGAGATGAATGAAGGTTAAGCAAGCAAGTACGATGAAAAGATTGCACTAGGAAATTTGTTCGATTCCCGGCATCGGAACCACTGATGATGCCCTATATTTCTGGGGTCACGGAGATAGAACTCCAATTTAGCTGTCTCTTGATCCTGATCACAACACAGACAAGAACACCGTTAAGACCAAGGCCGGGTTGGAATCCGGCTTAGGCCCTCGGGTGTGAGAGTAAGATCTCTGAGGAAAACCTAAGTGGAAGGTTCAATGAAGACCTTGTGTGTGTGAATAGGATAGAGCACGTACCTTGTCCATGGGAGCAAAAAGAAGTATATATATGACAAGGAGAAAGAAACCTGCACAAGGTACTAACTTCCCTGGCACTGGATGGACACGTGGCGAGCCCTCAGTGGATCGGTCAGGAGAGTGGCTGGGAAGGTGGCGTGTTTGTCAGGGAAGCATGGTTCCATCACCAACCGTTATGGTGTGTCAGGTACAAATAGGCGACGTCTTGTGTACGTTTGTGCCAGCTGGGCACTACGGGCTCCTCAGGATAGCGGGAGGCAGAGTCATCTCGGGCATATATATCAGGGAGATCGAACCCCTCGGGCTTGCTTGCCCGCAGTCTTCGCCGGTTCGGCCCCAAGAGTTCAGGTCCGGTTCGGGCGGATTAGGTCGCATCGGTTTGGACCGCAGAACATCCGGCCTAGAAGGCTCGGTCTCATCAAGAGGTGTCATGTTTGATTTGTATGAGATCACATGTACAAAATTTTAAATACCTCATATGATAATTATAGTGAATACTTAGCTTGACTGACGCCTCCCCAAATGTAGTAAAAAAAAGTTGACAGACTAAGTTACTAAATCGCGTGTACTCTTATTAGTTCTTTCATATTTTTTGAACAGCTGAACTATATCATTCATTTCAAGGCAATTGCCATCGTTTACAAATTCTTATGGAATCTATTACAGTCTTATCTAAAGCTCTGCCGATCTATAGCCCTGTCTATTATAAGTTCCTATGGAGTTTCACCATTGTCGAACCTATTACAGCGAATGATATTTGCTTCTACAAGTTGATGATGCAATCCTTCATAGACGTCTTCACGCCATCTGGTAGTTTGCTTGCCATAGACGTCCTTGCACCATCTGGTAGTCCTCTTGCCATAGACGCTCCATCTGAATGATCACCTATTACTTCTTTCATACTCCCTCCGTCCCACCCGAATTAGGATTTTTAGGTTGGACACGGGGATTAAGGAAAAAGTGTTAGTGGCGTAGGTGTTGTGAGTATGAAAAGTGAAATAGGATAGAGAAAGTGGGGTAGAAAATAATGAGTGAAAATTATTGTGAGTGTGAACGTGAATCCATTAAATAAAACAATTCTATTTTTGTGTTTATTGATTCTCCTTACGTTAATAATGCTAATATGGACTACCTAGGTAGTCAAAGAGTTTTTTTTTTTTTTTTTTTTTTTTTAAGAAAAAAAAAAGAAAAGAAAAAGGAAAAAGGGAAGGGTGTCAAAGATGTTGACCAACTAGATTATCAATTACTCCCTCTGTCCCCCTTTAAGGTTCTTACTTTCCTTTTTAGTCTGTCTCAATTTAAGGTTCTTACTTTGTTTTATTACTTAAAATGGAAAGTGTGACCTACTTGTCATTCTCACAACAAAAACTCTCCACCCACATTCTCTCTCCCACTTTACTTTTCATACTCACAACATTTACTTTTTTTTAATCTCCGTGCAAAATCAAACTAGGAACTTTAAATTGGAACGGAGAGAGTATTATTTTTACTTATATTATATCTTTCATATTATATCTTGTTATTTCACATTATGTTCGTATTTATTAATTATCCTCGGTAAAAATCTCATTTTTTATATTCTGCATCTCACATAATATAGTCTCATATTGACTACTCTATCCGTCCCATTTGAAGCTTCACCTTTTATCTAAATGGGTGTCCCGTTAAAAGCTTCATTCTTTCTTAAAATGGTAAAAAATTTAAGCCCCACTTGTCATACTCACTCACTTTTTCCTCCACATAATTAAATTATGGGCCCACTTGTCATACACACTAACTTTCCCCTCTCACATACTTTAAATTGTAGGTCTCACTTGTCATACCCACTAACTTCTTCCCTCTCACAACCCTTCTTACACTCACCACTTTTCTTAATTTGTATGTCATCACCAAAATGGTGAAGCTTCAAATGAGACGGAGGGAGTATTTCATATGACAATTTATATTAACTGAGTCCAAATCATTTTAAAATTAAAATTTTATTGTTGTTTGTGTAAGAACATGACTTGCAACACAAGTCATTTAGTAATTCCATACATGAAATCATACCTATAATACTAATATAAAGTGTAGTGAATTAAAATAATGTGTAGAATTCCTGGATGTAATATTACATATTTTTGATGGGCAAAGTGGTAATTTAACATCACTATTGGTTTCATATATAAAGGGTTCTCCATCAACCTTAGAAATCACTCCATTCATTTTATTTTCTCTCTTAAATAATCTTCATATTGCTAGAGACATTAGAGAGAAAAGGCACAATCATTTAGAAGAACTCCGTCCCCTTAATTCTTCTTCTTCTTGTTATTCTCCCTACAACATCTGTAATGGATTCAACATGTATTATTTCGCTTCCGCCTTCATCTTCTTCCTCATTCTTATTCTGAAAATGAGTGTGGCATTCAGGGATATAAAGAATTGTTCCCACGATTGGTATCAGAGCCCCGTTCATTTTGGTTTAAGTTTGGGTTCATTTTCCCTGTTGAATCATTAAGTTTTAATGTTGATTAGGGACTCTAATTCGTTCATAGAGTACTGATAATCATCATCTAAAATTCAGAAAATGGTTTGAAAGTATTTTTTTCATTAAATTAAAATGGTTCAAGTTAGACTATCCCTTCATAACATGGTTTTATGTTTTAAATACATACCATGTGGATCTACTTACTTGATTCCATTAATTTTAAAAGCAAGATTATCCTAAATAACATGGTTTTATGTTTTAAGCACATACCATGTGGATCTACTTGTTATTCATGCCTTTTGAAACAAAATATGGAAAAAGTGCAGCAAAAATGCATGAAACGGTGGCTTTAGCCCGGTCGGGTATTATGTTCCGCCCGGTCGGGTCTTATGTTCTGCCCGGTCGGACCTCAAGAAAAGACCCGGTTGGACTACATGTGTTTGCCCGGTCGGGTCTTTGGTTCCGCCCGGTAGGGCATTGTATGTTGCCCGGTCGGGTATTAGGCATTGCCCGGTCGCGCATATTCACAGGATTTTTGTCTTTTTCAAGATGTTGCACAATTTTGTTTCCCCTTTTGAACAAAACCATAATTATTTTCAAACCTTAAAGTCCTTGATTAATTATATGGTTTGACAATTTATTCATTGTTTAAATAATATTGTCGCCTAAGTGATTTACGTTATTTAAACCCTAAAATTGTAAAGTGTTGGATGTTTAAGTTTATATGTGAATGGCTTGAATTTTCCAAAGAAGATCTTGACATTTGACTAAACTTGGGCATTCATGTGATAACAAGTAAAATAAACATTAGGTTATTTTCTTAGGTACTTATGTCGGCCCAAAGGAAGATTAAGTATTTATTAAAATATAAGTTCAAATTACTTGTTGCTTAAGGCAATCATTTATGAGTCAACTCGCAATCCAAATATTAGTTTTGATGTCATGTTGATGGATTTCATTGATATAATTAATCATTATTTATTGTGTAGTTTCTTATTTATGTTTTGTATTCCTTCTTGTTCTCAAAATTCCAACAAATTTGTTTATTGCTTCATCTGTAATTACTGCTATGAGTACCGTTGTAATGTGGGACTAATTATAAAACTTGGAAAACAAATAATTATAATCTTGGTCTATATAGAACTCGCATTAAGGGATCCGTTTCTCTTCTTATTGCTTGAGTGCTGAGAAGTGACACTCTCTAACCGCATAAGCCTAATGATCATAAAGAATATTGTCCCGGAGACCTTTTGGACGGTGTCTCCGAGGATATTGATGCTACAAACATTCCTTGATACCCCTGAGGAAAGTTGTTTCCATAAGGTATAAAGGGTACCGGGAATTTAAGGGAGTACATTTTAGAAATAGTTCATCTATTGACGAAACGAAAAGGCGCTTAAGTTAAAGATATCGGATGATATTCTTGTGCATTTAGTTTTAATCTTTCTTCCTTGGTTTGGTTGCTTTGAAGTGACCTATCAATGTCAAAAGGACAAGTGAAATATTAATGAATTACTTTCACTTATGACACAAGAAGAAGATAAGTTAAGAATACTTTAGAACTAAAGGTACTCATTTAGCATCTACCTTTTCTCATGGGACAAGAGAAGAGGGAAAGAAACTGTGGTTGCAAGTAAAAAGAATCTTAAGGGATCATCTCATGATCATAAAGAAAAGAAATGTTTCTTTTGCAAGGACCTTACTAACATGAAGTTCGATTATCCTAAGTCTCACGCTTGGCGTGAGAGGTATATCATTTGGTCTTGTTTGTATTGTATTAAGGCTAATTTGGTTTCAGTTCCTACATTTACATGCTGATTGGATTTTGGTGCAACCAATCACATAAGGATGTTCAAGTATGATTGCCTAAATTACCGAAGACCTAGTAAAGATGAAGAAATTCATCTATATGGAAACTAAGAATCCCGTTAGAGTTATAGGCATAAGGATCATTTAAATTATTGTTAAGTACTAAGTATTATTTTGTATTAAATAATATATTTATTGTACCATCATTTAAATAGAATTATGATATTTATCACAATATTGGACAAGGAAGGTCACTCTTGTTCATTAATAATAAGTGTGATCTCTATTTTAATTCCAAAGGTTGTTGGCACTAGTACTTTGTCAAGTATTCTTTCTTCACTTGACATTATTCAAACAATAAATGTGTCCCTTAATAATGAAACCAAAACTAGAAAGCAAAAGTTATCAAGTAAATTTTATTTTATTTTTCATTAAGGCATAGGCATTTGGGTCATATTTCCAAAAGGAAAATTGTTAAGCTTATGTTAAAGAAAATCTTAAACAAACTTGATATTTTGGAAAATACTTTTGCATTAAATGCCTTAAAGAAAATTTACAAACATTAAAAGAATAGTATTCTCGAGAGTATCAAGTGTCTTTAAAACTAATACATATGAACATTGTGGGCCATTCATTATTCTTTCGTGAAAAGGTCAACAATAGTTATTACGTTTATAAATGACTACTCTCAATATGGATGCATTTATTACTTCATGCAAAGACTCAAGTTATGGACGTTTTCAAGTCTTATGAGGTCAAAGTTGGAAATCAACTTTGAAAGACTATTAAGAACATTAGGTCCAATCATGATAGAATATATCATGGTTGGAATGATTGTTAAAGGGAACAACGTCTAGGTATTTTTTACTCGCTATTTTGAAGAGTGTGGGATTGTCTCCATCTACATTAAGCCGGGTACGCCTAGCATGAATGATGTACACAAGAGACATGATAAAATCCTTAAGAAAATGGTAATAAGCATGTTTTGTGCTTCTTTTACCTCACTCATTATGGGCGATACATTAAAACCGCAGCCCTTATTCTCATTAAAGCTCCCTCTAAGCTACTAATAAAAACCCTTTATGATTTTGGGACGAATAAAGAACACGTCCTTAAATCATCTTCATTTATGGGGTTGTCTAACATAAGGGTAGACCTTATAAGTCTACTAAGGGCAAGTTACACATAAGATTGTTAGTAGTTATTCATGAGGTAAGCCGAGAGATCTAGGGGATATATAAATTTTACAACCCGAAAATTTGAACATTTTGAAACGAGAAAAGCTAGGTTCTTTGAGGATGTTGAATTTAGTGGGAGATTAGGTGTAATATTTTGAATTTGGAAAAGAAGAGGCATCCATTTCTTCACCTCTTCCATAAGTTCCAATTGGATTTCAAATTTTGTACTTGATATTCAAGAAGAACATACAATTCAAAATAAATATGGTTTCCCTATAAATATTGAACAATATGAAAATGTTGATCATAAGAAGGAAATTCAACAAACATCAGAATTAGTAAGAACTGGTGCCCTTAAAGAGATACAATAGAGTAAGAAGGATTGCAATACCGGATAATTATGAGATGTATCTTACCGAGAAATTAAGGACACATAGGTTTAGTGGGAGATGAGCCATTCATCTACCATAAAGCCATTAATAGTCCTAATTCTCATAAGTAGATTAATACCATATATAAAGAATTGAAATCTTTGAAAGATAACAACTTTTGGGATCTTTTTACATTACTTAAAGATGTGAAACCTATAAATGGGTCTCTAAAACCTAAAAGGATTCGCAAAAGTAATGTTGAAAGATATAAGACCCATCTAGTTGCTAAAGATTTTTTCAACTCATAAGAAAGGCATTAATTATCAAGAAAGAAACATTTTTCGGTATTTTCTAAAAACTCTTTTAAAATCATTATGGCACTAGTAACAATTTGTGTCTTAAGCTTCATCAAATGGATATTAAGAGAACTTTTCTTAATAGAGACATTGAGGAAACTATCTATATGAAGAAATTCATTTATGACTTAAGCAAACTTCTCATTAATGGTATTTAAAGATTAATCAAGTTATTCTTTCATTTGGTTTTGAAATGAATCTTGATAAATATTGTGTATATCATAAGTTCAGTGGGAGTAAAAATTATAATTTTGGTCTTATATGTGGGTAATATTTGCTTGCTAGCAATGTTTTAAACCTTAATAAAAAAAACTAAGAAATTTCTTTGGAATGAAAATTCTTGGTGAGGCATCCTTTTGTATTAGGAATCAAAGTTCACTGTGAGTATTCACGGAGTATTTTGGGATTATCACAAAAGGCCTATATAGAAAAGGTATTACAAAAAGTATAGCATGCAAAACTATAAACCACTTGACACCCCTAATTTTAAAGGAGACATGCTTAGTCTCAAACAGTGTCCTAAAGTTAATTATGAATCCAAGTATATAGAAAATATCCCTCTTTGCATCAGCAGTAAGAAAGCTTAATAAATGCGTAAGTTTTGCATTCAATGTTGGGATGCTTGATCAATACCAAAGCAATCCAGAAAGAACATTAAGTAGTAGCCAAAAGAATGATATGATATTTACAAAACACAAAGATCTACATGCCTATTTTTAATCGGATAATCTTGAGATCATTTGGTATTCCGATATTTGTTAAAATTACATGGCTACATAAGTTTTAATGGACTGTGATTTGTCAAAACAAGTGTCGAAAGACCAATTAAGATATGACTATCAGGTAGCAGTTCCGTACTCTAACAAAAGGTTTATGGATTTAGACATTAAGTATCTTGTTATAAAGAAAAGAGTACAAAATAAACAGAAAAATACAATTTATTAGCACAAACTCCATAATTTAACGGATCCATTTATGAAACGTTATCATCTCTAGTGTTTCACGAGAATGTTGCTCATATGGGTGTAACAATTTGATAACATTTAATTTAGTGGGAGTTTTGTGTTGTACTTCATTAATTGTTCTATTATTTTTTTTATCTCATTTGGTTAAGTTGGACTAGTTGAAAGAATATGTATATATTCATTATGATTCCATGCTACACATCTATACTTTTGATCTATGTCATTTAGTTGGATTTGTATACGTGATTATTGTGGGTTTAGTTGCGAATAAATTACAACGACTGCCCCTTTAGTCCTTATACTTGGATGACTAATGGACGAGATTGTTATAGATGACAATAAAGTGCGCACATAAGGGTTATCATTTGTGTTATATTTATGGTTTTAAAGGAAAGACTTTGTTTCGCAACCCAAGTGGGAGATTGTAAGAACATGGCTTGCAACACAAATCATTTAGTAATTCCATACATGAAATCATACCTATAATATTAATATGAAGTGTAGTGAATTAAAATAATGTGTAGAATTTCTGGATGTAATATTACCTATTTTTGATGGGCAAAGTGGTAATTTAACATCACTAAAGGTTGAAAGGGTGTAGTCCCTAAATGAGGTGCCCATTGGTTTCATATATAAAGGGTTCTCCATCAACCTTAGAAATCACTCCATTCATTTTATTTTCTCTCCTAAATAATCTTCATATTGCTAGAGACATTAGAGAGAAAAGGCCCAATCATTTAGAAGAACTCCGTCCCCTTAATTCTTCTTCTTCTTCTTCTCCCTACAACATCTGTAATGGATTCAACAGGTATTATTTCGCTTCCGCCTTCATCTTCTTCCTTATTCTTATTCTGAAAATGAGTGTGGTATTCAGAGATATAAAGAATTGTTCCAACAGTTTGTTGTCTCCTTTCTGCAGTTATGCACAACTAGCGTGTTACCGTTGTTTCTCGCCATCCCACCTTCACAAAACTATTGCAACAAGAAGAAGGAAAAAAAAAAAAAAAAAAAAAAAAGGAGGATCCGACCATGGTCCCCGAAATTTGCATAAATTGGAGGCTTTTTATTACATGGTTGCACTCTTTTAAACTAACTAACTAACTAGTCCCGTTCCTGAACTACTTATTATAGTTAGAAAATTAATAAAAGTGTGCAGAATTGACAAATCAATAAAGCAAAAAGAAATTAGAAAGACAAGAATCATCACAACATATGCATTGTCCAAATAGAAAATAATTTGTCTTTTAAAAAGTTGAAACACATTAGCACCCTTTATTCTGCACCTTTTTATTCATATGGTTATTTAGTACTCATCCTATATTTGTTATTTATATACTGGATGCTTTCCAATTAAAACTGCACATATTATTTTTTTTAAGTGTTTTTATTGCAAATTATATATATTTTCTAAAATAAAAAATATAATACTATTTAATCAGACTTACTTTCACACTCAACAATTTTTCACTTATTATGTACCTATTTTTCTCTCTCCTGCCACAATTTTCATGTTCACAACATACTTTAACATTTTTTCTTAATTCCCGTGTCAAACACAATACTTGTACTTTCAATTGGAATTTGGATTTTCTCTAGTGATTGTTAACTCCAGCAAGCTCCAATCAACGGCCTGATTTTATCACCTCGCCTTATTTTTTGATTGACAGATGAAATATTTTTTAGTTTGATGGGTCTCACAAAGTTTTAATCAATCTATCTCGTCCACACACAAATAAACAAGATGATATAGTCGAATTGGAATTGTAAGTTAGAATTAGGGATGACAATTTGTCCGAACCCGATCCATATCCGGGACAGTCCGCTCCGCAACGGGGTGGTAACCATTTTTCAAAATCCGGCGGGTTACGGGGCGGGTTTGGTAACACACCCCAACCTGCGGGTCACTGCCCCGCCCCGCCCTGTATACTAAAGCATGCTTCTATTTACTGTAATGTCCCAATACACTCCTTCATATTTTGCGTGATTATTGCTGATTTTAGTTTCATCTCTACTTGCAGCATATATAATATGTCTTTCTCATTTTCTAATGTTAATTTATGATGTTAATTCCATCCATAAAATTGTGCTTTTATGGAATACGGGGTGGGCATGTACTGGTTCAACACCATACGGGACGGGTTTGGTAACATGAGTGTTCATTGAGGGGCGGGTTTGGTTATGAGCAAACCCGCTCTTTATCTACCCCGTTGCAATCCCGGTTAGAATATTAAAGCAAAAATTGCTGAGACAAGACAGTTCTCGATCCTTTCAATTTGGAAGGAGTAAGTCATCAAAGGCAACTATTTATTTATTTTCCTTATGTAATACTCCCTCCGCCCCACCCGAAATAGTGACGTTTTGTCATTTTGGATGTCCCACTCGAAATAGGACATCCCAAAATAGAAAGCTTTTATTATTTTTTTATTAGTAGGACCCACTTGTCATACTCACAACAACTTTTCATTTATTATTCTCCACCCCCTTTCTCTCTCCTTCATACTCACAACACCTATTTTTCAAACAAATTTTTTAATAAAAGATTATTATTCCTTAATCCACGTGTCGGGACCAAGAATCCTATTTCGGATGAGACGGAGGGAGTAAGTGTTTGAGGTTTCTTTTAGTCAATTTTAAAATAACTGTCACTTTTCCATATAAAAATAACTTAAATATAATTTTATAATAATATAAAAAATATATAAACAAATAAAACACATCTATTAAAAATTTGATAAATCAACTATGAGTATGTACGTACATTCATTGAATTGTTGACCCCATCCCTTTAAAGCAAAGACTTTTCTTTTAACAATGGGTTTTATATCACTGTCATTTTCATTAATCCAAATTACTTTTAACTTAATTAATTATATCATGATGAATGTTGATGATGGAAGCATGTGAAAAAATATTTGGTTTTTTCCCATTCAGAATTTTATACAACTAAGTTTCATCATTTTCGAGTGGCCATGCCCTTAATTAGGTTCAATGTTTAGGGAAGCATACTTTATTTTACAATTTCACATAAGATTGATTAGGAATCTTTATCCATTCCCTAACATAAATTATTGAGTATTACCCAGGCTGTTTTGGAGCTTTTGGAGTCCTCTTTTTCAGTTTAAGCTTAATCTAAGTTTTAGATTTTTAGTATTTCACACTTATCTTTACGTTTTAAGAATGATGCTATTCAATAATCTGATATAGTTTTCAAGGACACCTATTGGAGATTTGGTTTGAGTTTGGCTATTAATACTCGAGATGTGCTAGGATTTTTAGACAAAAACTTGTGTGAGACGGTCTCACGTGTAAGACGGGTCTTATTGAGAGAGTAAATGGTTTGCCCCCTTATGGGTGGGGCGGGGCAAGCCCATTTTCTCTCTCAACAAGACCCGTCTCACGTGTGAGACCGTCTCACACAAGACTTCCTCGGATTTTTATGTGTAAATCTTAATTGCAATCATTATATTTTGAACGAGTCTTTGACAGTTGTGGAGCCGTTTTATTGAATTTTATTAATGCAATTATGTGTTGTTTGCTTTTAAAAAAAGAAGAAGAATGATGCTATTCACAACACAGAATGCTTATAAAAATTTAGTTGATAGTCGGTTATCAATTAATGTTTAAATCATTTAATGCATGAAATCACATAATAATTAAATAATTCAATTTATAACGGTCAACTAAAATTTTGTGCCCAAATATTATTCATATTTCGAATTTAATAAGCATACATAGGGTTTTTTTTTGACATTATATTTACTTTCACTACTACTTTTAAAAATTTATGAAATGATGAAAACGATAAATAAGAAGAAAAGTAAACACTAGTTTGAAAATTAAAAGAATAATCACAAACCATAATAATAATGACAAATTATTTTGTAATCAAAATTTTGTGAGTTCTTTTTGTAACTATAGTTTTATCTTTAAAACTTTTAGTTTCAGCCTACGACTATAAGTTTAGTCGGTTATTTTACGTGAAACTTGTAGCTATATAACACTCATTTTACAAGTTTTAAAATACATTATTGACTAGGTAAAAGCTTCAACTTACTGTTTATAACATTCAAAACTAAATATTTGGTTTCAATGGTATTAAAAAAAATCTAAAATATTATGAAGAAATTAGTTTTTCTAATCTCCTTTTCTCAATAATAGTAATAATTAAAAAACAATTGGATTTACCAACTATTTTCCAACCACAAGTAGCAAAACCATCCCATGTGGTGCATTTGTGTGGGGTGGGGGGGGGGGGGTGTGTGTCAAAGTTCATGTATTGACCAAACCAGGAATGTTATCCAAAATGATAGTGTACTATCTCTTAAACATTTATTTAATTGCCTAGGTAATTGCATTACTTTAAGGGTATATAAGACTTTTTCACATACATTAATTGTATTTCTTAATATGTGTAGAGTGGTTGAAACGACATCTATTTTGAGACGGAGGGAGTAAGTATATTCCATAAATAATTATGATTGGGTGATATGTATGAAGTTTCATGACTAAATTGACTATTAATTATGGGGAGGTATCCTGTGCAACCGCCGCACAGCGTGCGACGGCGCACCAAGCCGACCCTATTTTTTTTTTGCCACCCCACCTTTTTTTCCTCCCAACAAAAGTAACACTTATTATAACAAAATGTAACACTTTTTTTTTTCAAAATGTACCACAATTTTGCTGCAATAGATTAAAGATAACATAAAGATTAACAACTAAACTAATGTCACACTTTTTATAAAGGAAAGTAACACTCTATTTTTCAAATGTAACACACCTTTTTCTAAAATTAACACAAGATTGACAAACTAAACTAATGTTACATTTTATAAAAAATGAATGTAACATTTTTTTTTTTCAATTGTAACAATTTATATTCTTAAATGTAACATTATATTTGAAATGTAACAATTTTTTATTGAGAAAGTAACAATTGAAATGCAAACCCGATTATATATATGAATTTTTACTCTTTTTTTTTTAAAAGAAGAAAAGTAACATTTACTAAATAAAAATGTTACATGCATGTATATAGAAAATTATAATTATATACTCCCTCCGTTCCGGGTAAGTTGCAACATGGAAGGGGAAACACAAAAATTAAGAAAGCAGAATAATGAGTGGTTGGGAGGAAGAGAGAGAATGAGTGGTTGGGAGGAAGAGAGAGAATGAGTGGAGAATAATGAGTGGTTGGGAGGAAGAGAGAGAATGAGTGGAGAATAATGAGTGGTTGGGAGGAAGAGAGAGAATGAGTGGGTGATTATAAAAGTAATAAAGAGTTTCCTTATTTGGCATTGTTGCAACTTAAGTGGAATGCCCAAAATAGCAAATTGTTGCAACTTACCCGGAACGGAGGTAGTATTCACTTTGTTACACTTCAAATATTACTTTTTCTAACCACAAAAACTATCAAACAATTTAATTTTCTTGTAAAATTGCTGTTACATTTGACTGTGAAAAGTGTTACTTTTTGAAAATGAGACTGTTACTTTTATCATAACGGAGTGGTACATCTTAGCTGATGAGAAGCTGAAACTTTTTGTGTGTAAAAAATATGTTTTTTTTTTTTAAAAAATCAAACCATATCATGACCTATGTAGTTTTATTCGTCTCGTCGAGACGAACACAACGGTATTTTTAATTTTTTTTCCTGAGTTATAAATATCAAGATATAGCATTTTTAAGTTATTGGTTTTTTTTTTTAAATGCCACATGTCGCGCTGGGAGTGGAGGAGTCGCTGGCGGACGGGTCGGGCGGGTTTGGCACGCCCATGCAACCGTTGTATATATGAATTTCTCTTAAATTAATAGCATAATGCTCTAATTAGAGCGGCCCTAAAATTATAGCCGACCGAGTCTACTGTTATGATCTTCAATTAATTAAGATTATTATTCAATCTTTTGCCAGCTTAAATCCATAAAAAAAAAAAATGACATTTATTATTGGGAATCAAGCAAATCCTGCTTAGATTTTTTTGTTCCAAGTTTGACATTAAAAAAAAAAAAAGTCCTGCCAGGTGAGCTTAACGAGAAAAGGACTCGGAATGCGTTGGTAAATTAGATTCTTAATTCCAAGTTAAATCAATATTACTCCATAAAGCATGTAATACTTGCTTCTTGAAGCTTAAACGAGTTTAACAACAGACCTAATTCTTCAATGTATGTTGATTAAAAGCTTTGAAATAGATACTACTATATTTCATAATAAATGTTGTAATTAACTTTTATTTTTTTCAATTAACGTATTTTGCTTCTTTTTTTTTTCTTTGAAAGAAAATGAAGCGGCTTTATCACGCACAACACACAAGTGGTTTGGAGATGGTATTCCACAGATGTCGGAAGCTCATCCTAATTATAACTACGATCAACCCTTGATAGATAATTGCTGCTACATTTTGCTTGTTTGTATCATAAAAAATATCATTAGTATTATTTTGTTAATTAGAAATGTAACATTTTTTTCGAGATTAAAAAAATGCAATACTTATTATCAGACACAGTAATATTTATTTGAAATGAATCTCTTAGATAAATGTTCAATCAAGTAATTTTTTTTTTTTTTTGAACATTTGTAACATATCATTCATTTCAAGACAATTGTCATTGTTTACAAATTCCTATGGAATATGGGGTTAAGGAACTTTGGGTTCTCCACACCTCCCCAAGTGGAGCCGAACCCAAGACCTGCCATAAGGAAGGCCCTTTACCCACTCGAACATACCGCTCGGCCAAGAAGCCTTTGGTAAGTAATTTAGTATGATCAATCATATTTAACATGTGAAAAATCATGAATCAAAAAGAAGATGAGATAATAGAAAAATCCAATAGCATAGTGAGGGGCGAGGCAATATATGAGTTATTCAATGAATTTGGGGGTGACATTGGGAGAAGAGGAATGTGGAGCATGGGCATGTGAATTTCTGAGTTTTGGGGATAGAAATTAAGATAGGGATAAGAGAGAGGTATGTGGTCACATTTTGCCCCACTTTACTAGTCCAATGTGTGCATTATTTTGATTGTAAAGTGTTGTGGATTAGACCCTCACAACCCAAGCAATAACCCCAAGAAAATAATGACGCACAAACAAAACACAAGAAAATAACAGAGCAAAAGACACAAAAATTGTTTACCCAGTTCGTCAATATATTTGACTACGTCTGGGGGCACTACCAAGCCAGGATCTTGTACTATAATATGTTATCTTGAAGTTACAATGAGTATGTGGGCGGAACATTGCTTATATAGGCAACCTATAATGAAAAACCTAACCCTAGACGGACAAGGAAACCTGAAATCTGGCCCAAAAACGACTCCGCAAAAAACCTGTCCCGACAAGTGGGCGGGCGCCCATAATTCCCTTGGGCGGTCGCCCATCAGATCAGACTGGATTGATGCCTCCTTCCGTTAGAGTGGGCGGTCGCCCACCATCACCTTGGGCGGCCGCCAAGAAGGTCAGCCTGCTCCGACGAATTTCTTCCTTTTGCTCCGATCGCTAGTTCCCGGTTGGTCTCTATTCCAACAATCTCTCACCTAGAGATCAACCGCATATACAAGCCCCGTATCCGTTCTTCAACTCATCCTTGGTGTCTTCCTAGTGCTCACCTCGATCATGGTAGTGACTTCCCGCTCTCCTATTCTCCAAGCCCCGTTGAAGCTATCCGCAGCTTCCACTATCCCTGCTTGAGAAACCTAGAGCCTTGTCTTCCGATCTACACTCTCCGTTAGATCCACGCAGCGGTTTATCCGGTCCTAGAGTATGTGGTTCATCTTCAGTGACCCCTTGACCTTGGTCATCATGAACCGTCTCGCTCCCACCTGAGTTTGGAATATCCATGCAAATCACATTCGCATCCCCTCATTCCTTGAACTCCCGAAGCTCATACTCTCCACCATTATTAGACATCAAGCTTTTAACCTTGAGTCCCCTCCGATTCTTCACCAAGGCCTTCCACTTCTTATACATCCTGAAGATTCATCTTTCTCTTCTAAGAAGTAATCCCGGACCTTCCTTGTCGATCATCAATGAAGGTCATGTAATTTGACACACCAACCCGAGAAGTTACCGGAGCCGATCCACACAAAATCCGTGTGATCCCCCTTCTCACTCATGTGACCTAATCGACAGTTCCACAATTCCGTATCACCCTTGGCCGTCGCCACCGCGATACTACCCTTGGTGTTTTTCGCCAAATACAGTCTTCCTTCCCTATTACCCCGAGCGACCTCACGATCCTCTTTGGCAATAACCCAGTTCCTGCAACTAAAAGTTACTGTGTAACCTTCTTCACCTAGCTGCCCAACTGATATCAGGTTCTTTTTCAAACCCGGAATGTGACTGACCCCGTGTAGATGTAAGACGTTCCCATCCGATGCTCCTATTCTGACATCCCCCTTCCCCTTGATTTCCAAAGGCTCGCCATCCGCCAGATAGACCTTACCGAAATCACCGAAAGTATAATTTTCCATCGCCCCTGCATGCCCGCATGAGTGGAATGATGCCCCCGAATCTAGCACCCATGATTCTAGCGCACTACTAACACTCAGAATCAGTACATCGTGACCTTCGATTATCACATTCGCCGATTTATCCCCTCGCATGGGACAATCCCTCTTGTAGTGTCCTAACTCCTTACAATGATAGCACTCTACCGATCCTCTGGCAACCCTTGGTCTTTCTTTGTTCTCCTCATACTGATCCCCACCCCCGATTACACTTCCCCTTGACCCTGTTCTCCCTTTATTGCTAGAACCCGGTCTTCCCCTACTAGTTGTAGCCAAGACCGATTCTGAAGTAGACGGTGTCCCCAACTTCTTTATGCGATTTTTTTCGCCCAAGAGGAAGTCCTTAACATCATCATACTTTAATTTGTTCTTACCCGCTGAAGCATTTAACGCTGTCACCGTTCCGCTCCAACTCCTTGGTAAGGACGCTAGCAATAAACACGCATGAACCTCGTCACCGAAAGTAATCTCCAACGCAGTCAATGAGTCTATAATATCCATAAACTCATCGATGTGTTTAGCTATGGATCCTCCCTCTTGCATCTTGAGACTACCCATCTTGCGTATCAAATCAACCTTATTTGCAGCAGATGGAGTTTCAAATCTCTCAGTAAGATAATCCAATAGCTCCTTGGTGGTTTTCGCCTTCCTGGTAGTCTTCGCGATCCACTTCGACAAAGTAGATCGAACCACCCCTAAGGCTTTCCGATCCATGAGATCCCAATCTTCTTGCTTTTTCTCCTTCCGGTTTGACACCCTTTAGAGGCTTATAGAGATCTTTGTTGTACAAAAGATCCTCTATTTGCATCCTCCAAAACCCGTAGTCAGAAACATCAAATTTCTCCACCGCTTGTTTGTCCTTGCCCATTCTTGATTGCTTGACAACACCCAATCGCTCGATAAACCAATCGGTCGATTAACCCTGATCTCCAACCAGGCTCTGATACCAGTTGTTATGGATTAGACCCTCACAACCCAAGCAATAACCCCAAGAAAATAATGACACACAAACAAAGCACAAGAAAATAACAGAGCAAAAGACACAGAAATTGTTTACCCAGTTCGTCAATATATTTGACTACGTCTGGGGGCACTGCCAAGCCAGGATCTTGCACTATAATATGTTATCTTGAAGTTACAATGAGTATGGGGGCGGAACATTGCTTATATAGGCAACCTAGAATGAAAACCTAACCCTAGACGGACAAGGAAACCCGAAATCTGGCCCAAAAACGACTCCGCAAAAAACCTGTCCCGACAAGTGGGCGGGCGCCCATAATTCCCTTGGGCGGTCGCCCATCAGATCAGACTGGATTTATGCCTCCTTCCGTTAGAGTGGGCGGTCGCCCACCATCACCTTGGGCGGCCGCCAAGAAGGTCAGCCTGCTCCGACGAATTTCTTCCTTTTGCTCCGATCGCTAGTTTCCGGTTGGTCTCTATTCCAACATAAAGAGCCCATAAATTAAGTATGAAATTGGGTAATCTTATCTAACTTCTTGGCCTACTATATTAACTTGTACCTCATCGAATCAATCACTAGACATCTACACTCAATTTCTACATCAATACTCCCTCCGTCCCATCCAAAATGATATTCATATTTTTCTTAGTTTTTAATACGAATGAAATTTGAATATTAATTTTAAATTGATTTAACTATCCTAATGAATGTTCAAAAATTGTTATTGATACACCATCAACAATACTAATTTTAGATTTTTATTAAGATAGTTAAATCAACCTAAATTTATAGTTCAAAGTTTATTCGTAGTAATGGCCGAAAAAGTAAGAAGATCATTTTGGGACAATGGAGTAACAATTATGTCTATCATTTTTCATACTCACAATTATTCTCTACTATTTTTTTTAAAAAACTTTTTAATAATTAAAGTTATTACAAAATAATCATGGAAGTAGAAAAATAATACTCCCTCCGTCCCAGAAAGATAGTCCACTTTTTTTCATTGTTACTACGAGGAAACTTTGAGCAGTTATAAATGCTACTTATAATTATGTTAATGTGAATCTAAAAAATGATATTAATAGTATTTATAATGGTGTATCAAGAACAATTTCAAAATTTTTATTAGAATAACTAAAAGTAGCCTTAATTATTACTCAAAGTTCCTTCGTAAATGATGTAGCTGATGCTACAATAAGAGTAAAGTCTATGACGACTTTAAACAATCGTCGTAGAATCGCAGCGGAAATCAACCCTTAAGAAAACCCTAAGGAATTCTTGAAACAAAACAGAAGAATTCAAAGAAATCTTCAACAAGTCAAAAGGCTTCAAGGTAAAAACCCCAAAAATTGCAAAGCAATCAAAATTTAATAAAAAATCATCATCTTTCGGATTACATATTTAGGCCTATTTTATAGTGCCATAAAACTTGAAAAAGAAGTAAAAACCTACTAAAATTACTCATAACCTATATAGTAACCTAATATGACTTAAAAACTAGTAAATCAACTCAAAATCTAACCTAGAATCCACTAAAATTGTCCTACCAAAATTAATGCCGAAAAATACAACTAAAAATACTAATAAAAATATTAATTAAATCCTAACTAAAAAGAAAATACCAATATAATTATAATGTTTGATATAATTATATTTTCGTCATGTATTAGTAAAACACATGAAAATAGAGGGACTATCATTCTGGAGTTGGTTTTGGGGAAAACTAGTTCCTCCATAAGTTATAAAAAGTCAACTTTTTAACCCTTTAACCCTAAGCCTTAAACCCTAAAGGGCCTAAACCCTAAACCTTAAACCTTAAACCCTAAACCCTAAACATTAACCCATATAAAAATAGGACTTTTTATAACTTATGGAGAAACTAGTTTCCCCCAAAATTTTCTCATCATTTCTGGGATCAGAGGGAGTATGAAAATCACATATCCACCAAAGGATTTCAATGGTAACAAAATGTTACTCAAAATATACAAAAGAAATGTAATGAACTCCTCATTAACCAACAAAGACTAAAAGTTGGCGGGGGAGTTGAGTCCTAGCCCCGATCGATTGAACCATGTGACCCCACAAACTGGCACAATCATCATCCACCTCCTCCCATGGTGATATTTGTTGTTAAATGGGTTGAAAACTACATTATCTAACCCATACTAGCACTCACAATTATATGAAAAATTAAATTAACACACATAAATAAATGAAAAAATAACACAAGACTTGATAACCAATTCGTCACACATGACCACATTTTTGGGGCGTTACCAAGCCAAGATCTCCACTATCATAAATATATGATGGTGTTAGTACTACTAACATGACCACTTTCTATGTAAACTACTCTAACCCTCATATATTTTCTCTTTTTTTAAAAGAATACACAAACCTTAGTCATGGCCGGGTTGTATAGGATCCACTCGTGGATTCCTAGGCCCCCGGTGTTGGAGTAGAGATCCTCAAAGGAACAAAAAAGAGAATTCAGGCGGAGGGAGTGATCGGGCGCTCATTTGGACAGTAGGTTGGTTCTTCGGAAATCAAAGGCAGGCGGGCGATTGGGGTAGTCCAGGCGGGCGCCTGGTCCGCTGACGGGATTTCGGGATTCTTTTTTATTTAGGTTTAGATCTTATTCCAGGGCATGTATTTAAGCAATGTTCTGCCCCCAAACTCAATGTAACTCTCAGAATAACATATTATAGCGCAAGATTCTGGCTTGGTAGTGCCCCCAGACGTAGTCAAACATATTGACGAACTGGGTTAACAATTTCTGTGTGTTTTCTTGTGCTTTATTTTCTTGTGCTTGTTTGTGGTGCTATATTGTTCTTGGGTTATTGCTTGGGTTTGGCAGATCAATTCCACAACAACTGGTATCTAGAGCTCTGGTTTATCATTCCGGGTTTATAGGGCGATTAGGGTTTGTTCAAGCAATCAAGAATGGGCAAGGATAAATAAGCGGTGGAGAAATTCGATGGGTCTGACTACGGGTTTGGAGGATGCAAATAGAGGATCTCTTGTACAACAAAGATCTCTATAAGCCTCTAAAGGGAGTCAAGCCGGAAGGAGAAAAGCAAGAAGATTGGGATCTCATGGATCGGAAAGACCTAGGGGTGGTCAGATCTACTTTGTCAAAGTGGATCGCGAAGACCACCAAGAAGGAAAAAACCACAAAGGAGCTATTGGATTATCTTACTGAGAGATATGAAACTCCATCTGCTGCAACAAGGTTGATTTGATACGCAAGATGGGTAGTCTCAAGATGCAAGACGGAGGATCCTTAGCTAAACACATCGATGAGTTTATGGATGTTATAGACTCATTGACTGCGTTGGATATTACGTTTGATGATGAGGTTCATGCGTGTTTGTTGCTAGCGTCTTACCAGAAGTTGGAGCGGAACGGTGACATCGATCAATGCTTCAGCGGGTAAGAACAAATTGAAGTATGATGATGTTAAAGACTTTCTGTTGGGCGAAGAAAATCGTTTGAAGAAATTGGGGACATCGTCTACTTCGGGATCAGCCTTAGCTACTACTAGCAGGGGAAGGCAGGGTACTAGCAATAAAGAGAGAACTGAATCAAGGGAAAACGTTAGTGGGTACGGTTGTAAGGGCAAGGCTGTGGAGATCAGAGACAAACCAAGGGTCGCGAAAGGATCGGTTCAATGCTATCATTGTAAGGAGTTAGGACACTACAAGAAGGATTGTCCCATGCGAAGGGATAAATCGGCGAATGTGATGGTCGAAGGTAAAGATGTACTGGTTCTAAGTGTTAGTAGTGCGCTAGAATCATGGGTGCTGGATTCGGGGGCATCATTCCACTCATGCGGACATGCAAAGGAGATGGAAAAATTATACTTCCGGTGATTTCGGTAAGGTATCTGGCGGATGGCGAGCCTTGGAAATCAAGGGGAAGGGGGATGTCAGAATAGGAGCCATCGGACGGGAAGGTCCTACATCTACACGGGGTCAGACACATTCCGGGTTTGAAAAAGAACCTGCTAACAGTTGGCAGTTGGATGAAGAAGGTTACAAGGTAACTTTTGGCTACAGGAACTGGGTTATTACCAAGGAGGATTCAGAGATCGCTAGGGGTAATAAAGAGGGGACATTGTATTTGGCGAATAACACTAAGGATAGTATCGCGGTGCGTCAGCCAAGGGTGATACGGACTTGTGGAACTGTCGATTGGGTCACATGATTGAGAAGGGGATGAAGGTACTTTGCTCAAAGGGAAGACTACCGGGTTTGAAGACAGTCGACGTGGGGATCTGCGAAGATTGTGTGTTTGGCAAACAGGCGGAGGAGTAATTTATCGAGGAACAGGTAGGGCTTTGAGGGAAGCAAAGTTGGATTGGTCCACACGGATTTGTGGGGGCCGGCCCCGTCGGTAACTTCTCTGGGTGGTGCATCTTATTACATGCGTTTATTGATGATTCGACAAGGAAAGTCTGGGGTTATTCTTGAAACACAAAGATGAGGCATTCGAGGTGTTTAAGAAACGGAGGCTTTGGTGGAGAATCAGACGGGTCTTAAGCTTAAATGCTTGAGATCAGATAATGTGGGGAGTATGAGCTCGGGGAGTTCAAGGAATATTGTGCAGCGAATGGCATTCGCATGGAGAAGACTCCAAAGGGCACACCACAACACAATGGGGTTGCAGAGAGGATGAACAGGACATTGAACGAGCGGGCTAGAAGTATGAGGTTGAAGTGTGGACTTCCGAAGACGTTCTGGGCATATGCAGTTGACACGATAGCTTTTTGATCAATCGGGGACCATCGGTACCATTGGGGAATGAAATTCCAGAGGAAGCATGGAGTGACAAGCAGGTAAATCTGTCATTTCTTCGCATGTTTGGCTGCGTTTCATATGTTCATATAGACTCTGTTGATAGAACTAAATTAGATGCTAAATCAGTAAAATGTTCGTTCATTGGTTTGGCGGGGATGACTTCGGGTATAAGTTTTGGGATGACCAAAATCATAAGGTTATTCGTAGTCGAGATGTTGTATTCAATGAATAAGTATTGTACAAGGACAGAAATGGGGCATCTGAAAGGGTTAGTTCGGAACCAGAATTTGTTGAGGTGGATATTCCAAACTCGGGTGGGAGCAGGACAGTTCATGATGACCAAGGTCAGGAGGTCACTGAAGATGAACCACATACTCCAGAACGGATATTCCGCTGCGTAGATCCAGCAGGTTGCGTGGATCACCTGACAGGTATACTCCTTCAATTACTATTTGTTGCTGACAGATAGTGGTGAGCCGGAATGTTATGCGGAGGGCTGTTCGTAGTGCACTTTGTGATAAGTGGAAAGCTGCGATGGATGATGAAATGGACTCATTGAAGGCCAATAAAACTTGGGAGTGATTAAATTGCTAAGGGGAAGAAGGCATTGCATAACAAGTGGGTTACAGGATCAAGGAGGAAGCAAACGGAAGTAAGCGTTACAAGGCAAGGTTGGTTGTAAAGGGTTTCAGCAAAGTACGGTATTGACTACACCGAGGTATTCACTCATGTTGTGAAAATGACCACTATCAAAATGGTTTCTGGGGATAGTAGTGGCGGATAACTTGTTGCTGGAACAGATGGATGTAAAGACGGCCTTTCTTCATGGGGATTTGGAGGAAGAAATTTACATGGTACAACCAGATGGTTACTTGTCTAAGGGTAGCGAGGAACTGGTTTGCAGATTGACTAAGAGTTTGTATGGCCTTAAACAAGCTCCTAGGCAGTGGTACCAGGAAGTTCGATGAATTCATGCACGATATTGATTTTATCAGATGTAAGGCGGATCATTGTTGCTGCTTCAAGAACACGGACAATGGTATATAATCTTGCTGTTATATGTGGATGACATGTTAATAGCGGGCTCTAGCAGTAGAGAGGTAAACAGATTGAATGCTCAGTTGTCATAACGGTTCGAGATGAAGATTTGGGGGGAGGCCAGAAAAATCTTGGGCATGCGGATTGACCGGGATAGGGAGTCGGGTAAGTTGGTTCTTTCACAAGCAGAATACGTTGAGAAAGTCTTGGCAAGGTTTTGCATGG